>JASKMD010000019.1:8199150-8439531 GCA_030144725.1 Haematococcus lacustris
CCCATCCCACCCGCAACCCATGCTTACGACCAGTACTAGAGCAGATGCCACTGACAGCCAAACAGGCAACTGCTTGGCAGTTTGCAGTTGTATAGGCAAGATGAACAACATAAAGCGCAGCAGATTCATGTCAGGCACAACACTACCAGCAGTGCAAGACATTTCGAAAAGAATGCAAGCATACACGCAAGCAGGGGTGCGTGCATGGCTTCTTGCCTGCCCTCCCCTTCAGACCCTGGTGGCCATTTGCTGGCCCTGGTGGCACCAGTCCTCCCTCACACACGTCACACCGACCAGGACAGTCACACGGCCATGCAGGCTGGGCCAAGCGGCCGGCTGCTGCGGCTGCGCAACACAAGCCCGGACCAGCAGCAGCAGGTAGGTTGGGTCCAAGCATGGAGAAAGGAGCCCTTCCATCGCCCCTGCCAACTATCCAGCATCAGCATCCACACCCGCACAGCTTCACAACATACTATCACAACTCTCCAGGCTAGTTGCCGCCATTGTTACCAAGCAGCAGCCCCATGTGCAATCATTTTACAGCCAGCTCGACACCACCACTTCCATCCCAACCCAGACAGCATAAACTCACCCGCAGCTACCACCAAAGCGTGGGTGCCCATCATTCATGGCTGCCACCATCCAGTTCTGGTTCCCACCAAACTTGTTGCCAAGGTACCCTGAGCAGGAGGCAAGGGCAATAAGCCGGTCTAGTCATATTAACATATCAGCACCTAATGTCAGTGCATGGCACAAGACTCGGCAGCTCTGGTTCAGTGCTGGGTGCTGTCACATGCAGCACTCACCATACATGCATGAACCGGAGTGAACAGACATCCTGCAGCCAAGCGAGGGGAGGATGCAGAGTGGCAATGCGAGCAGAACAGTAAAGCAGCACTGAGCTGGCAGCATACGTGAAGGGCCTGGTGCCTGTGCACGTTGTCATTGCAACGCAGTGTAGAGGTAGGCACTCAGCACGCGGTCCCTAGCTAGGAGCGAGCAACATAGTCCATCACGTGAGACTCACCAGGCAGCGTCGTCGTACCACGTTGCTCGACCGACCTTCCACTGGGCGGAAGCAGGGACGGCCAGCAGCAAGGTAAGTAGCGCAAAAATGGAGGCCGGCGACGATTGACTCAAGGGTCGTGGGTGCACTAGCCTGCCACTCGACAAGGGCCACTCGGACCGCTCAGGGGTATCGCACGGGCTGCGCAACTGCGGCATACTGCGGTGACCCTGCAAACATCGCAACAAGCGCGCCATTGACACACTGAGAGCCGCATGACTGGGAAGCAGGTGGTGCGATTAGTGGGGCAACAGCTAAAAGTGGCAGTAAAGAATTTGGACACAAAACGGTGAGGTGCTAAGCCGCCGTCTTAAGCTACTCTTGGGAACATGTCTGGCGCTGCGGCCCTCTCGCTATCGCAAAGCTGTAATAGCTAGGGCGTGCGCATGCTAGGGCAATTGGCGGTTCAACAAGGTGACGGCCTTTTGCGGCATTGGCGTGCGAACCTAGATCAAGTGCTCGTCGGCGAGCGCCGCTAGCTCACCTGTGATTGCTTAAGGAATCCGAGGCTGGATGCAGCGAGCTTTGAACTTGTGGCCAAGGGTGCAGTAGTAGCTCGGCTGCGACACACGAGTGATCCCTGGAGTGTGCTGCGGGTGTGTGCCGAACAATGCAAAGCTCACCATTTGATCCGCCGGGTCACACAACAGGCAATGAGAAGTGATCTACTCCGCCATTGCCATTGGCCCCGCAAAACAGGATGTCCCAACATGGGGGTAGTAGACTTCATGCTCTCAATAATGTGCCGCTTTAGGTAGCGTTTGTCACATTGGCAGTTGCGAGCTATCGCGGACACACCTCAGCATCGCGGACACACCTCAGCTGCCCACCATCAATTGTTCTAGTGGTATGTAGCGGCATCCATGTGGGAACTGCACCTGGCATCGAGCCGGAAGTACAATCACATCTCAGCCCACAACCACATTACATAATATCTTTCTTGGCCGCTACATTCCATTACAGGTTAGGCCCTCTTTTGTCGGTTGTACTGCATTGTGTCGACGACATGATTAGCTTCGCAATGTCATTCTCCATATGTTTATATGCGTATCGCAACAGGAGAGATGAATTGGTGGCCGGAGGCATTTCCGTGCCGAGCAGCCTTTGCTGCCGTCGGACTGGCAACTCGCGGTTACTTCCCAGGCAAGCACGGGGTGCTGTTTCTTAGTTCGTTTTGCATACGATGTCAACACATGCAACCAAATCTGCTGACCTGCACAGGTGCTTGGCTGTTTTGAGGATCAACACCAAACCCACACCAGCCCAAGGGTCTCCCAAGCAGCAGTGCAGCAAGGGAATAAGCTCTTGAAAACAGTGAGCAAGAGGTGAGTAAGGTTGTATTATACCACACCTTGTCTAGGTCAGTTTGATGTGCACGCGCACACTTGCGCAACGCATGACATGCATGAACAGCTGAGGGTAGCACACAACTGTCGTGAGCCTTAAGATTCAAACAATTAGTACTAATTAATAACCATGTTTTGTGGTGTGTGCCCCAAGACCTTGTCTTTGTGATTGTGTGTGCAGGATTTGTGATATGTCTCGCCGCTGTGGTATGTTCGCGGGCACATGTGGCAGTACACGAGCAAAGAATGCAATTGCTTGCGCTGGTGGTCAGATAACGCGGACTAAGTTGCAGCTACCAATGTGACAAACGCTATTGAAAACGGTACAGTATTGCGAGAGTATTTGCATGAACATTATCAACCCCATGCCCGACACCACGCCCGACACCACGGCCCAGCCACGTGGATTTGTTTATGCGTAGCAGATCCTTGAATATATGGTGCAGTGTGTCTTAACAAATAGCGTGCAGTGTGTGGAGCGCAATGGCGGCTCAAATGTCGACCTTCAAAGTTGTGCTTGTTTTGCTCGTGCGAGCCTCGCCGCGAGCGACCGCCGCGACAGACCTTGCACTAAAACGCCTGAATACAGTCAGGGACGGTCGCCGCAGTAAAAACGATTGGCATGGCATGCCAAAGCGCAAGACGCAAGACTGGAGCGATGCTTGAATCCTGCTGGTCCCGCAGCTGCACCCGCCACTGCCCTTGTTAAAACATCCGTTGCTGGTCCTGCAGCTGCATCTTCGGGCCCCGCCCCGCCCCGCCCCGCCCCGCCCCGCCCCGCCCCGCCCCGCCCCGCCCCGCCCCGCCCCGCCCCGCCCCGCCCCGCCCCGCCCCGCCCCGCCCCGCCCCGCCCCGCCCCGCCCCGCCCCGCCCCGCCCCGCCCCGCCCCGCCCCGCCCCGCCCCGCCCCGCCCCGCCCCGCCCCGCCCCGCCCCGCCCCGCCCCGCCCCGCCCCGCCCCGCCCCGCCCCGCCCCGCCCCGCCCCGCCCCGCCCCGCCCCGCCCCGCCCCGCCCCGCCCCGCCCCGCCCCGCCCCGCCCCGCCCCGCCCCGCCCCGCCCCGCCCCGCCCCGCCCCGCCCCGCCCCGCCCCGCCCCGCCCCGCCCCGCCCCGCCCCGCCCCGCCCCGCCCCGCCCCGCCCCGCCCCGCCCCGCCCCGCCCCGCCCGCCCCGCCCCGCCCCGCCCCGCCCCGCCCCGCCCCGCCCCGCCCCGCCCCGCCCCGCCCCGCCCCGCCCCGCCCCGCCCCGCCCCGCCCCGCCCCGCCCCGCCCCGCCCCGCCCCGCCCCGCCCCGCCCCGCCCCGCCCCGCCCCGCCCCGCCCCGCCCCGCCCCGCCCCGCCCCGCCCCGCCCCGCCCCGCCCCGCCCCGCCCCGCCCCGCCCCGCCCCGCCCCGCCCCGCCCCGCCCCGCCCCGCCCCGCCCCGCCCCGCCCCGCCCCGCCCCGCCCCGCCCCGCCCCGCCCCGCCCCGCCCCGCCCCGCCCCGCCCCGCCCCGCCCCGCCCCGCCCCGCCCCGCCCCGCCCCGCCCCGCCCCGCCCCGCCCCGCCCCGCCCCGCCCCGCCCCGCCCCGCCCCGCCCCGCCCCGCCCCGCCCCGCCCCGCCCCGCCCCGCCCCGCCCCGCCCCGCCCCGCCCCGCCCCGCCCCGCCCCGCCCCGCCCCGCCCCGCCCCGCCCCGCCCCGCCCCGCCCCGCCCCGCCCCGCCCCGCCCCGCCCGCCCCGCCCCGCCCCGCCCCGCCCCGCCCCGCCCCGCCCCGCCCCGCCCCGCCCCGCCCCGCCCCGCCCCGCCCCGCCCCGCCCCGCCCCGCCCCGCCCCGCCCCGCCCCGCCCCGCCCCGCCCCGCCCCGCCCCGCCCCGCCCCGCCCCGCCCCGCCCCGCCCCGCCCCGCCCCGCCCCGCCCCGCCCCGCCCCGCCCCGCCCCGCCCCGCCCCGCCCCGCCCCGCCCCGCCCCGCCCCGCCCCGCCCCGCCCCGCCCCGCCCCGCCCCGCCCCGCCCCGCCCCGCCCCGCCCCGCCCCGCCCCGCCCCGCCCCGCCCCGCCCCGCCCCGCCCCGCCCCGCCCCGCCCCGCCCCGCCCCGCCCCGCCCCGCCCCGCCCCGCCCCGCCCCGCCCCGCCCCGCCCCGCCCCGCCCCGCCCCGCCCCGCCCCCGCCCCGCCCCGCCCCGCCCCGCCCCGCCCCGCCCCGCCCCGCCCCGCCCCGCCCCCGCCCCGCCCCGCCCCGCCCCGCCCCGCCCCGCCCCGCCCCGCCCCGCCCCGCCCCGCCCCGCCCCGCCCCGCCCCGCCCCGCCCCGCCCCGCCCCGCCCCGCCCCGCCCCGCCCCGCCCCGCCCCGCCCCGCCCCGCCCCGCCCCGCCCCGCCCCGCCCCGCCCCGCCCCGCCCCGCCCCGCCATGGTGCAGGCGGCGTCGGAGGACCGTCGTTGGGCAACTTCTAACTCGTCATTGCAGATATTTGGATGGGCTGGGCTGGGCGGGGCGGGTGAGGCTGTAGGGGGTGTAGCGGTTGGGATGTGGTAGGCACATGGTGCACGTCATCACAGAGCTAACAGAGCTCTCCATCCAGGATGTGCTACGCGTAAACAAAGCCACGTGACTGGGCCGTGGTGTCGTTATGATTACCAGGGGTACGTTCTCTCTTCGTTGGGACCGGTTGTGTGCAACCGAGGATGCTTCATCTTAGCGTAGCTGAGTGAGATTACCCACACTGTGGCCCACAGTCAAACAAGTTGTTCCATGTTGAATGAGTTTTGTATGAGTGGGCATGAATATGCAACGATTTACAAACATGGCTGCGCTACCAGGCCAACAAAACTTGTCCAACAAGGAACAACATGTTGGGCTGTGGGTAATCTCATTCAGCTACTACAAACACGTTGTAGCATCACGGACACAGCTACGTACAAACAGTTGTCTACAGTACTGTAGACGTCTACAGTACTGTAGGTCAGATTTGACAAGGTCTCTTGTAAATAGGGTACCATGCTGTTCTCCACATTCAAACCACCATTTGCTACCGCGATTGCACCGTCAGCTTCTGCGTGCTATAAATAGTGAGAGGCGTCGAAGCGTAGGCCCGCAAGCTCGATATGGATATTTGTGCCGAAAGTTGTGTCCACGCAATAAGGTCGCCATAGGGAGCTACATACATACGTGTAAGGTCTAAGGCCGGGGCCCGTCTCTATCGCAAGCTAGGTCCGTTCTGTCGGTTGTACTGGGTACCTCGGCTTGCAAGCTCCTGCAAGCTGTGGATGTTGATGATGCCCCGCAATCACAACAACCTCGTGCACCGCACCCTCCCGTGTAATATCGAGTGCGGCAGAGATTGCCCCAAAAGTTGTTTGCGGTTGGCCCATCATTACATCTAACCTCACATCATTACATCATGACTCTTAGCCTACATCATTACATCACCACTTGTGGTCCTGCCAATCACTGCATGCATGGTATGGGCAAGGGATCTGACTCTTGCAAAAGCTGGTCTCAGGGTCGATACCTAACCCTAGAGGCTGAATAATGCTGGGCTCGGCAACATAGGCACGCTTTGTTGTCAGCGCATTTGCATAGCACTGTCGGGATAGCAAACGAGCTTGGGCTACATTGAGTTGTTCCTGCATGGGGGTGAAGGGGGCATGGGGGTTAAGGATGCATGGGGGGAAGGCAGCTCCAGTACTGTAGGGGTCTACAGTACTGTAGACACCTACAGTACTGTAGACACCTACAGTACTGTAGACATCCTACAGTACTGTAGACACCTAAAGTACTGTAGACATCCTACAGTACTGTAGACACCTAAAGTACTGTAGACACCCTACAGTACTGTAGACACCTACAGTACTGTAGACACCTACAGTACTGTAGACACCTACAGTACTGTAGACACCCTACAGTAATGTAGACCCCTACAGTACTGTAGACACCTACAGTACTGTAGACACCTACAGTACTGTAGACATCCTACAGTACTGTAGACACCCTACAGTACTGTAGACACCTACAGTACTGTAGACACCTACAGTACTGTAGGCAGCAGCAGCATGGGTGGCAGCAGCAGCAGGGGGGGGGGGCAGCAGCAGCAGTAGGGGGGCAGCAGCAGCAGCAGTAGGGGGGCAGCAGCAGCAGCAGCAGGGGCGCAGCAGCAGCAGCAGTAGGGGGGTAGCAGCAGCAGCAGCAGGGGGGCAGCAGCACCAGCAGGGGGGCAGCAGCAGCAGCAGCAGGGGGGCAGCAGCAGCAGCAGGGGCGCAGCAGCAGCAGCAGCAGGGGCGCAGCAGCAGCAGCAGTAGGGGGGCAGCAGCAGCAGCAGCAGGGGCGCAGCAGCAGCAGCAGTAGGGGGGCAGCAGCAGCAGCAGTAGGGGGGCAGCAGCAGCAGTAGGGGGGCAGCAGCAGCAGCAGGGGGGGGGCAGCAGCAGCAGCAGGGGGGCAGCAGCAGCAGCAGCAGGGGGGCAGCAGCAGCAGCAGGGGCGCAGCAGCAGCTACCTACCTTTTGGCTGCTTGATGACTGCTGCTAGGAAGGGGGGGGAGTGGAAGAGTGAAGGCGGGGAGGGGGGGTAGATGTGGAAGGCGGGAGACGGGGAGGCGGGAGGCAGGGAGGCGGGAGGTGGGGAGGCGGGAGGCTCAACCGGGTTGGGCTGGGCGGGGGTGGGTTGGGTTGGGGGCCTGGGTTTGGGTGGGTGGGGCATGGGTTGGGGGCATGGGTTGGGGTGGGTGGGGGCATGGGTGGGGGTGGGGGCAGGGGAGGGAGCGGGGGCGGGGGCGGGGGCGGGGGCGGGGGCGGGGGCGGGGGCGGGGGAGGATGAATTGGGAGGGGGTGGTTGTGTAGGGGAAAGGGAAGTGGAAGGGAGGTGCCCACTAGACCTGCAACCAAGGGGCGTGCACGTGCGGTAGGGTGACCAGGCTGGGCACTGTGTTAGCTATCACCGTGGCCTTACCTTTGTGGTCCTCCTGGCCTCCTACCTGCTCACACCAGGCAACATATCCCTTGCGCCAGTGGGGTGGGACTGCGGTGGGGAGTGTAGGGTGTAGGGAAGGGAAGGTGGGGTGAGGTGGGGGTTGCGATGCCACGTCAATCGAAGGGTGGGAGAGGGGAAGAGGAGGCTTGACAAGTATGGGAGGGGAGAGGGAGGGAGAGGGGGAAGGGAGGGGTGGGAAGAGGGTGGGTGGGGTGGGCTTTCTCCTGGCTGCTGGGATGTCAGGGGAGAGGTGACGGGGAGGGGGGAAGTGGGGGGTGGGTAGAGGTGGAAGTGGAAGTGGAGGGACGACAAGCTGGGCGTTGGTGGTGGGCGTGGGAAAGGGGAGGAAAAGGGGATGGGGAATGGTGTGACGATCAATCCTGCAGCGTGACAAGGGGCATGCTAGCGGTTAAGGTGGGTACAGGGTGCCACATACCTGCACTCACCTTTTGCTGGGGTGTGGTGTATATGTGTGTGGGAGGAAGGGGAGGAAGGGGAGGGAAGGGAAGGAGAGGTCCATGGGAAGGGCGAGAGAAGTGGGGAGGGCATCGATAGTCTCAGGTGTAGGCGCACAAGACCTGCGGCAATGGTGTGACGATTTGTCAACGGAAGCAAACATTGGACATGGGTACTGGATGCACTCACCATTAGAGTAGGGAGATGTAGAGCTGGCAGATGGAGGGGCAGGTGTAGCAGCCCTCCATTACAACCCACCTTCCTTTGTCCTCACCTCAGTAGGAAGTGCAGTGTGGGAGAGTAGGGTTGGGCTGGGTTGGGTTGGGTTGGGTTGGGTTGGGTTGGGCTGGGCTGGGCTGGGCTGGGCTGGGCTGGGCTGGGCTGGGCTGGGCTGGGCTGGGCTGGGCTGGGCTGGGCTGGGCTGGGCTGGGCTGGGCTGGGCTGGGCTGGGCTGGGCTGGGCTGGGCTGGGCTGGGCTGCAACACAAGGGAGGCAACACAAGGGAGGCAACAGTGGGAACGTTGTGAGAGGTGATGAAATGGTGGTGGTGGTGGTGGTGGTGGTGGTGGTGGTGGTGGTAATGGTGGTGGTGGTGGTGGTGGTGGTGGTGGTGGTGAGGGGGACTGGGAGGGGGTGGTAATCAGGGGGGTACTAGGCGTGGTTGTAAGACCTGCAGCAACCAGGTGTGGTAGTGGTTAGCTGGATACTAAGGGCTATGCTGCGCAATGTTAGCTCCTTCTAAGCTCTTACCTTGGTCCTAAGCTCTTACCATAGTCCGTCTGGCCTCTTCGCTGCTCACAACACGTTGCACCTGCCTTGCGTTGGTGCATCAATGCTTGCGATTCATTGCGGAGAATCGTTGCGAGGAAACTGGCCGCGAGGCTAGCTGCGAGGCTGGCTGCGAGGCTGGCTGCGAGGCTGGCTGCGAAACTGGCTGCGAGGCTGGCTGCGAGGAAAATGGCTGCGAGGCTGGCTGCTAGGTGAGATCCTCGCACCGAGCTGCCTCACAGGTATGCTTCTGCGCTGCTGGACCAGCTGAGTGGCCGCGAGGTTGATTGCCGAGTATGTGGCTGCGAGTATGGGCTAGATGTGGCTGCGAGTATGGGTAACCTCGTGCGATGCCATCTGTGGACCAGCTGTGTGGCCGCGAGGTTGATTGCCGGGTATGTGGCTGCGAGTATGGGCTAGATGCGGCTGCGAGTATGGGTAACCTCGTGCGATGCCATCGCTGCAATACCGGCTACACGATGCTGCGACTAAGTGTTGGACGGATGCCTTGAATGCAAGTGAGATGTTCAGAATTTTTATAAGTGCTTAAAGGCTACAGTACTGTAAGTGGTCTCTCGAGGTACCTCGAGGTACCTCGAGGTACTGTAGATGTCTACAGTACTGTAGGGTGTCTACAGTACTGTAGATGTCTACAGTACTGTAGGTACCTACAGTACTGTAAATGGTCTCTCGAGGTACCTCGAGGTACCTACAGCACTGTAGATGTCTACAGTACTGTAGATGTCTACAGTACTGTAGATGTCTACAGTACTGTAAGTGGTCTCTCGAGGTACCTACAGTACTGTAAGTGGTCTCTCGAGGTACCCCGACAGTACTGTAGACACCTACAGTACTGTAGCATGGCCGTATCTCACCAACCGCGCAAAATCACGAATTTTAGTTTCGACCCCCAATCTTACAATGCCTTCATTTGACTATGTACCAAGTCCGAGGCTCCGAATCTCAAAAATGCAGTTACTAATTTGCCTGAGTGACCCTTGACGACTACCAACCCCATACCGATGGCACGTTCCTGGGGCAAACCCCCTGACCACTGGGCTCCTCATCAAAACTAACAGCATTATGCATTTGAGGACACGTCCTTAGCTGCTAATTAGGTCCTGACAGGAGGACCTGGACTAGAGGCGTGCTGTCCTGAGACCTGCAGCGGAGACAGCTTACAGTGAAGTGCAGCGGAGCGCATCGGTACAGTGGCGCGTCGGTACAGTGGCTTACAATGGCACAAATCGCACAAATGGCGTACAGCGGAAGGTTCCCTTGACAGGCCAGCTAAGGTCTCGTAGGCCTCCTCTGCCGGCAGCCCTGGTAGATCAACACACAGCGGCCAGGCCCTGCCTACAACCCAATGGTAGTGTCCATGCAGAGGTGCCATTGCCCCTGTCATGCCGCATCAGGTCCCCACCCTTGACCCTTGTCCACCCCCACCTCCACACCCCACCTCCACCCCACCCCCTGCCCCTTGCCCGACCCCCACCCCCGCCAGCTGCAACAGACCCACCCCTGTCACTTCCCTCGGTCCCTACCCTCGCCGGATGGGGCCTGACAGGCTTGAAATGGCAGTGAGTAGGAACTGCAGCAATCTTGCCCTCATTAGACTCGGCTGGCATAGCAGGTTTGGCAGGCTGGTGAGAGGTGCTAGGCTGTGAAGTGTTGGGTGGGTGCCGGCTGAGGACAGGCCGGGACACAGCTCCTCACAGCATGAGCAGACCAGTGAACAACAAGCCTGTTGGCGGATACAAGGCCAGTCGCAGGCTGTGCTGCATTGGCCCAGACTTGGCTTCGTGAAGAGGCCAAGTACGTCGAAGTTGTCCTCACTCGTCATCATCGTCATCATCACTCTCCACGTAGTCGTCATCCGAGTATGATTCCACCTTGACACCGCTCCTGTTTGACACCATGGTGGGTGACGCGGGGCCGTTCTCTACCACCAAATCAGGCCTGATTTCCCGCAGCCATTGGTCGATGCGCTTCAGGGTCGCCTCATCAAGGTTTTCAAAGTCCAGCTCCAACTCCCCAGAGGTCATGCCATCCAGCAGCTCTTTGGGCAGCAGCGAGGCAAAGTCTGCAGCTCAGGAGGTCATCATCACCAGCCATCAGTGCCAGACATCGAGCCATGCATACACACAACTGCGCTGTGGCCATGCTTGCACACATACATGACAGCAGCACAGGAGCAGGCCAGCATGCTCATACAGAGGGTGTGACCGTCATGGTCTGTCATCAGTAATTGAACACACCGATGATTGAACACACAGTCTGTCAGGAGCAGATGGTGCAGATGGGTCTTTCCACTGAACGTGGCAGCCACCTGGCTATAGCCTACTCCCCTTTGCCCCTGCGTGACCCAGCCATCATGCGCTGGCTGTAGCCTAATGCACTCACGATCACTGAGCTCGTCTGGTAAGTCTGACAAGAACGTGGCCATCTGGTTGCGGCGCTCCACGCTTATGGGCGCATCAGCCCGTGCTGCACCCTGTATTGCACCCAGCCCACACCAAGGCAGGGACCAGGGTGGAGGAGTAGGCAGATGGCTGCGATATGATAAGAAGCCGCAGCCCAACTGCCTTGCTTAAGCGCAGGCTAGGCAGACATGGCCACAGGGCACTGACAGCGTGCGTCAGGCTCGCTGCTGCGGCCCAGGAAGGAGTGTCATAACTGATGCGCATGTCTGCCAGTGGCGGCCACACACCCGCGAAGGTCTGCCGGTGGGTGTCCGGCTACTCTTGTTCTTGGCTTGGCCATCAGAGCGATCTGTCTCAAACTTCTGGGTCGGCATGGCAGCTGAGGCACGACGCGCCCTCTCAACGCCATACCCACTCTGGGCCCATGCTTCCTCAAAGCATGCCTCAGCCTGTACGGTCAGCAAAGCTCAGTTTGAATGCAAGCTGGTAGGCATGCGTGCACATTGTGCTTCAACTGCGATGACTTGTTGTGGCCAACATGATGGCCCTAGAGATATGGAGCGCCTACCTTCAGGCCAAGGATGTGGAACGGATCATGCTTTGGGTTGAACTGCTTAACGTTGGCCCAATGTAGCCGCATGTCAGCAGCAAACTCGCTGGGGGCTTGGTATATGCCTCGGTTTAGCCGGTCCTGAATCTGGCCTATAAAGATGGGCCTTGTGATGACGGTGTAGTACGAAGGCAGCACCTTGGGGTCCACGGGTTCCCAGTACAGCTGCTTGTTGAGACCCAGCACCACACCCACTCGCTGCAGCACATCCAGTGCTTTCATAACCCAGTCCTGCCGCACGCCTACAATGTATAGCAAGACTTTGTGGAAGCTAGTCCAATACAATTCTTTCGATCTGTGCAATGCTGCAACCTGCCTGCTTGTGGCTGGGACGGTGCTGTGAAGTCCTGTCGCGGCCGCTTGAGAGCGGGCTCCGCATGCTGCAAACGCAAACCCACAAACAACTTGATGCAGACTCCTGTCGCATATGCGTCAGTTACTAGCTGGCTATTCTGTACCTGCAGCAAGGCCTGCCCATGGACGCCAAACTGCTGCTTAATGCGGTCAACGAGTTTCTGCACTCTGAGGACTTCTCTATCGCTGGCACGCCCAATGTCGACGGCCCTCTCCAGGGAGATGCGGATGATTCTGTTGGACCCCGGCTCCCCCAAAAGCTGACCCTGCCCTATCAAGCTCCCGTCATCAAGGCGAAGGAGAAGGCGCGGTTCGCGCATGCCTCACCCTTTGCGGTAAGAAAAGTAGACACCGGGGCCCCTAGGGGTAAACATGTGTTTTTCTGTACATATTTGCTTTTCTGGAGTGCCTTGGTTCCAGCAAACTTGATGCCTCCCTCGTCTATACACTAACGCGGGAGTTGTACTGTGACCTATAAGGCTGGATTCCACGGGCCTTGTGGGGTTGAAGCGAAAGTTAGGACGTTGCCACGAAAGCGGCTCCCACCACCATGCACATTAAAGAGCAACCAACACACTGTATATGTGGCTTGGTACCACATGAGCATCACAAAAGGCCACAGGGCAAGGTGAGACAGCCAACACATGAAATTGTGACGATAGCAATCAGTACCAAAAACAGCAACCCATGGAACGACATCAGAAGAGGACCTGAGACCCTGAGCCCCAGCAGGATCTACCCAGCAGAGTCAATCAATGTAGAGACTGCTGCCAGGTACAGAGCCCACTAGTGAATTGACCACACCCATGAAGTGTATTAGCGTCCGCGAGAGAGGAACAGAGTTGCATCAGCAAGCTCCTGCAGAGGCATCAGTTGTTGCTGAGCTTTCCATAACACAACCTTTGATGGCTTAGCTATCACAAGGTAGCTGTACATCACATCAGTGCCTGGAGGCTGTGTTACCTTGGTGATGCGCTCCATACGTTTCTTTGGGATAGGCGCAGTTGCACCAAAGCTATTGTAGTGCCCAGCCAATGCATTGAGCACAGAGTAGGTTTGCCTGCAATACACACATGATGCCGGATGATGTCTCTACACCATTGTCAACGTCAGCCTGGTACAGCTGCCTGGCCCTGCCCATTAGCAAAGCTGATGGCCATGCATCTTTCAACTGTCAAGTAGAAATGTGGGCTATGCTGTGCAAAGTCAAAAGCCTGCGCAGTATTGACACAGCCACACACCACAACCTAGCCTTACCTCTCTTGGGTAAACATCAGAGCACCTTGCACAACCATCAAAGAAATGTGAGGCCTACTATAATGCAGATGATGCCCATCACCTTGAAAAGTGTGCATAGCAACCATTGACATCATCTTCAGGTCTGCCCCTCACTCACCCATAAGATGGCCGTCCAGCCACCTTGGGCTCGCGTCTAAAGTCAGCTACCCATCCGTTGATCTCTTTACGCAGCTCTTTGACCTTGTCCTCTTTGCTGGGGTCATCTTTAGGCACGTCCAGCGTCGACTGAACCAGGCTGAGGATGCCAGCCTGCTCGCATGTTTAGCAAATCAAACGTAACGTGCCCCACTATTGGCTGAGATGAAATACATGATCAGGTAGGGAAAGGATGCTAAGCAAAGTGGCTGGCATGCACGTACGTCAACATCCACTTCCACAGGTCTTGCCAGAAACCATTCTAACCACACAACAATTACAACCCACTTTGACTACCACACTCGTCGTTGCAGCAGGGAGTGACTGTGACAAGGAGGCGACATCAGATGCTGACCTGGCAATGTGCCACTCACCGTACGCGAATCGTATGATGTCTGAATAGCAGCGCTGTTGTCTTCTCCGATACCGAGGAATGCTTGTGCTGGGCTGGCCACAGACACAGCAAGGCCGGTGAGGAGCAGCGCAGTCGCATTCAGCGCTTCCCGCCTGCTGATCTGCCCCAGTGCAGGAGCCTCGCCGGCCTGTAGTGACAGATGCCAGAGCAAAAAAGGTCCCGATCCCAGAAAGGCAACGACGTGCACGAAAAGGACAGCCGGCTAGGCAGGCATCCCCACCGGCTCGTGGTGTACCTGGCGATGAGATGCCGCGGCCAAAGATGACCTCGGCACGCTACGGAGATGTGGCCTGTGAGAGAGCGCAAGCAGCGATTGTCGACAGGATCCAGCTTCGCAATCATCCGATGCAGCTCACCCAACAGCCCCTTTTTGGCCAGCGCGCAGAGATGTTGATTGCAGCTTCATGGTGCTGACGCTGAACTCCTGTATGGCTACCTGCAGGCCTTGTTCTGGTCGGTTCGCAGGTGCGTGAGTGACAATTAAATCGCCACTTGGGCATCCCACTAGGGCATCCCAGCTGGACCGTTTGAAGCTGACCATTACTTCCGAGGCGTAGTCACCCTGTAAACGTCGAATCTTTAGGCACACTCAGAAACCCCAAACATGCAAAACTTAATGTGCGGGAGAGACATCACCAATATGGCACTGAGCATGCGCTCCCTGATGGTAGAGAAGCAGTGTGTAGTGATGACTAACATTTGCTCAGTCTGCCCAATCATGCTCATCTAAAGTGCCCTTCGATCATACGGTTCGTGACCTCGAGACCAGCTAGCATCAATGGGAGAGCTGCCGGCAGTGCATAGCCCGTCGACATAACTGCGTCGGGCGCTGCAACAATTGGTAGCGGCGGGGGCAAGAAGCGGCTCGTTCTGGGCTCTTCTTCATGGACGCTGGTGCTTTCGCGCTGTTGTCTGGAGGCATCCATTTCGACCGCCGGCGGTTCAGCAAGGATGTGAAGGCCTTCCGGTCGTCATCCGCCACGGCGCCTGCAGCATGTGATGGTGCTGCGCCAGTAGTGGCAGCAGCTTCAGACAGACCCGCAGCGACTCTCAGCAAGAAAAGACCAAGGTCGCAACCTGCAGCTGCAGATACGGAAGGCAAGCACATGCTGCGATGATCTGCCCTTACCTGTGACCACCCAGCATTACATGCTCTATTGATGCTGCATTCTGCTGTGCAGGCAACGGCATCCAGTTGTTCAAGTCCAGCAATGGTGTTCACTCCAACACTAAGGACACTGCTGCCCCTCCACTCCAATGCAATGAGCGATGTGGTAATGGACTGCTTGCAGCTAAAGTCAAGTGCAAAGTACCCACCACTCTACCTAGACACCGGTGTCGGCAAAGCACAGAGTCCATGGCACCCTTCCATGACACAGAGCAATCCCAGCAGCAGCAGGCAAACCAGTTGGAAGAAACTTGGAAGGCAGTGGATCCAGGCTGCCCCGTTCCAAGCACCAGGGACCTCCTGGAGGCAGCGAATGTGGTGCGCAAGCATTACCGAATAAAGGTGAGCTGAGTTTTGGTCAATGCCAGGATCAGATTGCAGTGCAGTCCCCTTCATTATATGGACAGGCACTTTAAGCGGGCAGCATCACCTCTACGAGCGTCACACGCTGACAGCAACACAACTAAGCTCAACTATATCATCATCAGCAGCTGCTCCAGCAACATGAGCAAGAGCGCAATGAGCAGCAGTGCTTGCAGTGTTGTTCTGGGAGGAAGAGATTGCGATATTGCAGAAGAGCACAGCAGGTGAACGTGGACTACACCAGTCAATGTCTGGTGTCTGACTGTGTGTTCCCAGGTCTCTGGTCCTGAGCCGCCTCCACCATTAAGGAGCTGGTCAGAGCTGACTGCTGTAGCTATCTCTACCCAGCCCCTTGCCATGGCCGACGCAGCTTCTGCGGCTGTTGATGCCGCTGGCGGTAGCCGTCACCGTCATGGCAACAGCAAAACAGCTCAGCGCAGTGGTGGTGCTGACAGCAGCGAGTCCACAGGCCTGGCCTATGCCTCACCTGCCGGGCCCAAGCCAGTGCAGGTGCTGCTAAGCAGGCTGCAGCAAGAGGGGTATGCGCACCCCACCCCCATCCAGAGGCAAGCTGTCCCGGCGCTGCTCGCCAGCAGGGAGTTGCTGGCAGTCGCACCTACAGGTGAGAGTCGCGCTGGGTGAAGGAGGGAGGTGAGAGGGGGTTAGGGCTGGGGCCACAGGCCCTGCTATGGATTGAGCAGCAGGAACCACTGGGTTTTGTACACACCTGCGTGTGACTGGCGTCACTGCCCCTGTTTGGTGCAGCAGTGAGCCACAGCCCGCCCAATGATGTTTGCAAAAAACCAAAAATGGCACAGAAATAACATGTGTTGAAGCAAACACTGCCCTGAGGGCAGAGCTGGCCACTGCACAGCAGGATGACTAGCCCACTTGCCCCTCCCCACCCCCCTGTATCGCCTGCACACATCCTGCTGATGTCCCGTCCCCTGCCATGATCTGGAATAAAGCCCAAACGTCCCACCCACTGCTAGTCACCAGCCAGTCCTCACATAGCCCTTTGCCCTGATGCCATTCTGACCTTGCTGCCCCAAGGTGCTGACAGTTAGGAAGCCATTGGTGCTCTGGGTGGCCTTGCAGTCCTGTGATGCTGGCAACAAAACCAAAAATGGCACAGAATGCAAGCGCGTGTGTTGACGCAAACTCAGCCCTGAGGACTGCAACCCTGTCGCCCTGCTCACTCGTGGCCCGCTGCGACAGCCATCCATGCAGCCACATCTGCCGTGCTCAGTGGCATACTCGCAGCTTGACATGCCAACCATTGAGAAGTGTGAAACCACAGCATGAAGCAACAGTCACTCTCAGCAATGCAACCTACAGCTGTGGCACCTGCCTTGCAGATGGACTCCATGTGATCAGCTGTCCTTGCACACATGGTCAATTAGGTGTAAGCTTGGTCAAGCTGTGAGAATGTCATGGTGAGACCCTGTGCTGCTTGCTGTGCTCCCCCTGCAGGGTCAGGCAAGACCCTAGCCTTCCTGGTCCCCATCCTGGTGCGGCTGCGGCAGCTTAAGTCTGCAGGCGACTGGCCTGCCTGGCCCAAGGCAGTGGTGCTGTCCCCTACACACGAGCTCTCAGCTCAGCAGGTGGCCTGCTGCTGTACAGCCCTCACCTCTATGCTGCTGTATTCCCGTACCTAGACAATAACTCAGTTTGTCCCACCCTTTGTCCCATGCACACCAGTGATGTTTTTTGCGTAATACGTAACGATCGGAACCAAAAGCTTGTTTTCTAGGCCTGGATATCGTTACCAAACGGACCCTTGCGTTGGCTGGCCTCGGCTGCTTCGTAACCAAAAAATGTCTTTTTGTGTGAAATATCTAATCAAAAACTATTTTTGGCACAAGAAAATGCTGCGTTACTTGTATTTCGTTATCAGTCGGGACCGACTGCGTAACCAGCCATGTCATGGTCCTGGACTCTTCGTGACCAGCATCAGCTTGGCTGTTTTGAAGAAAAAATCACTGATGCACACCACTGTCTCCCCTCATGTGGACCACTCACCTATGCTGTGCAGCAGCTCTTGCGCCCACCTTGGCCCTTCTCAACCCCTTCTTGACCCTAACCATTGTGACGCTGATGTGTGCATGTGTCCTCTCTTCATAGGCACGCACCCTGAACCTGCTGCTGCCCGGCTCTGGCTTGAAGGCATGTCTGCTCAACAAAGCCACCGCCACCGGCAATGATCTGAGCAAGGTACGCCCAGCCCTTTGTGTGCAGCATAGTGATAGAATTTAACAGGGCATACAGGCAGTTCAGCAAGATGTGCCGTTGGTCATTTCTGCAGCTGCTTCATCTTGTCATGCACGGTGTCTGCAGGCCACGACCTAAGCCGCTTGCAAGGCCACTTACTTGGCAGTGGTTTGACAAAGGACTGCCGGAGGGCCAGCTGCTTTGTTGCCATGCTGTGCTGCCTTAGGTTGACATCCTGCTGGCCAACCCCCTGCGCCTGGCCACCATGGTCGCGAACGGGCAGCTGGACCTGAGTGGGGTGCGCTTCCTGGTGCTGGACGAGGCAGACAAGCTGTTTGAGTTGGGCTTTGTGACGCAGGTACGGATGCCCAATCACCCTGTGTTCTGCATGCAGCTGCCACTGCATGAGCTTTGTCTATGACCAAGGAATGGGATATGGAAGATAGTATGCTGCTCAAGCAATGCAGGTAGAACAGGGCTGTAGCAAGAGGATGCAATGCATCAGCAGCAGTGCAGATAGAACCCCTCACTATCGTGTAGTAGGCTAGAGCAGTGGGCGACTCAGTCTATGGTGGGTGGCTGTGTGCAGATTGATGGAGTGCTGGCAGGGTGCAGTCATCGCGATGTGGTGCGGGCCCTGTTCAGCGCTACACTGCCAGACAAGGTGGAGAACCTGGCCAGGTCAGCGGAGGGCAAGGCCGGTGCATCACATGGCAGGGGAAACTGCCCTGCTGCAACTGTTGGTCAGGAACTGTCCTGGCTGGGTGCCTTGCAAATGAAGGGTTAAGGCTTGGTCAGGGCTGGCAGGTGTGACACTTGCGCTGGCTGTTTTGCTGGTCCGTGTGAAGCCTGCTCGCTCACCCTGCACATCATCCAGGAGCTTTATGATCTGCCTAGTGCCCTCTGCTGCTGAACATGGTGGTGCAGTGTGGTGACATGGTGGTGGCTTGCAGTGACGGAGCAACGGCTGTGTGTGCAGGACAGTGCTGAAACAGCCTCTGCGTGTCATCGTGGGGGCCAAGAACACAGCCGTGCATGCAGTCTCTCAGCGCCTGCTGTACGTGGGTCAGGAGGCTGGCAAGCTGCTGGCCCTTCGCCAGTTGCTGGCTGAGGGTTTGAAGCCCCCGGTGCTGGTATTCGTCGCGTCAAAGGTAGGCCATGCACTGAGGTTGATGTTTTCAGGACATTTTTGGTAGGACATGATACATACCGTACTGATACGCCCTGTTGGTGATATGCTGATTTGGTGAAACCCAAATAATCGGTCCCAAAGGCCCTATTGGCACATGTTTGGTGACAGCGCCTGGCTCAAACATTGAAGTGATACTTGTTTGGTGACTCCCTATTCTTAATAGATCTACGAAGCCAGAGACTGCCAAGTGCAATAGCACATTGTCCACATATGTATGTGTTCACTAGTGGGGCAGATGCCTTCGAGCACTGAAGCGTGTGGCTGCTTCCATCACAGCCTCATCATCCTCACTATCACTCTCGCTATCAGAGCTGCTGGCTGAGCTGCTGGCTGAGCTGCTGGCACTGCTGCTGTCGCTTCCATCAGCCTCCACCGTGGCTGCAGCCCTCAATGCTTGTGTGACGATGCCGTCCTCATCACTATCAGAAAGAGGTTGCATGCCCCTGCCCCTGCCCCTGCCACGGCCAATTCGCAGCATCTATAGGCTGAAGGATCGAGGTCAGCAGGCTCTGTTTCAGCTTTGGCGCCATATACCATAGAGTTATGGTGAACTCGAGGGTGCTGCTACAAATTTGGTGACAGCCGCATCTCAAACAAATGGTGATACAATTTGGTGACGATTTGATTTGGTGAAATCACCAACAGGGCGTATCAGTACGGTATAGAAATGTGGCGTGCTGCTCACAGAGTGAGATGCCTTGTGTGATGCCTTGTTGTTGTGCAATGCCCATCATGTCATCACTGGGCTGAAATGCATTGTACCTTCAACTCATATCAGACTCATGGGTGCACTGTGTCTTGGCCCTCAACAATCTAGCGTGCTCCGTTCACTGCTTGGTTGCAGGAGCGCGCTGCTGCGCTGCACCGGGAACTGTTGTACGACGGTGTGCATGTGGACAGCATCTCAGCTGCCCTCAGCCCTACTGCCTGTGCAGCAGCAGTAGACAACTTTCGATCTGGCAAGACCTGGGTGCTGATAGCCACTGATCTCCTGGGTCGTGGTATGGATTTTGTGGGGATCAACACGGTGGTCAACTATGACTTCCCCAACTCACCCATGGACTACATACACCGCGTCGGGCGCACGGGGCGTGCGAACAAGACAGGTGCGGGGTAGGGGTGGGGCTAGTTATGTGACTGACCGCCCATGCTGGGTGCCGAACAGATGCATGAGCCAGCAGATGACAATGTTTGCACACCTGACACACAGTGCTTGTCAGTCTTGCAACAAGTAGCTTAGATATACCTTGGTGTTCACGGGGTGCAGGTGTTGCCCTGGAGGTGCCCTCATATGTCGAACCCACCCTGTGCAGCGCAGGCTGTGCTATCACTTTTTATGTGGAAGGGGATGCCCCGTTGTTGCGTCCCATTGCCAACCTGATCAAGGAGGCTGATGGGGAGGTGCCGGACTGGATGCTGAGGCTGAAGAAGCTGCGAACAAAGGACCGTAAACGACCTGCTCTCTCACCAGAGGTGTGTCTTGTTGGTCAAGGGGTCGTGCTTGCAAGATGGTGACATGTGTATGCTTGGTACTCATCACCTGTATGGCACGAGAGCACTTGCTTCGATAGAAACTGTGGGTTACGAAGCTGCTTTTGTGTCTTGCTCATATTCTTCGTAGGTAGTAAGTGGTGCCAATACCAACACCAAGCCTGTCAACAAAGGACGAAAGAAACTGAAGCGCACGCTTGCAACTGTGAAGGCCAACAAACGTAGACAGCCGGACACCTGACACAAGTCAAGGGCGCGCCGCTAGCATCGTATTTTGTGTCGTTTGAGCTGTTGCACTTCGCGCTGTCACACTTGAGGTAGCTATACAACCTATCAGCATTTATTATCAAGTTCAGCTGGTTGGGATCCAATGTGTAACAGTGATATTGTGTGGACAGGATGGTGGCTGGCTGCGAACTTTGTTTGGCGTGTTCTAGCTGATGTCGCTGCTGTGACTGACTACTTACTCGTGAACACTACTCAAGTAACGAAATCAATAAAGCACACTTCACCCCGTAGCTTGTAGAGTTCTCTATCCGGGGATGTGCACTACATAATAAGAAACCACGTGGCTGAGACGCGGCGTCGCTTTGATTACCAGGGGTATGTTTTCTGTCAGTTGGGGCTAACCAGCTCACCCACCCCTCGGGGTCCACATGTGGCCTGCCCTGTGGGAGAGCACCTAAAACAGTTCTCATCGCGTTCCTACGTCATTGAGCCAGTCATAAGACTAGGAGCTGAGATATGTCACTTGAAGGATGTTTGTGCACCAAGAAGCTCCGAACATTACAGGATCCCATTATAAGTAAATCACAAGACCCTTCATGGAGAAAAGAAACACAAGTTCACAATCCATCCAAGCCATGTATCTTGCCTGTTGCATAAGGTGTGCATGGGCCACTATGCTCATGACCTGCCGCATTCACAGCCAGTTCCGAAACAAGCCACACAGTGCACATGTCTCCACAACTTTTGCCACAACATCCATAACTCATCCTGAAATGCTTAGCCTGACCTGGTCCTAACCAACGATACTCGTCTGTCATCATGATAAAGCACATTGGGGAGGAGCCGCTTAGGTCATTGCACAAGGTACAATCATAAGCTGAATCCAGCTGCTGCAAACTGGAGCGGTGCTCTTGCTACCACATGCACTCGTTGCAGAATGTGTACTTATGGCTGCCAGCCCTATTTTAGTCTCATCTCTTGTCACTGCCTCCCTCATGGGGAGCCCATGCACATACCTATCATAGCACGTTGACGCAGACTCTCATTGAAAGATTGAGGCTTGCCTTGAGTAGGTCTGATGCCCATGACTCTTTCGCTGTGTGGCCTCCTTCTCCAAGGGGGGCCGTGATGCGACAGGGGCTGTTGCCGCGGCACGGATTAGCAACCTGTGGTGCAGCAGAGCGTGTAAGCTCAACAATCAGCAGGGGCTTGCTGTTTCACTGCCCCATGTGCCTGCCATGAGCACCTGTGTAATGCCTGTTAAGATTTTGAGATGCATATTGAGCATCTAGGGTATTGAGCATGGGCGATGGCGGCAGGCACAGTACAAGATGAAATCTTCTTTGACAGACATGGCCCTACCAGAGTGACAAGAGCTCAGCTGAGTGCGTATCCTATGTCCGAGGTTGGTATCTTGCCCCATGCTGCTCCTGCTCGCCCCATGCTGCCCCATGCTGCTGCTTCAGCCTGGCTCTTGCAGGCTTACTCCAGGCTGGTCCGCTCTGCCCTTGCACAGACCTTTGCACAAGGCCCTCCACGTCCACCTCAGCGGGCAGCTGGCTCAATAGCTCCGCCACACGCTTAGTCTCGTTATTCACACGATGAAGGAAGGGACGGAATACCAGGAGAAGATACAACACTAGGATGACCCATGTGAGCGCAAAGGAGGCAACCAGGATTTGAAGACATTTGCTGCAGGGCAACAACATAACAATAAGTAGCCTATGCCAAACGCAAGCATGGAGAACAATGGAGGCAATAATGGTGAGGTTTAGAAGCATCCAATTTGGAGGCAGATTGCAATGTGGTGCAACGGAGTGATTTTCCACGGATCCTTCTAGAGTTTTCACGGTTCATCTTCACAGAGGCTGGCTTTTCAGGCAAGTTGGAAGTTAGCAAGGCCACACAGCCAGAGGAATGGAAGCCTCCAGCCCACAAGCTAAACCTGGTGCGGCTAGCCAAGGCCAGTGATTTGACAAAGAACTCCCGTCTTTAACATGGAACAAGGTGTTGACTGTGGCTAATCTTACTCAGCTACTATGCAACATGACAGGCCAGTCTAGGGCCTGATGTGGTGTCATCAAGTGCCCACACAGCTATGCATAACCAGGCAGCCATTTAGTCAGCAGCCTCAAAGCCTTGGCCCTGGCACTTCTCGGCCAGCCAAGCGCAACAACCGCACCAAGGAAAAGCAAGCAGTTAGGCCTTCCCTAGTAGACTTGTTTGACAGCCATCGGACAAGTGGCTGCAAATTTATGGGAGAGAAACGGAGCATGCCAGGTGGGGGTCACAAGCAAGGTCATCGGCAAGCAGCCACGGCCAACCCAGCGCCACAGCTTTGCAGGTGGGTAGACCAAGACAGCAATGCAGCGTTGGACATGAAGCACGTTGAGGAGCTGCGCTGAGAGCTGTGCTGGAGCCCAGAGGAGCTGAAGCTGCCGGCCAAGGGCAGGTAGTACCTTGAACTGGACTACAAATAAGTGAGAGACCTAGCATGTAAGGCCTGCCAGCAGCAGCACGAGCCTGTGGTGCAGTGATGTGTGCTGCGTCTTAAGCTGTGTCAGCTTAGTGGATGTTTGTCATGCTTTCATGGTCATCCTCGTTATGGGAACATTATGGATCCTAGGGCTGAGACATTACTCTGCATCAACAGTGTGCAAATAGCATGTGGTTTGGCTGAGCACAGTTGTTGCTGGTACTACACTCATATAACTTAATCCCTGCATTTGTCCCCGCACTTTGCCGAGCTTGCCCGATCAGGCTAAAATTTTAATAGATGGTAGTTTACAAACAATAACACCTATTTTTCAGGAGATTGTTTTGAATTAATCAAAGGCGGTTGCGCTGTGGCCCTGGAACGTAAGTGCAGGTATGAGTGCAGGGATAGGTTGCGGGTCACAGCGCAACAACTTTTGATTCTTTCAAAATATTTTTCTTGCAAAATATGTTTTGTTTTCTGCAAACTACCATCTATCAAAATTTTAGCCTGATCGGGCAAGGTCGGCAAAGTGCAGGGACAAATGCAGGGATTAAGTTCTATAAGTGTAAGTGCCATGTATCAATTGGTGCAAGCCTTTTGTCCTGCCCCATGCCATGTTGATGTGCCAGTGTGTGTCAATGTTCAACTGGCTTCGAGGGCGCTGCCAATGGCATACCACTTGAGCACACGGCAGGGCACCACACCATGTGCTGGCACTAAACACTGAAAATGTACTCCGTGGCCCTGTGAAAATGAGTCGTGAAAAGTCACTCAGTGAAAAAAAGCCGGGAGAACCTTAAGTGGCTTAAGATAGCCTTAGATGTCTCAAAGCATAGCACATACCGGCACAATGGTTCAGAATAAGCGAAGGAGCTCTGCCGAGCGAATGCAGGGCCCGACAAAATATTCACAGTACCAAGGTTTGTCACGATGTACTCCGCTCTAACTGTGTGAGCTCAATGCTGTGTAAGCAGACATCGTCGCTGAGGGTGCCAGCGAAGGATCTCATTTGCAACAAGGCAAGCTACAAGACAAGTGGAGGGTGGAATGAAAAACGCAGCAGTGCTGGTTACTGGGCCTATCCCGCATGCTGTCCCTACCTAATTAAGGCTCTCTCGTACCATGGCGTCCATGTGTGCCCTTTGGGAGTGCCCTTTGGGAGTGCCCTTTGGGAGTGCCCTTTGGGAGTGCCAGCGCCTCCTGGGTATAAATAGTAGGTATCAGTTAGTGTTAGTAGATATGAGCCTAGTGGCGCAATGGCTCCGAGGAAGCGGCCCAGTGCCGCGGAGCAAGAGCCGCTTCCGATTGAAAGCCGCGAAAACAAGGTTCGTCCTAGTCGCAGTGTGGTCCGCTGTAACTGTGCAGTCCGGCGAGTCCCGCGCTGCTCACATCGCTGCTGTTCATGCCAGCGCAGGTCCTAGCACCCCTCCAGGTAAACAACGCGAGGAGCAAAGGGCTGAATGGAAAACCCAGCGCTGACAGGTGCGCACGGGGGCGCATACCGCCTTGTATGCCCCCGCACTGTTTGTGTCCCCGCACTGTTTGTGTCCCCGCATTGTGTGCCGGCCTGTCAAAATGTTGATTGCAATTGGCTGCAGGTCATCAAAGTCCTGGGTGGCGCCGTGCTGCGCGGGTGCAAGAAAACGAAGCGGAAGCTGATGGCACACTTCCAGCTGAGGGCTGGGGTGCACAGCCAGCTCCGCGTCATTGCGTCTTTGTATGTGTTGCGGATTTTTCTGACATGCTTGGTGGGATACTGCACACCGGGGTACCCCAGCGCCCCAACACCTCCAGCCGTGCAGCCTCCCCGTGCACTGGATGCTGCACCCCTACCCCCACTCCCCCTGCGTGTCCCTGCTCAGCCAGCAGCAATGGACATGGACTGGGCTCCTGAGGCTGAGCCAGACCCTGAGCCTGAGCCAGAGCCTGAGCCTGAGCCTGAGCCTGCCCCAGCACCACCCACGCTGCGGCCACCCAGTGCCCGCCTTGCTGCCCGCCACCCTCCACCGGCAGCACCCACTGGGCCACCCATGCCCCTGGACAGCGAAGATCCAGTCATGCTCCAGCAGCTGCAGGTATTCTGCATGTACTTTGCCAACTCCAATTTCCTCACCCCTTACAACCAGCTGCAACGGCGGCCCGCGCTAGGCAGATCAAGCACTTCAGCATCAAGCCTGCCTTTGACGACCCCAGCAACCATGAGCTACTGGCCAAGCTGCAGCAGCTGGGAAGCGTCAACTTCACCGGTGACCACAACACCATCAGCCATCACTCCATGCAGCTAGCGGTCGCCTGTGTGCATGGCTGCAGTTGGAGGAGGACATGGCGGAGGTGTCCATGGAGCGCCATGGGCATGCCAAGCAGCTGGTGGTCTTCTTTGGAGCAGCGGGCATTGGCACCAAGGGGGGCTGGAGTGCTGATGCGGTGTTGCGGGCCTGCTGCAAGGTGGTGTGCAGGACCAGGGGGACAGACCAGCGGCGGGGTAGGGTGGTGCTCGTGGATGAGCACCGCACCAGCCGGGTCAGCTCAGCGGTGAATGGCCAGCAGCCATGTGAGAGGCAGCTGAACAAGCGCAGGGCCACCAGGCCTGCAGGCTGGAAGCCCCCAGCAGGGCAGGTGGAACCACGAATGCTGCGCCCAGCCTTGAGCCAGCAGCGTGACTAGCCAGTGCGGGGCATGATGTGGTGCCCAGTAGTGCCCCCCCGCAAGCCCCCACAGGCCCCACGCAGCAGCCAGGAAGCCACACCGACAGCAGCCTCAGAGCCTGGGCCCAGCACTCCCCAGCCAGCCAAGCGCAGCAAGCGCACCAAGGCTGAGCCAGAGGCAGCTGAGCCCACCAAGGGCAAGGGCAAGGGCAAATCTGCCAAAGCCAAGCCATCACCACAGCCAGGCAGGTGGCTGGACAGGGACTGCAATGCTGCATTGAACATGCAGCGCATTGGGGAGAGTAGGTGGCACCCACTGGAGCTGTGCTACTGGCCAGAGCAGGGGAAGCTGCCGGCCAAAGGCAAGGAGTACCCTGGCCTGGGCTACAAGCGGCTGCGTGACAAGCCACCCAAGGCTCAGCAGCAGCAGCAGCAGCCTGCTGTGGCACAGTAGTGTGTGCCCCCCCCCCACTTGAAGCTTTCATCAGCTAACAATTAGTGCATGTTTTGTCATGCCAAATCTATGCATAGCCCTGTCACAGGGGTCAGGCAATGCTGTAGGTGGTAGGCGACCGTGACCATGTGTGTGCCATGTATAGGCCATGTGCATGCCATGCGATGGGAACTCCACACAGACACAAACACTGTTTTGTAGTGATTCACAATTAGTGTGTTCGACTGCAATGAAGGCTTAAGGTTTAGGGCCAAGGTGCTGTCCCTGCCTTGTATCCTAGCCGTGTCTTAGCTTCTAACTGTATTCATCGTGCTGAGGAGCAGGCGATCAAAGTACCTGGGGGCGCTGTGCTGCGGGGCTGCAATTAGACCGAGCGGAAGGTCATGGCACACCTTTAGCAGAGGGTGCAAATTCATTCCCAGCTGTGTTTTACTTCTTCGCTGTTTGTGCTTTGCATCTTCCTCGCATGCCTGGTCGGCCACCCCACCCATGTTTTTACTGACCAAGCTGCAAGAGCTGGGCAGCACTCATCTATCGAGTGGCAACAACACCATCAGCGCGCACTCCATGCAGCTGGTGAGCAGCATGCAGCATACTTCTCCAACCCAGGCAAGTGATGGTGGTGCAGAGACTTTGAGCTTAGACATCGACTTCATAAACCAGCTGCACCGACCCTGACAGCCTGCTTTCACCTGACTGATGAAAGGCAAGAGTGGTGGCAGGCCTACATGCAAGTCCCCAGCGCTACAGACACTGTGAATACCCTATATTTAGGATCACACCATCACACAGACAATGCACACTGGTTGCATGGTGCACGGTTGCATGGTCACTGGTTGCATGGTGAACGGCCCATCCACCATACAAGTTCCTACATTACAACGTCTGTGAAAGGCCAGGGGCTGCTGATGCATGAGAGGACAGACCATGTCGTGCACATGCAACAAATAGTGAGGATCAGTTTGCCGAGGTTGACACTTAGCAACCATGCTTTTGGTTTCGAGCATGGGCAATGGTGGCAGGCAGCATACGAGATGATGAATATGAGATGAAAAGGCAAGAGATGCACACCAACTGCACAAGGGCATCACCACAACTTCTGCCTGCCTGTACAAGATATACCTCAGGCTCCAGCATGGGGATGTACATATTCTTGTGTGCACCCATCTATATGCACGAGGCCATGTAATGAGTTGCCTGTATCTATGCCCTTGTTGCTGATGCTCAAAGCCAAGCAGCCACATTAGGCTAACGGATGTAACAACCCATCATCATCATAGTGCCCGACTGTACCATGATAATGTACTATAAATCAAACAATGATGCAAGCAATCTGATTGAGTGACTGCATAGCTTATCCGACTTGTGTTTTACTCTGCTTACCTATAGACGGAAAGGACCTTGTCCTGGTAGAGCAAGTTGATTAGGGTCATGCTGTCTGCTCTGTCATTGTTCACCAACCTGCGAGGGTGATAGCCAAGGCAGACAATGTTGAACATACAGCTGAGTGGCTCTGCATACACTGTGCGCACTAGACCTCAATGTCAGGAGATGAATAACTGTGCCTCACTCAGGCTTCCTTACCATGGTGTCCATGCTGTCCATGTATCCGTGGAAAATGGATTTTCGTGAGAATGAGCCGTTATCAGCTTACAATCAGTGCTTGCATGTCATCCCAACTCTAGGCTTTAGCCCTGTCACTGGCTTTAGGCAATGGTGTAGGTGGTAGGCGCCCATGCCGTGTGCGTGGGGATGCACTCCACACTGACGAAAACACCACCCCTAGTGAGGGGACCTGATTCTGCTTTTGTGGGCTGATGAGGGAGGTGCTGCTTGCTGTCCCTAACCAACCTCTGTCATCCTTTGCCAGCCTGGGAAAGCCGCAGTCATGAACCTCTAATGCTGAGTAGACACATAAGGCATGTGTCTAGAGGTGCCGAATGTATGCCTCACACAAGTACAGATCAAGGTGTAGCAATGCATGTCGACTCCATGCACCACTCACCATAGCCATTCCATGACGCTGCTACCCATTCCTGGCTGTGTGTCATTCTGCGCACCAGTAGCAGAAGCTTCACGTATGTATACGGATAGTGACCCTGCAGCTTGGTGTTGCCATGTGGGCAATGGACCACAGTGCAGCCAACACTCGACAATGATGTGTGTGCAGGCTGCGGGGAATGGCTGCAGACTCAGCAGTACAACCTCTACCATGATATGCACGTCAGTCTATCAAGAAACATGTCAGCTGACACATCCTCCAGGTTCACCCCAAGGCTGCAGCTAGAGCCTGCATCATGTGACTTGATCACGTGACTTGACTAGAGCGCACCATCATCATCAGTGTGTCGTCAATGGTCAACATTTTGTTGAACCAACGGTCAATTCCGTTTGTGACATCCCTGCGCTCAAGTCAAGCCACAGGCCATACAGGCAGTTGATGAGTGAAGTGCCAATTGCAGAAGCATGGCCAGAGCAATTGCACGAGCACTAGCAATACCACTAGGCCAGGAGACTGGGACAGAGATGATTAGCCCATGTGTGCCATGCAGCAGTTCACGTGCCATTTACTCCTTGAATGGACCATGGATGTCGCATGCCTTGAGTCTTGGGCAGATGCCTTGGGACCTTCTTGGTTATGTGTTGCACAAGCAGAGCATCCCCCACTGTTGTGACACCCTAGCTTACCCATAGTACGGGCTTGTTGGTGGTAGGCAGGATGACTGGTTTGCCCTCATGCAGCCAGTCATTGAGAAAAGAAGGTCAGTGCCACGGCCTCCAAGAGAAGCCAGACCTGGGCCAGCATTTGCAAAATGTGGTATGGAGGTGTTAGCTCCGTTTGCCTGCAGCACAGAACGGGAAGCAGCAAGGGGGTGTGGCGCATGCATTGTACCTGCACTGGTCCCTGCGAGGAAGCTGTGCACATACTCTTGGACCTGCAGCCTGATCTGGCTTACGACTTTCTTCTTTCTTCTTCATAGTGCCCGACTGTACAATAATGGCGTACCATCGATAAAACAATGATGCCCGCATCGCCGCCCTCCGTTCCCCACCCCCAGCACCAACTGGGCCTGACAGATGGTGTGCAGGCCCAGGGGCACAGATCAGTGGTGGGGCAGGGTGGTGCTGGTGGATGAGTTCAGCCAGCCAACAGCCAGCAGCCCTGAGAGAGCCGGCTAAACAAACGCAGGGAATACCAGAACTGCAGAGTGGAGGCCCCCCAGCAGGGTAGGCAGACCACCGCCTACCGCGTCCAGCAGCGTAATCAACCAGCAGCGTAACCAGCCAGTGCGGGGCCTGATGTGATGCTCGGTAGTGGCCCCCCGCATCCTGCCACAGCCCCCATGCAGCCACACAGCCAGCAGCCTTAGATCCTGGGCTCAGCACTCCCCCGCCAGCCAAGCGCAGCAAGTGCAGCAAGACTGAGCAGGCAGCTGAGCTCACCCAGCCCACCAAGGGCAAAGGCAAGGCCAACGACATGGCTGCAAAAGCCAAACCAGCACCACAGCCAGGCAGGTGGGTAAACAGGGACTGCAATGCTGCACTGAACATGCAGCGCATTGGGAGGAGCAAGTGGTGCCCTGCTGGAGCTGTGCTGGTGGTCGGAGCAGCTGAAGCTGCCAGCCAAGGGCAAGGAGTACCCTGAGCTGGGGTGCAAGCGGCTGCGAGACTGCCCACCCAGGGCCCAGCAGCAGCAGCAGCAGCCTGCTGAGGCACAGTAGTGTGTGCCCCCTCTTGAGCTGTCATCAGCTTACAACTAGTAAATGCATGCCATGCCCACTCTAGGCTATAGCCCTGTCACAGGGGTCAGGCAATAGTGTAGGTGGTAGGCGTCCATGCCAGCTGCATGGGAACATGATCCCACAAAGACAAGACACCACCCCTAGTGAGGGGACCTGGTTCTGGCTTTGCGGCGAGATGAGGGAGGTGGTGTGGAAGGCAGTTATACGTGCACCGTGCGAACCCTAGTCATGTGAGGTCTGTCTCTCTTGCTGCTGTATACTATACGCAACGCAATGAAACAGCAGCGACCAGCTCACCATGTTTCCGTACAGGAGCACGTTGTACTCGAGTTCAACTCGCTTGTGCGACACACTGAGCTGCTGGCGTAGCTGGGTTGCTACAGCCACGTCCTCAACGACCAGGAGCTCCTAAGCAGGCACAAAGCAACGGTGATAGATGGCGATGGCAAAGCGTGCAAGCAATACAATTGAGTGACTGTATAGCTGCACAGAGACGGTCACACCGTCAGGCGGCCAATGGTAACCGTTCGCCTAGTGGGCCTATGAGGGGGTCAGGCAGCAGTGCAGGGGGTGGACGCACACAGCCATCAAAGGCAGCATCGTCAACTAAGTAGCTGTTGGGGCTGATGTCACACATCTCACCTGCCACGTGTACAGGGATATCTTGGCAATTAACGACACAAAGTTGACCTGTGGTTAGGGAAGAAGCAAGCAGCAAGCATTATCAATAACACTAGAGCAGCATAAAAGAGAGGCCCCTGGCTGGAGCATTCACGCTCACTGAGTTGTAGACAAATATGGAGCTCTGAACGGTAATCAATTCCTTATGCGTGATGATGCTTGTAATGATGACAATAAGGCCCCAGAGCAGCAGTGGCCAGGTGAGGTAGACCTGCAGACATCCATGCAGCCATAGACACATTGAGTTTCAAACTGAAGGACATGCTTGCAATGGATGTAATCTGCCTGGTTGCTCGGCTGCTGTTGACCATCTCTCACTCACTGCTTGGCGGTTGGAGGGGATCAACTGCCTCTTTGCGCCAGCAACTTGATGGGGGGTGAGCCATGGCATGCAGAGGGCCACCAGTGCGCCCCACAACTGCTTGGCAACACGCAGGAGCAAGGGCGAGTCTGGTGTACGTCTCTCCTGGGCTGAGGCAGTCTTGAGTGAGGGGATGTTCAGCGTCATCTGCCCAGTGCTGGAGTAGCCGGCACCAAGGTGGGCGCCGGGCTCTGAAGCTCTAGGTGCTTCTCGAGGCCTTACAGCCTCTGAGCCACCGCTTGCCTCCCCTGCCGCTATGGCCTGCAACGCATGCAACATTGTGCACATCACACCATATGCCCTGCCCTGCAGCTTTTGGCAGAGTGCACACTAGTTTGCATGAAATTCCATTTGTTCCTGCAACAGCATTTGCAGCCTCACCAGCATGTCATCGTCTTCATCCTCCTGCCCATCAGCCTCCAGGTTGTGTTTAGCAGTGGCAAGGCCACGAACCAGCCCCACAGGTAGCACCATGAACAGGGAGTAGATCATGTAGCGTTGGCCTCCCACCTATGCAAAGAGCAAGGCCCCATACATTGACCTGATCAACATACATAGTGGTACACAGTCGAGGCCGTCTTTTCATCACTCTACCATCAAGCCCAAGACATTGACAGCTCTCTTACCCGCTGGGCCAAGCTCCATAGCACCAGGGTCAGCACCAGGGTCAGAGCCACGCCCTTAGCACCCATGGCAATGAGTAGCATTTTGTCAAGAGCTACAGCACGGTCTCCTACTATTTGCACCTGCAAGTGGCATCAGGTTAGAGCATGCCGTGCGTTGCAGAACAGCCCACAGCCAGTTGGTCGGCTATGCAGGTAAAGGTCACTCAGGTGAAGGGGAGGGTGGCTAAGCCTGTGCCTAATTGAGGCTCTCGCATACCATGGCGTCCATGGTGTCCATGTATCGTTCTGACAAAATGAGCACATTGGTGCTGTCAACAGAGTTCCGAAAAGGTGGCCAGCTGTCTAGCTGCCTGCCGCTTGCAGAAACATTGGTTGCCAGGCGCCACACCTCATCCATGTTAGCCTGCACATCATTCGCAGTACAGTGACTTGGAGCTACAAGCTGGGAGTGAGGAGCTAACTGCATCAAGGTGGAGGCTGCCAAATCCTGCAAGTTCCTGGCCTTCTACCATCATGCAATGTTCCCACTCACACGCGCAGATCATTGCAATGCCAGGGCTGGTAAGAACAAAATTAAAACTGATCAGCAGTGAAGGCTGAGCTGTTGTGCCCTGTGATGTTCGTCACCCTTTCACTCACAAACATCATGTTGCCCATCTCCCACAAACTCATCTCCTCATGCCTGGCAAGCAGCTGGACAATCGTGTTGTCAGGCAGCTTGATGTACATCCCACTGGTGACCTTGTCCCGCATGACCACGGCTGTGATGTTCGCTCCAGGCGGCAGGGATGACACCGGCACCTCATACCAGACGGTGGCGGTGACGCTGTCCTGACCCCACAGCTGACCCAGGCCGTAGTCAGTGGGCAGGGCGCGCTGCTGGCCGTCACCCATGTAGAAGGCCTGTGTGGTGGAGCACACATGCAAGGACTTGGCTTAATGTGGTGCCTGGTGGAATGTCTGCAGGGCAGCACAACTATCCCTTGATTGACATGATCTTGACAGAAAGCCTGCAGTACAGCACCTCCCTCATCAGCCCGCAGAGGCAGAATGCGGTCCCCTCGCTAGGGTTGGTGTCTTGTCTGTGTGGAGTTTTGTTCCCATGCGCATAACATGGACGCCTAACACCTACACTATTGCCTGACCCATGTGACAGGGCTATAGCTCAGAGTTGGCATGACAAACATGCACTGATTGTGAGCTGATGACAGCTCAAATGGGGACAAACTACTGTGCCACAGGCGGCTGCTGCTGCTGAGCCTGTGGTACAGCACACAGGACAGAACCTGTTTGAGGCCCGGTGCTCAGTATCTCAGCTAATGCATGGCATGCCTAATGCATCGTGGTGACCTGTGCCAATGTGTCAGCAGCAGCTATCCATAACAATTCTCCATGTTTGTTTCAGCAAACAGCCACACTGACATATGCAGGAGCTTCGTTGCATGCATGACACGTCACCAACCTTGTGCTTTGTCGTAGCTTGTGTCAGCTGGCCTTGGTAGTACGCCAACATGGCCTTGAGGTCAGCAGGGGTGGGCTGCAGGCCCACCAGGTTTGGGTTCACCGCTGCCTTGCCCTCGAGGATGATGTCCAGCCAGCGTGCGGCACGGCTTACCTCTACAGCACGGCGGATTGACACACCTGCACACATAGAAGGGGCTGACCTGCTGTTGTACCTGCATTCTTGGGACCCTGACAATGCTGACATCACGGCCAAGCTGATTGAACTGGACACGACACAACTGATGGGCGACGGCAACACCATCCACTTGCCAAGCAGCTGGCGGTCAACATGAGTGAGCCAACCCAGGAAAGAATTGTGGCCATTGCCTGTCTTGGATACATTTAGAATCATTTAGAACTGATGCTAGATGACAGACTACTAGTACTGCATTGTCGTGAGTGCACTGTTGTGGCCCACCAGTGCGTGGCTGTCGGGAGTCATGTGACTCCGCCTGGGGCCGACATACCTGAGCAGTGCCCATGCTACCGCCCGCACAACAGTCGGGGCGGTAGCCATACAAACTACACTGGCGTTATTGCACGTTCTTAGCCAGGCCAGCACAGGCCACTCCAGCTTAAACAGGCTGCCAGAACCGAGACATGGTGTCAGAAGGGAACATGCTACACATCTGAGCCAGTTAGCTGCCAAAAGTGTCTATCCTGTTTGTACTGCATCAGGGTGCCAGCTGCTACCACTCACCAGCATTGTTGAGGTCGATGACCCCCACGCTTTGTATATTAATGAAGGAGTAAAGGATAGCGAACACAGCGATGTGCGCAGCCAGGATGATGGCGGCCAGGGCCAGCGTGCCATTCCTACAGGGCACAATTGGCATGCCATTGAAATTGGATGCACCGACTGTACTGAATTGCACACACGTGGCAGCACATACGAGGTTTAAGATTGACAATAGTTGGAAAAAGCAGCAGAGGTGTCTAGCAGAGGTACCTGGTAGAGGTAACAAGCAGCAGCAGTGGTGCCAAGCCTGACCTCAAGGTCATTATCATGCTGGCGCATTGCTACTCAGTGGCGGTTGGCTTGCGGCTACAAGCCAGTCCGTTGTGCTGGGTTACCGTCGTGTCCTAGCGGAGCAATGTCTCTGCAATATCTAGGTCTCTGTACTGTGTGAGCAGACATCGCTGCTGTTGGTGCCACCGCATATTCCCGTTCGCCGTAAGGCAAGCAACAAGAGAAGCGGAGGGAGGAATGAAAAAACGCAGCAGTGCTAGGTACGGTGTATATTCGACATCGTGCTGAGGAGCAGGAGCTGCAGGGCTGCAAGTAGACCGAGCGGAAGATCATGGCACACCTTTAGCAGAGGGTGCAAGTTCATTCCCAGCTGTGTTTTACTTCTTCTCTGTTTGTGCTATGCATCTTCCTCACATGCCTGGTTGGCCACCCTGCCCATGGTTTTACCAGCGGCCCCACACCTCCAGCAGTGCAGCCCCCCTACCCACCTACCCACCTACCCCCGCAGCTGGCGTTGGCACGGGGGGAGGCTGGGTCGTTGATGCGATGATGCGGGCCTGCTGCAAGGTTGTGTGCAGGCCCAGGGGCACAGACCAGTGGTGGGGCAGGGTGGTGCTGGTGGATGAGTTCAGCCAGCCAACAGCCAGCAGCCCTGAGAGAGCCGGCTAAACAAACGCAGGGATACCAGAACTGCAGAGTGGAAGCCCCCCAGCAGGGTAGGCAGACCACCGCCTACCGCGTCCAGCAGCGTGATCAACCAGCAGCGTAACCAGCCAGTGCGGGGCCTGATGTGATGCTCGGTAGTGGCCCCCCGCATCCTGCCACAGCCCCCATGCAGCCACACAGCCAGCAGCCTCAGAGCCTGGGCTCAGTACTTTCCCGTCAGCCAAGCGCAGCAAGCGCACCAAAGCTGAGCAGGCAGCTGAGCTCACTGAACATGCAGCGCTTTGGGAGGAGGGAGTGGTGCCCTGCTGGAGCTGTGCTGGTGGTTGGAGCAGCTAAAGCTGCCAGCCAAGGGCAAGGAGTACCATAAGCTGGGGTACAGGCGGCTGCGAGACCGCCCACCCAGGGCCCAGCAGCAGCAGCAGCAGCCTATGGCACAGTTATGTGTGTCCCTATTTGAGCTGTCATCAGCTTACATGTAATGCACGTTTCATCATGCCCACTCCAGGTTATAGCCCTGTCACAGTATGGGTACATAACTCCACAGACAAAACATCACCGCCAGTGAGGGGACCTGCTTCTGCCTTTGCGGGCTGAGGAAGGAGGTGCCTGACCTGAAGCGTGTCATGTGGCGCTGCACCAGAGGGCTGGCCAGCATGCGAGCCAGCCTCTTGTACCGCTTGCCTCTGTTGTAGTCAGCCACGCCAAGCTGCATGCATGAGACAACAAGTAGGCATCAGGCTGCTGACCAGTGAGCTATCAATTAGCTAATGGCCACAATATCGCAATAGTGCTGGACGACAATTATTAAGACACTCTGCTGGCTGGATGTGCTGTATTGGTGAGCTTGTGATGACTGGAGACTGGCAGCTCCTCTGCCACCAGAGCCGTGGCCCAGCTCACCTCTGCCTGTCCATCAGGCAGGCCCTCATCCAGCCTGTTGCTCTCCGCATCATCACTGCCATTCACACTGCGTGGCTCAACGTGACTGTGCAGGCCACTGCCTGGCCCACCATAGGGTACCACCTCCACCAGCAGCTGCCCACTGCTGCCCTGACCATCAGGCACAAGCTGCCTGGTAACCTCTGGGTGCACACGACCAGACTTGGTGAAGCTGTTGAGTTTGGGCAAAGAAATGCGGGAGGGTGCACGGAGGTAAGTGTGTTGGGGGCTGCTGGTCGAGCCGTGCACTGGCACCAAGGGCACAGGGAGAGCCGGCCTGTCTGTCATGAACTGCGCTCCATCAGACAGCACCCACTGTGCCACAGGGGCTGTGTCAGCACTGCTACCCTGCTTAGATCCGTCCAGGCGCGATTCATCGGTGGCGGCAAACATCTGGTCCATGCACTTGTTGGTCAACCTGGACAGCTGAAGGCAAGCTGACCCAGGCCCTGCAGGCAGCGGCTCTTGAGCTTGGGATGTGGATAGACGTGGCATGGGGCCTTCAGGTTGCTGCTGCCAGGTGGGGCGGTGGGGTGAGGTGCCCGCATTGCCCAAGCCAGCCTCACGTATCACTGGGCAGGTTACGTCCCGGAGGGGTGGGTTGGAGAAGGCCTGCCTCCCAAGCTGAGCTGAGGGCAGGCTAGAAAAACCTACACCACGGACGGCATCAGGGCCATCTGCATTGCTCACAGCGGGGCGTTCCTCAGGCAGCATCAACTGCGGACCGCTGGAGATTGCGTTGGACCCTGGTCTTGCTTTAGCTACCCTGTATGGTAATGTTGTGAGCACAGGCGAGCTGGGGCGTTCGACACAGGTGACACTGCCCAAAGGTGTACTTGATGCGCAGAGGGAGACTTGGGCTACCCCAGCTGCCAGTTGAGCTTGCGCGCCTAGCCGTCGCCCAGCCAGCCAGGTACCCAGGTCAGGGCGACCAGCCTTGGGCTGGTAGGGGTGCATCACCAGCCACATGCCGTTGCCACTGCTCTTGCGCACGGCCTGCACTGACACCTCCATGTCTGTGCCCTCACTGTGCTGCTTGGCGGCAAGCAGCAGCAGCGGGCCCACCCGGGGCTTCTTGCCCTGCTGCAGCTCTGCAGCTGTGAGACTGACCACGCTCTTCAGCACCCCCTTCCTGCCGGTCTGAGCTGCCGCCGAGGCTGCTGGGACCAGGCCCTGGGGGCTGTGCATCAGCTGCACCGTGCCGGGAGGTGGCACAGGCTCCAGCAGGCAGCTGAGGTCGCCCATGCTGGCCAGGTCTGGCAGGAAGTGGGAGATGTGCCTGCCCACCAGCTGCGTAGCGTGCACCCCAAACAGCAGGCCTGGCGGGTACAGGGGCAGCGCTGCATCTGGACCCACCACCTGGCCTGCCTCGTTCAGCTCCACCACTGAGCAGGCCAGCTCAGCCCGCCACAGGTGCACCTCCAGCAGCACAGGGGAGGGGGACGGGAGACCCAGGCTGCTTGCTGCTGGACCCTGTTCTGATGGGTTCCCTGCTGCCTTGCTGCTCTGCTGCAGCCAAGCTGAGGTGGGGGGTGGTGAGAAGCTCACATGGTGGTACAGGCAGCTGCCCTCCACCTGCTTGACGGCCTCCCTCCTGTGCTGCCCCACCTGGCCAGGGGTCTGGGTCAGACAGATGTGGACAGCGGCATCACTGACATGCTGCTGGCTTCCAGGCTGCCACCCAGCCCATGCCACTGATCGCCTTCCATCCTGGCATGAGGCACTGCCACCGCCGCTCTTGTCATCATACAGGGACGTGACATGGGAGAAGCCAGGCTGGCTGCAGGGTGGGTGCAGCAGCTGCTGGATGCCAGCCTGGCCCACAGCATCAGGGAGATGGGGCCTGACCACCATGAGGGCTGGGTGCAGCTGTGGGAGCGCAGCCTGGCAGGCGGTGGCATCTGCTGGCGTCAGCAGGTGGGCCACGGAGGACAGCAGTGAGTCAACCTGGCTGGCGGGCTTGAGGAGGCCCGCCCTGAAGCCCACCTCGCCTCGGCTGAAGGCCCTGGCAAGCAACGGTGACAGCAGACATGCATTGGGTGAAGTACAAGGGTCAAGGTGGGGTGGCAGATGTGTCAATGCACTGAGTGCACTGGGCATGTGTCTAACTGATGCTGCACCCAGCTGAAGCTGGTCGCAACTCAGCCTCTGCTCCTTCATGCTCATGGACAGCCAGCACCCTACACAGATAAGCACCTAAGTCGGGACACCCCGTTTCTCGTGTTCTCTTTATTCTTTACCGAAAGCCCCCGTTTTTTTTTCGTGCATCGCGTTCTTAGGTGGCTACTAGGGTGGTTGTCGGGCCGCGTCATGTTTGCGCGTTGTGGGAGGAGAGATCTCAACACTGCCGGGACCGCCGGTTTAAACCCCATCCGGAGTTAAGGCCCGGCCGCGACCACCAGGAGCGTTTCAGGAAACTTCCTCAACGCTCCTAGATTCCTTGGTGAGGAACAAAGATGGTGCAGTCGGTGCGTTGTGTCAAATGTGCGGCTGTCCGGCGGTAGCGCTTGCCATGTTGGGCGGAAATTTTTGCATGTAACAAAAAATGGCTTTTCTATTTGCAGAGCTCTGGCCCCGGCCCTTGCTCAGATGTTCACCGCTTCTGCCACACGCGCTAGGAGGTCTAGCAAAGCTTCTAACGGGGCACGCCACAGGGCTAGCATGCTTGCAGCCGCCGCTCGGGTCCTCTTCAAGTACAGGAGGGGGGCTGCGCGCCCTTCTGTGCGTGCTGGGGCAAAACAGCATGGCGTCCCCCGCTCCACCCTCAACGAATTTATCAACATGGGGGGTATGGTTGCTACAAGGGGGAGACCGACAGCTTTGACTGAGGCAGAGGAGATGCAGCTGGTCAGCATTGTCAAGGGGGCCCAAGCGCAGGGTAGGGGGGTGACCAGATTGGACCTCCTTGGAGCAGTGCAGTGGGCCTGCGAGGTCCGTGTGAGCAAGGGCCTGCCACACTTCGTCCCTAAGGCAAGCCCGAGCAGCAAATGAAGCCATTGAATTAAACTAGATTAATTAGTATGAATTAATATTCAATAAAACCATACTAAACGGATCCATTGAAGCATGCGTTTGCCAAGACGAGCCTTTACCCCCGCAACAAGGAGCAGCTGCTGGCAGGTGCTAAAGCCTCCATCCCAGCTGGCAAGAGCATGGCGACTCTAGCACCATGGAAGCGCCTAAATGTGACCAACGATATGATGGATGCAGCATTTAGTTGCTCAATGGAGGAGCAACCTCCGTTGTATTTTCGGGCAGTGGACCAGTTCTACAACAGGCAGGAGCTGGGAGAGCAGCTCTCCATGAGGGCAGCTCAGCATGGCAGAGGGGCTTGCGTGGAGAGGGGGGTGCACATCGTGATGCTTCAACTTTCGACTCACAACACAACTTTTCTGTGGTTTTTTGGTGCCATCCGGTGCTTGGACCTATAGTGATACAGTGCCGAAAATGGTAGGACCAAGTTTCTCCTGAAAAATGTTTATACTTGGGTGTCTCAACATAAGTGCACTTAGTTTGAAAAACCGGTTTTAGGGGGGGTATCCCACTGGCCAAGTCATAAGTCTCCAGTCCTTGAGAATTGCATTCGTGTCATCCAAGCAAGTGATGAGTTATGCCACCCCCCGTGTCAAATTGTCTCAACTTAGGTGCTTATCTGTGTACTCACTCTGCAGCCATGTGCGCCAGCACGGCCGACGCATAGCTGCCAGGGCCGATCTTGTCCCTGCTGGTCTTGTCCTGTGCACCAGGCTGTGGCGGCTGCAGCACGTCCAGTAGGTCGGCCAGGCAGCTGCCCAGCAGCTGCTGAGGGTGGTAGCCAAACAGGGTGAGGGGCGAGCTGCCAGTGGAGAGCACCAGGCCAGTGGAGGGGTCCACCACCAGGGACAGGCAGCGCTCAGCCAGGGCCTGCACAGCACAGCCTCAGGGCGCTGCCAGGCTGCTCAGCAGGCCCATGGAGGGCAGACATGGCACAGTCATGCTGCTGCTGCCAGGCCCCAGCGCACAGCTCATGCAGGTCATGAGGTGCAGCTGTGAGGAGTGCCAGCCAGCCTGCTGACCTCTGTCATGCTTGCTTGGCGCAGGGTGGTGACATGGAACACCTCGTCTGCGCCCAGTGCGTCCTTGTCCTGCTGGTACATGCGCAGCCTGCAGCACCACGGTAGCACCCAGGCAGGTTTGACTCCAGCAATGAGGTGAGGGGACATCAGCGATTCAAGAGCGTGCCAGCTTTGTCGCAGGTCCACTGCTGCTGCTGCTGCCAATGAGTCTTGCTGGTGATCAGGTGCAGCAGGCAATGTCAGTGTTGCCCGACCTGAAGGGTGCTGAGTCATTGTCCCTGACGCCAGAGATGAGGAGTGGGACCGCCAGCCCGCTGCGGCAGCTGTAGGCAGGTGGGCTGTGCAGGGGAATGGACTGCGAGGCACACAGGCAGAGCAGGTGCAGGGCCCTGGGTGGTGTGACCCACACATCTAGTGCTGTGGACATGCCAACCGTAGGCCCTGGGTGCTGCAGCCCACACAGCAGCAACACTCTGGTGGTGCTATCTCCATGCCAGGCGCATGCTTAGGCCAAGCCTTGTCACCACTAACAGCTCCAGGCCGCACCACGGCCAGGGAGCGGTGCAGCAGCGCTAGGGGCTGGGGCAGCAGGTTCTCCAACGCGTTGGCAGCGCCCCCAGCAACCATGGCTTTGTTGGTCGTCCTCAGGGCAGCAGCCAGGCCCTGTGTGGTGGCCAGCAGGCAGGGCAGCCGGTGCATTCCAGCAACCTGCCCGCTGCTAGCAGTGGCACAGTGATGGCCAGCTGCAGGGGGTGAGGGGTTCAGTCATGAGAGGTGAGGTGGCTGCAGGCAGTGGGTGCTGGAGGTCACCTTGGTGGCGTGGCACACCCGGCCCTTGCTGTCAGTGACCAGCAGGTGCTCGGCCTCCCCTGCAGCAGCTGGGGCAGCAGGAGCAGGGCCTGGTGCAAGGCTGGGTGCAGAAGCTGGGTGCAGACGAGGCTGATCAGGTGCGGGAGCAGGCTTGTACTGGGGGGTGGTGGGTATTGTGGCACAGCCCTGCTGGCCGCCACGCCTGATAGTTAGCACCAGGAAGCTGAACCTGCAAGGGGCAGAGCAAGGAGGAGATGGAATAGTCGTCATTTCAAGTCGCAGCCACTCTTGCAGACAGACCCACACCCACCCACTGCCTGGCCCTGTGCAGGGGTGCAGACAGGGCTACCTCTGTCGCACTCACTTGCCCACCCCGCCCACAGTGGTTCGAATGCTGGCCTGCACTGGCGTGTGGTACTTGTGCTGCAGCAGCACACTGTGCGCAAGCCTGCAGGGCAGCCAGCAGGGCAGAGTGTCAGTCAAAGCAAGCTGGCCAGTGCTGCCCTTGAGCCCAAGCAATTCAGCAGCCCAGGTGCGCACAGCCAGCAAACCCTGTGGGACCTAGGCGACCTAGGCGACAGGGACAGAGGCACAGGCCAGCCGTGTATAGGGACAGCTAGCACCAGGGGTGGAACATATGTATGGTGGGGGAACTGACCCTGACCAGGCCAGAAGGAGCTGTGAGAGCTGGCAAATCTAGGTCAATGAACCAGGCCAAGATGGTGCAAGCATGTATGTGAGGCTTGACCTAGGGAGCAAGCCAATAGATGCAAGCCCACCACTGCCTGCCAGCAGTGCAGCTGCTGTGTGCAAGAGGCTGGCTGTGCATCAACAGTGGGGGTAGCAGGTGGTGGTGCTAGCAAAGAGAGTGTCAGTCTGAGTCTGAGCAGTCCGTGAACAATCACTCCGTGATAATGTACTGTGAGAACCCTAAGTTGCACAGCATAGCACCTAGCGGCGCAATGTCTTGGAAGTAGCAGGAGGGCTCCGCTAAGCAATAGCAGGGCCCGACAAAACACCCGTGATACAAAGTCTTTAGTGGTGCACTCTACTCCAACTGTGTGACCTTGGTGCTGTGTAAGCAGACATCGCGTCTGTTGGTGCCAGCGCAGGTTCTCGTTCTCAATCAGCTCAGCGGTGAATGGCCAGCAGCCCTTTGAGAGCGGGCTAACCAAGTGCAGGGACACCAGGCCTGCAGACTAGCAGGTGGACCACTGCCTGCTGCATCCAGCAGCGTGATCAGCAGCGTGATCAGCCAGTGCGGGGCCTGATGTGGTGCCCGGTAGTGGCCCCCCCACATCCTGCCACAGCCCCCATGCAGCAGCCAGGCAGCCACATAGCCAGCAGCCTCAAAGCCAGGGCCCAGCACTCCCCCGCCAGCCAAGCGTAGCAAGCGCACCAAGGCTGAGCAGGCAGCTGAGCCCAGCCAGCTCACCAAGGGCAAAGGCAAGGCCAACGAGCCCCCACCACAGCCAGGCAGGTGTCTGGACAGGGACTGCAATGCAGCGCTGAACATGCAGCGCATTGGGAGGAGCAAGTGGTGCCCTGCTGGAGCTGTGCTGGTGGTTGGAGCAGCTGAAGCTGCCAGCCAAGGGCAAGGACTACCCTGAGCTGCGGTACAAGCGGCTGTGAAACCAGCCATCCACGGCCCAGCAGGGGAAGCAGCAGCAGCCTGTGGCACAGGAATGTGTGCCCCCTCTTCAGCTGTCATCAGCTTACAATCATGCCCACTCTAGGCTATAGCCCTGTCACAGGGGTCGGCAATAGTGTAGGTGGTAGGCGTCCATGCCATCTGCATGGAAACATAACTCCACACAGAATGTCCGTAGTGGTCCCTAGAGATTCCTCATAGGAGTCCCTAATGAGGGACAAGGTACTGGCAATGATTGTATACCAGTGTTTTTCTTGACGTTTCGCCCTGATGCATAATTGTTAGCTCAAAGTGACAAGGCTAAGACTGCACATTATGCATGAATTCTACACTCTCACCACTCATACGCTGGGACACCACGGCCCTGGGCCGTGACACTGCTCTTCCGCCACTGCTCCTCCTCCATGGCGCCTGACCCCTTTGGCTGCAGCTCTGAGGGCAGCTGGACTGACTGCCGCCCCCTGAAGGCGTCCCAGCCTGCCTTTACATCATTCCACACAGTGCTGACACGCCTGGTCCTTGGGCCTTCACGCCCAAATGCTGAGCTGACCTGCTGTGCCAGGCTGTCATGCCGGTCTGTGGCTGGTTTGGACGTCGAGGGTGCAGCCTGCCCTTCCCCCATCACCCCACCACCTGCTTGCTCAGCCCAGTTGAGGTGCACACTAGGCTCCTGTTCACTGGTCTTGTTGCGGAGCAGGCTGCGACTGCGCCTCAGCCTCAACCCAGTCTGCTCAGCTGGGGTGAGCAGCGGCGGGCTCCTATCCTGTGCCTCAGCCTGGCACACAGCAAACGGGGACCAGCCGGTACCAGGCTCAACTGACTGCTGCCGTGACAGCTGAGCAACCCTCGGAGAAGGGTGTGATGGTGAAAGTGAAGGGGGGAGGGGGGAGGCGGAGGGGTGCAAGGGTGGTTGGGGTGGGTGTGGAGGGGGTTTAATAAGCAGGGAGGCCTCGCTGAGCTGCACATGATGCTCCCTCTTGACATTGCTGCGACGCGTGACCAGCTGGCTGCTGCGAGCTCCATTGGGCTGCATGTTTGGCCCTGCTTGATGGCTGCCAGGCATTGGCATAGCTGTGGCCATGGCCTTGGCTTCGGTTAGCACCCTGCGGCCATATTGCCAGGTGATGGTGACAGCCAGCGTCACTGCTGGCAGCCATCACACACAGCAGCAGACATTGACATAGATAAGCATGCACCTGCCCTTGCGCTTGTCCCAACCCTGAGAAACTGTGTGCCCATCACCACCAGCACAGCACACACTGCAGCAGGCATGGGCGCAGAAGGGCCCACAGCTGCTCTTGTGGTTGTCCTGGCCCAGACATGCCGCACCCCACCGCAGCTACTCACGGCTCCAGGATGTCGTAGTTGACCACCAGGTCCTTCAGGGCCAGGCCAGCCACATCATCAGGCTTGAAGGCAGTCCAGTCTGTGAAGTTAGGGCAGCTGCAAGCATGAGGGGATGGGAGGGGCCACGCAGTGCCTGGTCAAGCCCAGGCACATTGCTGCTGCCAAAGGCTGGTTGGCAGTCAAATACAAGCACGAGGGCCTGGCATGCCTGGCCAAGACCAGGCGCGCTGCTGCTGCCGGGTGCTGGTTCAGGCAAGGCACTGGTATGCCTGGGTAGCTGTGATGACATCTGCCTTGTGTTGCTTGCCTCCTCCCTGCACTGTACTCACACCGGCATTGCACATGTGAGCAGCCCGAGCCTGCCCAGCATTGCCCTGCCCTGCACTCACACTGACACCACGCTCAAGTTGAGCATGAGCCACACTTTGGCCTCGTCAGGGTCCTGGGGCAGCGCCACCACCACGCCCATGAACATGGCATCCTCGCCTGAAACACCAGGCAGCAGCCACAGACCGCTCTATTCTGGACCATCCTGAACCTATCAACACAAGGAGCAAACAGCCCCTGTGCAGCGACAGTGAGGTGCCATGCAATGCAATGCAAGGAGAAAAGGAAGGCCTAGTTGTTGGCATGCCCGTCCAGCCACCATCTCCAGGCTCAGAGTGCGGATTTCACAACCCCCAAATGCAGAGTGAAGACCTCACACTCACCTATGCCACTGACCTGGGTCACCTGCAGCCACAGCAGGGGCAGGGCAGGCAGCACTGGCTGAGGGGTTTGACCAGGCTGGACCCAAATGCTGCACACAAGGGCCAGGCAGCTTAGCAGCTCACCTGCAGCGTCACAGCCAGGGTGTACCGCTCACGATGCAGAGCAACAAAGGGGATGACATCGCCCAGGATCACGGCTTTGCCTGAGCAAATAGGAGCAGCAGCAGTGGTGGCAGCAGCAGCAGCAGCAGCAGCAGCAGCAGCAGCAGCAGCAGCAGCAGCAGCAGCAGCAGCAGCAGCAGCAGAGGCTTGTCACCTTCTGCAGTATCACCTCATTGATGACTTGCTGCACCAGCATTGAGCGATGGCTTGCCTGTGGTGACGTAATTCCTGACAAACTGGTCGTGGTTGTTGCAGAAGGGATGGGGCATGATGTTGTTCACATTGCGCCCCTTTAACTCATTGCGGCTGTAGCCCAGCGCATCGCAAGCCACCTGTGGGCATGCGGGAAGCAGCGCAAGGCGCAGTATAGTTCAGCTTAGCATTCATTTTGATAGGCCAGCAGCTGCAGGATTGGTGCCCAGACACATTAGTGCTCAGCAGTACTGAGCCACATTGGAACTCAGCTCTGGACTGGCCAGGACCCTCCTTGGCATCCAGCACTTTCAAGGGGCCAGCAGCTGCAGGAATGGTGCGCAGCATCAGCTGCAGCAGCAGGGCGCACCTGGTTGACGACCTGGATGATGCAGCGCGCGTTGATGATGATGATGGCGCGGCTCTCATTCCCTCGGTCTATCTCAGTCAGAGCTGAGCGCAGGCCAGGGTCCACCCCAGTCATGTCTGCAAGCAGCCAGGGGGGCTGGTGGTGTGAGGTGGGGTGAGCATGCTGATTAGGGCTAGTGAGGCACATAGGGCAGGTGATGTGCCTGCAGCAAGATACTTGCAGCAAAGAGTTTAGAACTAGGGAAGGTCCTTACCCGTGAACACGTTGCTGTCCTTTGCCTTCTCCTCCTCCTGCTCAAGAGCATCAGCTTCCCTGCAGTGCCAGAGCAAGGGAGTGGGTCAGCAGCAGTAGGGTTGGCTCTGCTGCTACAGGCCATCAACTGGCGGTGTCATGGCTTGTCAGTGGTACACATAGGCCATCAGCCAACTGGCGGTATGTTGAGCCGCTGCTAGCAACTGGGCGCCTTATGGTCTGTCTGGTTATGCTCCTGCCTGCCCATGGCAGTTGGCTGGACTGTGTCGCACTACCTAGCACCTAATTGGCACCCAGTGTCAAGCAGCCAGGCAGGCACTCACGCAAACCACTTGGCAGCGGTCCAGGGATCTGCGGGCACGCCAGGCAGGGGCAGGGAGGGGCAGCTGTTGACTCAGCCCAAGCAGGAGGCTAGGCTGGGGTTAGCCCCCTTTCTCGGCTCAACCAGGAGGTGGAGAGGCCCAGCTCATGACCAGCTTCAGCAAGACTAGGCTAGACTAGGAGTGCAGCTGCTGCTGGCCCTGGGCCCCCTCCATGTTTGGCTCAGCCAGCCAGCTCCTCACACACACCGTGCTTGATGTGCTCCAGGAACTTGGCGTACAGCCTCAGCAGCCTCACATTGGTCCCATGCCTCCCCAGCACCTGCCTACACAGGACAAGGTGGCAAGCGCAGGGTGAGCACACCGACTGCCCGCCAGCCAGGGATAAGGTGACAAGTGCAGGGTGAGCTCACTGACTGCCTACCAGCCGAGCCAGGCTCAGCCTGCACGCACTTGTAGGCCTGCTCTGCCGCCTTGATGGTGGTGTCCAGCTTTGCCACCAGCTGGCTCAGCGTCTCAAACTTGATCTTGCTGTTCAGCAGCTGAGCCCAGAAGGCGCGCATGGCCAGCAGCGCATCCTTGTGGGCCTGAGCAAATGCAGGTGGCACGCTTGCAACAGCATGAGAGGTCGTGATGTCAGGCATGCAGGCCAAGACCAGTGCAACACCAGCTTGCAGTGCCTCTCACGCTGGTCATTTTCTGCAATGTCTATGCGCTTGATGTAGGCACTTTCTTGTCGACATCGTAACGGTGATGTCAGCATCCACTACTGCTTGCTCGAAGTTCACCTCCACTGACCTTGTACACTAACTCAGTCCTGTGAGACCTTGCCAACTATCATGCCCTTATACTGCACCACTGACCTTGTACACCAGGTTGTATGACCGCATGGACTCCACATACGCCACCTGCAGCGGGCATGTGGCTCGAGGTTGAGGAAGATGCCCTCCTTAAGACGGGATGTCCAGTGCAAGAAGGAGCCATGGCAAAAGACGTGTAGCAGAATTGGCAGGTCAGGCACAGAGTTTCACATTGCAACAAGAAGCATTGACAGCAGAAGTATAGCAGCAGTGGCAGTGGTAGGTGCCAGCAGTTAAGATGCCATGACCTGTCAGCACCCTCCCAAAGGCAAGGGGACTCCTGCCCTCGACTACATGAGCATCATGGGGTTTGGTTGGCACACCCCAGGGTGGACGTGCTTTGGGGCAGTCTGTGGCTCGAGGTCAGGGACGATGCCCTGGGCTGTACAGTGCATCGCAGGGTGCTGTTTGCGACCACCAGAGTGCACTCACCAGGTCAGTGGCCTTGCCCGTCTGGTGACTGGCCTGCTGAATGTGCCTGCACAGCAGGTAACCAAGAGCAGCGTCAGCAGTGCCTCAACCACCACCTAGGGGCAGTAGCAGAAGGAGCAGGCCGCAAGGTTCCCTGCCAGTGTTACAGGAGCCTTGAGTGGCTTAACCAGGCTAGGTCAGGGTTAGGGTTAGAGGCCTGGAGCTGTGGCCAAGCAACCAACTTGTTCTAGTCGGCTGCATGTGGCTGTGTCAGCCAGCGCAGCATGGCATGGCACAGCTGCCTTGCTCTTCAGCTGGGCATGGGCCACTCACTGTTGCTCAAGGGTGAAGATGGCAAAACGTTCTAAGAAGGAAGGGTTGGCACGCTTAGCAGCCTGCGGTGCACACCATGATGGGCGCCTCTTCCAATCACTCTGCTGGCCTTGGCAGAGGCAAAGGGACACTGTTGGCTAGGCAGTGGCTGGGTAGGTTCTGTGCTATGTCAGCTTTGAGATGATGACAGGGCAATTGCCTCTCAGCGATGTTATGACACACCAAACACGAGTCTATTCGCCATGCCATGCTCTAGGTTTGCCTAGTCAGGCCACACCATGCCTCACACCTTTGGCAAATGCCTTACCACTGCTTATCTGCTACACTGCCGCCTGTACCACTGCAACAGGGTTCTATGTTGCTTGCACACTCCGTGGGGCCCTACTTGGAAGCGTGGTCATCTTAGTCGGCAGGCTGGGCTTCCTCATGCAGAGTTGTGCTTTGTTGTCCAGCTTCCTGATGTCATGGTGCTGCTGGTGGCCGGTGTGTGAGCGGACTGTGCTTTAGCTGTGTCCTATGTCAACACCACAGCTCCATCCATTGCCACTGTCACTGATCAGCCACAGCTGCACTCTTGGCATATCCCTTGGTAGGTTTCATGCCTCTTGCTGCAACCGAGCTAGCCTACCAGCCACTGCCTAAATCTGAATGCAGAGCAAGACCTAGACAAGACAAGGCAGAGTACCACCCACCTGCAGCTGTGTGTAGCCCGACTGGGTGCTGTTCTGCACGTCTATGAGGAAGGAGGCGTACCTGCAGCACAAGGAGCACCACCATGCACACATTGCTGTGCAAGGGTAAAGGAATACTCCACAGCCCTGACTTATGCTGCTGCTGCTGCTGCTGCTGCTGCTACTGCTACTGTAGTGGCCTACTGATAACACAGACAAAACATCAACCCTAGTGAGGGCACCTGATTTGCCATTGTGCATACTCATACCTCCGACTGATGTTGCTGCTGCTGCTGCTGCTGCTGCTGCAGTGGTTTGTCCATACCTCCCATGGCAGGCTGACCAGGGCATGGGGCAGCCCTCTGTCTCAATCATTGGTTGCAAGCAGGCCACACCAGCTACAGCCTGGCTAGTCGAAGCTGGCCAGCTGCATGCACCCACAGGATGATCATGTAGGGGTCAGAGGCCGCCAGCTGCGCCAAGCCAGCCTGCAGAGCAGTAGAGCAACGCAATCCTTGCGTGCCTACAACGAGTGGGTCGAAATGGTTGCTGCCCTCCTGACTGACCCATACAGCATTCCAGAGGTGGCCTGCTGATGCCATCTGTTGCACAATGCTACGTTGGTATGTTATGAGACATGGGCCCTTAGGAAGACTCTGATACCACACTACTACCCCATTTGGCTTTTGTGACGGTGACTGCATTGCAGGCACCTTGAGGATGATGCTGGCCAGCTCCATGGCCTCCTCCTCCACCACCTCAGGGTCCTCAGGCTGCCACACACGGCAGCAGCGGCTCAAGATCTCCACCTGGAGCAAGCGGTGGTTGGCCAGACACACACACACACACACACACTACGGCACATCCTGGAGGTCAAGGAGAGGTGAGGTGCATGTGGCTGCAGCATGGCCAGGCGGTTGTGGTGCTCCATGCTGATTTGGCACTGCAGTGGTCCATTGCACGCTAGGACTCAAATGGCTGCAGTACTACCAGCAGGGTTTGGTGCTCCATGCTGCTTTGGCACTGCAGACTGCTCTGGCCCACACCGCAGGCCCTTGACTACCAGGCCGGGTGCTACCTCGCGTGCATCAGTGGCGTTGAAGATGAGGCGTGGCTTAATGTCACGGGACGCGTGCCTACACACGGCACGCAACACACCCAACAGGTATGCACAACTGCTGGACACGCTATTGAGCGAGCTTGTTGAGTCAAGCCACTCACCTAAACCTGTTGACCACAGTAACCATGAAGTACCTGCACGGTGAGGGGCAGAGCAACAACCATTGAGGACAGGGGCAAAGCACCACCCATGCACGACACATGCTGAGGTACTCTCTGCAGGGTGACATGGCAGGCTATTGTGAACCGCACGTCCGCATGCGCCACCGGGCACTGACCTGAGCCGCATCCACCCGGCCAGGGCGCCTGCAAGGCCAGCAGGGACCAGGCCCACCCACATCACCAGGGTCAGCTGCTCCTGCACCTCAGCCTGCACACGATGAGGGGTGCAGGGTGAGGGTGAAGGTGATGGCTGTCAGGACCGCACCACCACCTGGCCTCACCGACTGCTGCCCAGACAGGTTGACAGTCCTGAAGGCCATCAGCACCAGCACCAGGGAGGTCCACAGCACCATGGCGTAGCTGGCGGTGCGGATCATGTTCACTGCCGGGTTCAGGTGCGGCACCTGGCAGCAGGCAGCAGCGGCACATCAGGTGCAGGTTGGCCCTGGCAGCAGCCATGTGGGCTAGGGGTGGGTGCCGCCTGCCTGGGTGCCTGGCTCACCCAGTAGACGTAGAGGTAGAGCAGGGCCAGGGAGCAGGCCAGGTAAAGCAGGGACAGCTCCCGGGTGCCGCTCAGGAAGGTGGCGGCCAGCGTCATCACTGACTTCAGCCCAAACCCAAGCACCTCCACCCTGCACCATGCAGCCAGACCGAGCTCCGGAGTGGCTGTCTTTGCCTGGATAGCAAGCCCATGGGAGTGAGCATACTACCAAAGCCATTGGGGCAGGTAGCTCTTCCCAGGCACAGTGCAGAAGTGAAGGGGCAAGTCTTGCCACAGTACAAAGGCATTGAGAGCAGCAGCAATGCCAATGTGTCGCCAGCTCTAGGCCAGCAAGAAGTATACTCTTGAGCAGGCAGGTCCCTACATGTGCCACCAGGCAGAACAGTGGTGTGCAGCTCGTGGCACGCAGCACTGCCTGCCTGCCTCCTGACCACCCACCCTGAGTGAGCCATGGCCAGCGGGTTGCGTGACAGCGGGTTCAGCTCCATCTCAGCCAGCGTGAAGAAGGCAGCGAAAGCGATGAACACGATGATGGAGATGGCGGCGACAGACGCGTGGATGACATGGGCGCCGCTCCAGCAGTCTGTTAGTACAACCCATCACAGTTGAGCACCCAATCAGCGGCCTGAGGGTGTAGCATGGCTTGGGGTGGGCATGTGAGATTTTGTCAAGCATTGTTGGCCAGCACACTCACAAACGTTGGGGAACTGTTGGTTCACGCCTTGCACCTCTGCGAAGCGGAGCAGATGCACTAGGTGGGGATGGCAGCATTGAGCTCACTGAAGTACTCTGACAGGTGCCTTACGGACCAGGTCAAAGGGCTCGCTAGCAGCTAGGGTGCGTGATCCGGCTGTCAATGTGGCCGGGTTTTGCTGTATAAATGAAATGCTGTGGGACAAGCCATCCAGGCCCGCTGCCGCTGCTGTGGCAGACCCTCAGCTCACACCCTCCCTTGCTGGATTAGCAGCAGTGCCTCTTGCCAAAGCCCCACCCCTGCATTGGTGCAGCTTCCCAAGGTACAGTTCAGCCTACCTGGCCTGCCATAGAGCTGGCAATCCAGGGCCACCAGGAACAGCGACAGGGTGGCAATGTCCAGCACTTGGTAGAACACCTGCAGCCAGGCCCAGACCAGAGCAGGCAGCACAGCTGCATTGCCAGCTGAACAAGAGAGCTGGCTGATACTTGCACCAGCACCCTGCGGCATCATCACCTTGCCAAACCAGCGCAGCCACACAATGGGCCTGCAAGCAAGAGGCATGCAAGAAGTGAGGCACCAAGGCTAGCAGGCAGCTGGGTGCATGGCGGCATCAGCGGCTCACCACACATGGTTGAAGGAGTTGGCTTGGAAGGAGTAGCCGACCCACACGCACAGCACCACATTGAAGAGCAGCGCCCCTGCCATGATGTACAGGGCCACAATGAAGAACAGGTAGCCCCTGTTGGCCAGGAACTGGTTCAGGCCAATGAAGGACACCACCTGCCAGCCACTGCATGGGGACAGGGCAGCAAGGGGTCAGCTGAGGGGTGCCAGCCAGGAAGTGCTGGCCAAGCAGGACACTGTCTGCTGCCCAGCTTATCTAGACATCAGCCGCCACCTCTCCTCACATGTTGCTGTTGTCGATGAAGCCAGTGAAGCCATACTGCGTGGCACAGGGCAGCAGCTCTCAACCTCAGTGACAGTAGCAGCTGACCCTCACTTCCCTGCTGCCAGCACACACCTGAGGGTTCACAGTTAGGAGGAACAGCTGCAGGAAGTCAAGGAACAGGCGGAAGGCTGCAAAGCGCCAGGTGGGTGCCTTCTCCTGCATGCGTGCAGGCACATGTGTGTCTTGCTAGTGCTTGCGTTACTACTTGTAAATGTTGTCAGCAGCAGCATGCCTCCTGGTGCTGTAGGAGAGGTGCCACAGCCTGACTAGGTGGCCCTACACCCCACACTCCACTTGCCTTGGCAACTGTATATCCCACTCCGAACATCCCTGCATGATGTTGAAACGAGCAGCCATTGTTTCTACATGTCGATTCCCCCGTCATGGATATGCGAGTCACCTTGCTGCAAGTGCCTGGTGTCATCCGACACCTCTTCCTCCTGTCCTGGTTTCACAGTTTGCAGGCTGCACAGCAAGCAACCACGCCCACATTTGCGGCATTGTTCGACAGACTGCGAGTACTGCTTAACGCTGTTTCGGCGGCTTCCCCATACACTCGGGGGCTGCTACCACTGTACATCTGGGTCTGGCTACAATTTGCTTTCACACACTTTAATGCCGATGTGGCGCCACTATCCACGGACGATCCCCCAGCCTCGGACATTACGACTAGTCACCGGTAGGGCATGTCAGCAACCCCACCAGCCGGTACCGTCACTCAACTCAGGATATAACTGGGAACTTTGTTTTTTTCGGATCGGTTCGGAGTGTTTTGATGTTTGGCTAAGGAGGTAGGGGAACTTTACACTGTATATAGCACGGCCACATCACCCCTTCAACTCTTTACACAGTAACAGTAACTTACTTACGTAACACAGTAACAATACGTATAGGTGGGGCCCGAACGAGATTTTGAACCACCGAAAAGGGGTTACTACTGGTTCAGCCTGCTGGGAGCATGTAATAGCACCCAGCAGGTGCAGGCAGCAAGGGGTTGGGGCTGCTAGGCAGTAGCAACAGCTGTTGTTGCTGCTTAAGCCTACTAGAGCAAGGTTGTAAGTGCAGGCAGCACAAAGGTGGGGATGCTGGGCAGCATCAGAAGCTGCTACTTAACAAGCTCCCATAAACGTCATTATAGTGACCATGTCCTGCACGGCGGTACTGGCCACCCTGTACTTCGGATGATCAGATCAGTACTGGCCACTATGGTCGTTCTACAGCCAGGTTGGTATGCATCTTAAACTTGCCTTCCACTCAGGTGTCCCCAACTAACAGAAAATGACAGGAAACTGACCCCTGGTAATCAAAACGACGCCGCGTCTCAGCCACGTGGTTTCTGTTTATGTTTCGCACATCCATGGATATAGGACTCTTTCAGCTATGCGGTGCAGCTTGTATCATTAAATACTGTGCAGTGTGCTGGGTGCTATGGCGGCTCAAATCTTCACATTCAAATCCATGCACTTTTTGCTCATGCGGGCCTCGCCGCGAGAGACCGCCGCGACCGACGTGGCCCAGGAGCACCTGCACATAGTGAGGGACAGTCACCGCAGTCAAAACGGTTCACATGGCATGCCAAAGCGATGTAACGACGCCCCTCCACCCATGCTCGGAAATATGCAAGGTTGCTGCGATGCTTGACCCCTTCGTGAGCAGTACTGTTGGCCTGGCCACTCTGCAATGCCTCACAAGGTGTGTATGCCATTGCTATGTTACCTTCCTCGACATGTTGGGTCCGATCCCTCCCGCCCGCCCCCCCCTTCCGTGTCGAGCTCGTGTTCAGCTCCGCTGTGGCCCCCTGCTGCTCAAATGGAGGGGTGAGCATGCCAGGGGCGGCACCAGCACCAGCTGCCAGCTGCTGCCAGGGGGGGGCAGCAGGAGGGGTGGGTAGCCCAGGGGCGGCACCAGCACCAGCTGCCAGCTGCTGCCAGGGGGGGGCAGCAGGAGGGGTGGGCAGCCCAGGAGCGGCACCAGCACCAGCTGCCAGCTGCTGCCAAGGGGGGGCAGCAGGAGGGGTGGGCAGCCCAGGAGCGGCACCGGCACCAGCTGCCAGCTGCTGCCAGGGGGGGGGCAGCAGGAGGGGTGGGCAGCTGCTGCCAGGGGGGGGCAGCAGGAGGGGTGGGTAGCCCAGGGGCGGCACCAGCACCAGCTGCCAGCTGCTGCCAGGGGGGGGCAGCAGGAGGGGTGGGCAGCCCAGCACCAGCACCAGCACCAGCACCAGGACCTGCACCTGCCCCCTGCTCATCCCCATGCAAGCCGGCCACTGTGTTGCGAATGTGGGCCATGACAAGACCCTTCAGCTGTTCATTGAGCTGGGGTTGGGAGGGGGTGGGAGTGAGTGGAAGGGCGGGGCAGGGGCTGGGAGGGGGGGTGGGAGTGCAGGGCTGGGCTGGGGGTGTGAGGAGGTGGGTGAGGGTGGGAGGGCGGGGCTGGGGCTGGGAGGGGGTGGGAGGGAGGATGGGAGGGCGGGGCTGGGGCTGTAAGAGGGTATGAGGAGGTAGGAAGACTATGGAAGGCCAGGGGGGTTTGGGGGAGCAAGGAGTTGCGCAGGGATGCGAGGGGTGCTAGGGGGCAGGGTCCAGGCCGTCGGAGTAGGCTAGTCATTACTGCAAGGCAAAGTCATGTCGCGCCAAAGTCATTTGCAACAGGCCTGCTCAACAAAATGCGATGCTTTCTTCTCCAACAGCTGTGTCGTTGAGTAACGAACATAGTAATAGAGCCACAATCTAGATATTCACTGTGGTCAGCTCACAACATGCCAGTTTGTGGAAGGGGGTCACTTGTTCTGTGTGACTGGCTAGAGAGAAACGCACATTCTCCGCGTATCTTGCAATGCCGCTCTATTTCTTGCCCAACGATGGTCTTCCGACGCCGCCTGCACCAATGAAAGGCTCGTGAAGCAAGCCTGGCGGGCTGAAATGAGATTGTACTTCTGGCTCGATAGCACGCGCAGCTCCATCACTGATGCCGCTACATACTACTAGAACAATCGGTTGTGAGCAGCTGAGGTGTGTCCGCGATCGCTTGCGCCGGCATGGCCTCACTTGCAAGAGCTAACGCGCCTCTTGCTAGTAGATGCGCAATAATTCGCAGCTGCCAATGCGATAAACGCTATCGAAAACGGTGCAATATTGAGTGAGTTTCTGCAGGAAGATTACCAACCCCATGTTGGGGGCGCCTGACTTCCACCTTGCCTAACTGCACGAACCCGATGAAACCTATTGATGCCGTCATTGCATGCGTTTTGCAGAGGGGAAGACCAGCGCGGCAGTGGCAAGTATGCCTTGCTTCATTTTATCGCTGCTGCCCTGCTCTTGCTGTGTGATGGTGCCCTGCAGTACTCTTGACCCCGCCTTATATGCCACCTGCTGGCTTGTTGAGGAGACGGCATGCAGAAGCAGAAGCCCAGGTGTGCGGAGGCTTATGTGGAGACACGCTTACTTGCATCCCTATGTGCATGACGGTAATGTTGCACTGGACAAAGCTGTCGCACATGTTTACAAGTAGGCATGTCTCAGGCTGAGGAGGAGTGTGACCCTGGGAAAATGTTAGATTTCTGTATGGCCTACAACAGGTTACGGCCCTGTTACAATTTTCGGAAACTCCAGCATGCTACCAGCAAGCACCCTATACCCCGCCATGATTCACACACAGCAGCTGCCTTGCTGGTCTAGTTATCTTTATATGCCAGCCTTCATACATTACTGCGATTACACGAGAATGGCATGGCAGGAATGTACCCGTGATCCTCTCATGCGGGATGGTGTGGTGCCGGTCATTAGGGAGGTTGGTGTTTTCGTAGAACATGCGTTCATGTGTACCTGTTCTCCATGCAATCCTGCATCACAAGGCGCAGAGGCAACTGGTAGCCTCTAAGCGCACCTGCAAGGGCCCAAGCAAGAAGAGCCATTTAAGACCTGTTGCAATGGATGGGTGCATGCGGCAGCGTGGCTATCCAGCAATTGACGCACACACATGCAAAACGATTACATGGCAATGGCCGGCCCCCTCAAACTGGCAGGCCAACAAAACTTATTCAACACGGAACAGCCTCGATCGCACCCTTGATGACTGCAAACCCCAAGTCGATGGCACGTTCCTGGGGCAAACCCCCTGACCACTGGGCACCTCATCAAAACTAACAGCTTAAATGCTTGTGAGGCTAACAGCCTGTGCAAACTACTAGGGCCTTATGCATTGTTGCGGGCCCGACCATCAATGCCCCGCCGGTACTCTGCAGCCCGGTGCAGCCTCTGCCTGACCTTGGGCAGCCGGTCATTGACCAGCTTGTAGCGCTGCTGGTACTCCTTGCCAACGGGGGGCAGGGCCTTCAGGTCAGTCCAGCTGCACAGCTCCAAGGGGCGCTGCATGCTCTCCCCAATGCGCTGGAAGTTCAGGCAGGGGTTGGTGTCCCGGTCCAGCCACCTGCCCCCTGGAGGGGCCTGGGGTGGTGGCACTGGGCCAGGTGGGGGCTGGGCAGGGGGCTGGTCCTGGGCAGGGGGAGGGGGAGGTGGTGGCTCCTGGGCTGGGGCAGGGGGGTCCTGAGCAAGGGGGGCTGGGGGAGGGGGAGGGGGAGGGGGGTTGGGCGGCACCTCATGGCACCACTTCAGGCCCCGCACACACTTAGCGTGACGCACGCTCCAGGCTGGGCGCAATAGCCGGTGGTTGACCTGGCCTGCTGGGGGTACCCAGTCTGCGGGCCTAGGGCGGTCATCTGGCAGGTGCAGCTCACAAGGCTGGCGGGCGTGCACCGACGAGCTTACACGGCTGGTGCGGAACTCATCCACAATTACCAGCCTGTCAGCCTGGACCTGCTGCTGGGAAGCCTGGTGTGGGCTGGCCTAGGAAGGACTGGAGCAGCTTGGTCAGCGACATGACCGCTGACAGGCAACACTGCATGCTGCCCATGGTCATGCGCTGGTTGGCCTGTGCCACCACTGCGTCGACTTCCTCTGGGCTGAGGTCAGGCTGCGCTGCCTCCACAAGGCCGCGAAAGGCTGCCTTGATAACCTGGCGCCGCTCTGCGATCACTTCCTGCTCACCCTGCCCCTGCCCCTCATCCTCTTGCTGCCCGCTGCCACTGGCACCTGCATTACGTGGGACGGCACAGCACACGCGCAGAACTTGATGCGCGGAGGCGGAATGTCGCGTGGACCACACTGCGTCGCGTCGTGAGGGGGGCCTAGCCTTCCGTCGAGCTTAGTGGCTTACCGGCTGCACACTGTGCGGTGGAGACGGGGCGCTTGCGTTTCCTTTTCGGCGGCATCTCAGGGATTTAGCAACACCATCCAAGCGAGCTAGGGGGGGCATCAGGTCGCCATTCAACCGGAGTGCCGGCAACCGGAGTGGGGCGAAAATGAGATCCATTACACAATCCATTACACAGTCTTGCACAATCCATGTGAGTACAGGCCCTGCTCAAGCCAGGCTACTTCAGCAGTAGGCTGGTTCACGAGCAGGCTATGTCAACCTATACGCACAGACACTACTTTGCAAGTTGCTTACACTCAAACTGGCAGACTGGTGCAACGGATGCCAAGTCTAGACTGAAGCCCTGTCACAGGGGTCAGGCATAGTGTAGATGGTAAGCGCCCATGCCTTCTGCATGGTACATAACCATGTACATAACTCCACACAGACAAAACACCACCCCTTGTGAGGGGACCTCGTTCTGCCATTGCTGCGCTGCATAGTTGTCATACCCGGGTTGTGGCAAGGAGGCCATCAGTGCAACATAATCTGCACCCAGCGCTTGTCCTCATCCGTCTCTTGGACCGACCAGCCCAGGGCGTCGCGCAAGGCTTCCAAGCGAGCACGTTGACGAGGGCCAGAGACACAGTTGGTCACCCAGCAGAAGGCAGGATCTGGCCCTCCTAGCCCACCATCAACTGCTTCTGATCTGCAAGTGACACCGCATGCGGTGTACCATTACCCATTGTACACATCGCATCAGGTGTGTCACGCCAGCGCGAGCGGTTTGCCAATACCACAAGTCTAGTCCCTTGGGCATCCTCGACCGCGACCTATATGACCCAAGACATGGCGCTGCTGCTGGAGGCCTTGTGTGCATCAGCAATGGGTTAGGGAGCCTATCTGTACATGGAAATTGCCTTAAAGGAGGATACGTGGCAGGCATCTTTGGCTATGCATCTGCGCCACTCCAATGCTGAAGGTACAACATTGAGGGCAATGTTTGAGGAGCAACCTGCCATCCCGCTACTACCACTGGGGAGAAGTTCTACCACGCTTGCAAGCTTAATGCAAATGCTGCTTGCAATGGTGCCTAGTTAGGTGGTGCACAATGCTATCAACCCGTAAAGCATACTTGGGCTACACCCTTATTCCAGAAATATGTACTCACCATGCGATGACGACCATGCTCCACAGAACAACATCCTATTTGCCTTGATTCATTCAAACCCCGTTGTATGCAATGCAAGTGCACATGGTAGCATGTGTGTGGAACCGCACTTACCTAAAGAGGATAAGGGTGTCCCTGACCACAAACTCCATTTCATCCACCTCTACTCTTCCTGCACGCATGTCAAGGCAGCAACTAGCAGGCAGCAGCTTGGCAGGAACTAAGGTTCCAGCAGGCTGTTATCTTGACACACCAGCAACTTGGAAAGGCACCCTTACTCGCACATAGCCATGTGAGGTAGCGTTGGTGGTTGACCTTTGGGCTTGCTCTGAGCCGGCAGGTGCCCTAGCAGGCCCTGCATAGCCCTCCTCAACCTCTGTATGCACGTCAATATTGTTGTTCTGCTGGAGGCTGGAAGGGCCCGAAGGGCCAACTGGAAATGTCGGCATGGGAGATGCACCCATGAGCTCCAGTTCCCTCAACAACTTGCTGCATGCAAGCAGCAGGACCAGGCATTCGACAAAGACAGGAGTTGAACATGGGCAGTCTTAGGCCCCTGGGGCACTCACATTTGTGCTGACATTGGGGTCTCGGGTTCGAACCCCCAAGGTGGCAGGTATTGACTTGGGGACATGAACGCTGCAGTGCTCACGCACGGTGTGCGGGGCTTGCATGCTGCCACGCTGACGGGGGCGTTTGATACATCAACGGCATGTGCACAGGGTGCCAAGCAAATGTGCAGTACGAGGGACGCCTCCGCAAGCGCGAGACCGAACCGCGATCGCGAGGCAGCTTGTGCGTCTGACGCACGCTTTGTCCCTACTGTCAGAGCACTGCGATAAGCCATATAGCCTTAACCAAGCGACAGTGGGCCACAGTTTTTGCATGCGGCTTGTCCTTGTGCCTTGTCAGGGTGGCCTACCTGCTGATCAGGGTTGATTGCAGGCCTAGTTGGTTGCAGTCATATTCCAGGGACCAGGCCTTGTAACTTTGCGCAGATATAGAGAGGGAAGGCTGCCCAGCCATGCCTAAGCCTGGCCACTGGCCAGTGGCCAGCCAGGCCAGGAGTGGCCCTCCAGCAGTAGCCTTTACAACAGCGATCTCGCTCAACAGGTAGTGACCGGTGATGCTAAGTGTCCTAGCAACTTAGCAGCTAAGACATGTGCGACATGGCGGCACCCAGCAGCCCAAGCCAGCAACATTAAAACCATCGCAGTTATGCAGCAAGTTTCCTGATAGGTTCGTCACTACACAATGAAACACGCGGGCTACCCAGCCCCGCGATACATATACGGCACCTGCCGGGGCCTAGCTTGCATCGCGCGACCTCCTAGCTCATGTAGCATTGGAGATTCAACGCTCCACAACCTTTCCCAAGCTGCAGCGGGTGCAAACGGAGCAGGTGTGGCATGATGGCATGGACACTTGCTGCACTGGGCTACACTGGTGGCAGGCGGCTATACAGGCTGGGTGCGACCCTGGCTGTCCTGGGCCCTTCGCTGTTCAGTGCTGGCTGCAACTTCCTCTTACATCACGACCGGTCGAACAATCCATCCGGTCGAACAATCCAGAATCACTGTGAATGGATGCGGTGTCAGCCAATGTTAGCGTGGTTAAGGCGTAGCATAGACTGGCAGCCCCCTTGTCCCTCACTAGGGCCTCCATTTGAGCCGAATCAGCAGCCACTAGCAGCCACTAACTAGATCCGACTCAAACAGTGTTATTGGGCTGTGTGGAGTAAACCCAGTGCACATGGCACATGAGCCCGCCTACCACCTACCATGTTGCCTGACCCCTAAGGGCTATCGTGAAGAGTTGGCATGACCTGCATGCACTAATTGTAAGCTGATGACAGCTCAACAAAGGGGGCACACACTACTGTGCCCCAGCAGGCTGCTGCTGCTGCTGCTGGGCCTTGGGAGGCTTGTCTCGCAGCCGCTTGTAGCCCAGGCCAGGGTATTCCTTGCCCTTGGCTGGCAGAGCTCCCTGGTCTGGCCAGAAGCACAGCTCCAGCGGCCGCCACCTGCTCTCCCCAATGCGCTGCATGTTCAATGCAGCATTGCAGTCCCTGTCCAGCCACCTTCCTGGCTGTGGTGCCGGCTTGGCTTTGGCAGCCTTGCCCTGAGCCTTGCCTTTGCCCTTGGTGGGCTCAGCTGCCTCTGGCTCAGCCTTGGTGCGCTTTGGTGCACTGGCAGCCCAGCCTAGATCGTGGCACGCAGCACCCAGCCTGCCTCCTGACCACCCACCCTGAGTGGGCCATGGCCAGGGGTGACACCAATCCTGGGGGGTGTAGCCATCAGGGGTGCCAATGGTTGCAAAAGTGCCCACAGTGGAATGAGAGAGCCTCCCACAGCCCCACAAGCTGCAGGAGTGCTCTTGCTATTGGAAGAGTGTGTGTGCTGCTCACTGCCTTGCTGCCGAGCAGGAGCATCACAGACCTGTTGGGGCCCACACCTGGTCAGGGCACACACCTCAAGCATAACAGCTCTGCTGGTGCTCCCCAACACCCCAGGTGTGTCATCATCATAGGTTGCAGGAGGAGACTGCTCAGGCAAACAAAACTCATTCACACACGTGTGTGCTGAGCATCACCCATTGCTTCTTAATGCTGAGTACACGATATGACAGCTGCAAGGGGAAACAGGCCAACAAAACTTATTCAACACGGAACAACATGTTGGACTGTGGGTAATCTCACTCAGCTACTACAAACACGTTGTAGCATCCTCGGTCGCACCCTTGACGACTACCAACCCCAAGTCGATGGCACGTTCCTGGGGCAAACCCCCTGACCACTGGGCTCCTCATCAAAACTAACAGCTTGAATGCTTGTGAGGCTAACAGCCTGTGCAAACTACTAGGGCCTACGCATTGTTGCGGGCCCGACCATCAATGCCCCGCCGGTACTCTGCAGCCCGGTGCAGCCTCTGCCTGACCTTGGGCAGCCGGTCATTGACCAGCTTGTAGCCCTGCTGGTACTCCTTGCCAACGGGGGGCAGGGCCTTCAGGTCAGTCCACCTGCACAGCTCCAAGGGGCGCTGCATGCTCTCCCCAATGCGCTGGAAGTTCAGGCAGGGTTTGGTGTCCCGGTCCAGCCACCTGCCCCCTGGGGGGGCCTGGGGTGGTGGCACTGGGCCAGGTGGGGGCTGGGCAGGGGGCTGGTCCTGGGCAGGGGGAGGGGGAGGTGGTGGCTCCTGGGCTGGGGCAGGGGGGTCCTGAGTAAGGGGGGCTGGGGGAGGGGGAGCCTGGTGTGGGCTGGCCTAGGAAGGACTGGAGCAGCTTGGTCAGCGACATGACCGCTGCCAGGCAACACTGCATGCTGCCCATGGTCATGCGCTGGTTGGCCTGTGCCACCACTGCGTCGACTTCCTCTGGGCTGAGGTCAGGCTGCGCTGCCTCCACAAGGCCGCGAAAGGCTGCCTTTACAACCTGGCGCCGCTCTGCGATCACTTCCTGCTCACCCTGCCCCTGCCCCTCATCCTCTTGCTGCCCGCTGCCACTGGCACCTGCATAACGTGGGACGGCACAGCACACGCGCAGAACTTGATGCGCGGAGGCGGAATGTCGCGTGGACCACACTGCGTCGCGTCGTGAGGGGGGCCTAGCCTTCCGTCGAGCTTAGTGGCTTACCGGCTGCACTCTGTGCGGGGGAGACGGGGCGCTTGCGTTTCCTTTTCGGCGGCATCTCAGGGATTTAGCAACACCATCCAAGCGTGCTAGGGGGGGCATCAGGTCGCCATTCAACTTGAGTGCCGGCAACCGGAGTGGGGCGAAAATGAGATCTATTACACAATCCATTACATAATCTCCATGGCTCACTGGCTCCTGTGTCAGGTCCAGGTCTTTGCCTGCAGCCAGTAACAGGCAGCACATTAGAGGGGGGGGTGAGGCAGGCACCTGGATGGAGACCTCACCAGCTTATGCGAGCGGCACCTGGATGGAGACCTCACCAGCTTCCCTGCAAGGGGAAACAGGCGTGAGGACACAGAGGGGAGCTGTTGCTGTGCTGCAGCTGCCCTGTTGCTGCCCTGCTGCCACCTTGCTGCCTCTGTACTGCTGCTCTGCTGCTGGCCTGGGCACAGAGGTGTTGGTTGTGTCGGCCTCAATGGACAGCTCCCTGGCTGCATGGCGCATAGCCCGCAACAGCGCTGTGCAGGTGGGGTGTTGTCCTCCGGGGCTTTAGGAGGTAAATTAAGAAGTAGCCAGTCACCCAACTTCACCTCCCTTAGTAGCCTAGCCGGCAAAGGCTGAATCAGACAAACGTGACTCAATCAACATGGAACAACAACCTTGATTGTGGATGTTCATGCTGGTGATGTACTGTTCATCAGCCAACAAAGGCCAAGTCAGGTCTCCTCACTAGGGGTGTTGATTTGTCTGTCTGCCACCCACACTATATGTGACAGGGCTATAACCTAGAATTGGCATGACATGCATGCACTGACGGAAGCTGATGACAGCTTTGTGGGAACACACCACTGTGCCCCAGCAGGCTACTGCTGCTGCTGTTGCTGGGACTTGGATGGGCGGTGTCACAGCCGGTTGTACCCCCAGCTCAGGGTACTCCCTTAACTCTTGGCTGGCAGCCCCCTTGTCCCTCACTAGGGCCTCCGTTTGAGCCGAATCAGTAGTACCTACTAGCAGCCACTAGCAGCCACTAGCAGCCACTAACTAGATCCGACTCAAACAGTGTTATTGGGCTGTGTGGAGTAAACCCAGTGCACATGGCACATGAGCCCGCCTACCACCTACAATGTTGCCTGACCCATAAGGGCTATCGTGTAGAGTTGGCATGACCTGCATGCACTAATTGTAAGCTGATGACAGCTCAACAAAGGGGGCACACACTACTGTGCCTCAGCAGGCTGCTGCTGCTGCTGCTGGGCCTTGGGAGGCTTGTCTCGCAGCCGCTTGTAGCCCAGGCCAGGGTATCCCTTGCCCTTGGCTGGCAGAGCTCCCTGGTCTGGCCAGAAGCACAGCTCCAGCGGCCGCCACCTGCTCTCCCCAATGCGCTGCATGTTCAATGCAGCATTGCAGTCCCGGTCCAGCCACCTGCCTGGCTGTGGTGCCGGCTTGGCTTTGGCAGCCTTGCCCTTGCCTTTGCCCTTGGTGGGCTCAGCTGCCTCTGGCTCAGCCTTGGTGCGCTTGCTCCGCTTGGCTGGCTGGGAAGTGCTGGGCCCAGGCTCTGAGGCTGCTGTCAGTGTGGCTTCCTGGCTGCTGCGTGGGGCCTGTGGGGGCTTGCGGGGGGGCACTACTGGGCACGCGATGCGCAGTGCGACGGGCGGTGGCCTTTTTAAGCAATTTGGGTTTTACGGGAGATTCATGGAGATTCATGTACTACAGCCGTGATTCAATTTACAGCCGTGATTGAATTTACAGCCGTGATTGTAATTACAGCCTGCAGGGCGTGCCCGAGCTGTTCTACAGCCAGGTTGGTAGCCAGCCACCTTGCCTTACTGCACGAATCCCGATGAAACCTGAGCCAAACAGGGGCGTCATGAGGTGACACAGCTGATGTGATGTGCCGACACTGTGGCTCTACACACATACAAGACCATCGTTGCAGACCGTCAAGTATTTGGACTTGGCAAACCACCTGCAGAACTCCTTCGGCTGCCTCAGCATCAGTGGGGCTTCACTGCCCAAGGAGCAGGGGTGTCCCAGTTGTCTTTGGGGGTGGGAGGTGGAGGGCTGCAATGCGGGCCCAGGTGTCCTCAGGGTGGGCTGGCAGGCTGGCTTTGACTATGAATCGAAGCCACAGTCAACAGGGTCCCAATCCATGCTGGCTGGCTGGCCAGGGGCACTCCGGGATGAGAGTCAGGCCCGGACTGGCCAGGAGATAACCAGGTGTAGGAAAGGGGTATCGTTCAGCAGTAGGTTGGTTCACGAGCAGGCTATGTCAAGTCAAGTCGGATCAGGTACGCAGGCAGGGGCATGTGGGGGAAGAGGGGGAAGAGGCGATGCATCAGGTGCATAGGGTGGCTGCACAGCTGAAGGTGTGGGGACGCTGGTGTGACCCTAGGTGGGATGGCCAGCCAGGGAGGTGAGGAAGATGTGTATAGCATAAACTGAAGCAATATAGGGCAGCTGTGGGTGAATCTGAACCCTCTGCTGAAGGGCCCACCTGAAGCCCCTTCCCTCCCCTCCCTGGTGTGTCTGTGGCCATGCAGGCTGCCTGGCTAACCGTGCCCAGAGGCCCAGTGTTCAGCTTGGCGCTTCAGCCGCCCGCCCCTGGGGCCCTGCCTGGCCCCTGCTGCCCAGCACCGCTCTTCTGTGGCTCCGCATCGAAGCAGGTGCTTGCCTGCACCCTCTTTGACCCTGGGTGGGTCTGGTACCTGCTGTAGGCTCAGTCTCTGTGTGGGTGCCCCTCCCCCTGATACTGGTTGTTGCTGCGGTGTGCTTCAAGCCTTGATTTCGACTCCAAGCCATAGATCAGGCACTCAGACCTGGTTGCTTCCGCCCACATGCCTGCCTCATGGTGGAAGCCTCCCCCTGCCCTGCCATTGTGCCACTGCTGGTCTGCTGCTCTGTACTCCTGCCCTAGCCTGTTTTCGCCTTACCTGGTGCATAATGCTTCCTCCGCCTCTTCCCCTCCTCTTCCCTCCCTCCTCTCAACCCTTCCCTCACCCGCCATTGCCAAGGATATGATCATGCTGTCAGACAAGGATAGCCAGGCAAAGCAAACCAAAGGCAAGAGTGGTTGTTGGGAGCTGTTACAAGGCAAGCCAGGCCAGATGAACTGAGACTAGACACACCCATCTTGACTGCCATCGCTTGCTGGACCCCTGCTCCCGGTTGCACCTCTGGCCATAACTTCTAGCCCCTTCCCCTGCCCTCATTCCCTCTATCCCTGACCTGATGCCCTCTGACCTGTGCCCCTGACCCTGCCCTGCAGAAGGCCTGCCTCCAGCCCCAGCGCCCCTGCTCTGCGCCTGGTGGCAGGCGGCTACACTGGCTGGGTGCGGACCCTGGCAGTCCTGGGCCCCTGGCTGTTCAGTGCTGGCTGCAACTTCCTCCTCCAACATGACACCCGGCTGGATCCGCTGACCCATACAGCCACACAGGTCAGGCACCCAGCCCTTCAGCTGTAGCTGAGTCAGATAACCCCTGGCCGTCACCTTGTTCCATGTTGATCAGGGAAGCTGTCTGCCAGATCCCACCACACCATCGCCATCATCACATTCTGCCCCTTCCCACCATCCCCATACACGCCAGAGCCACGACTGACAGCCCCATGGGCTGTGAGCACCTCAAGTGTGCAGTTCACATCGGCGTTGGTGCGCTGGTACCAGCTGCCTGCTGTGCTCATGAGGGGGTGCCTTGGACACGTATGAAGTGGCAGTGGCAGCGCGTAGTCTGAGTGCCCACACCCTGAACGCAGGAGATGCCTTGCGTGAGAAGCAGTGTTGGGTTTGGGTTGCCCGCAGGAGCTGTTCAAAGGCGACATCCTAGCCATGGCGGCTGCCCCTGACAGCCATGCCATCTTCGTCGGCACTGCAGATGGGTGCATCTACGGCTTCAGTATCAACAAGACAGGTGGCCTGAGCCCTGTGAGTTAGCCACACAGCACCTCTGTGCTCAAACACCTCCCTCCCTGCTGCCCACCACCTTCAACAGGGGGTAGGAGTAAGGGGTAGGGGTAGCAGTGGCAAGCCAGCCCTTTCCTCATCTGAACCTTTTGATAACGTGTGTCTGAACAGAGGAAGGCTCCTAAGACTCACTGGTAGGTGGTGGCCTGGCTGGACTCATGGCCTGGCTGGCACTAGGGCTTTGTGTGGCCAATAGAAGACAATAGGAGGCAGGTCAGGGTATCAGAGGTTGTTTCAGGGCCAGGTGGTCTGTCAGGTGCCCACTTGCCCCTTTCCATCGCATGCCACTAGCTGTCGCTAGTGGTGGGCTGAGTCACCTAGCAGGATGATGTTCGCATGGTGGGAAAGGTAAGGGGCCACCCTAACCAAGGCAGGCAGGGAACCACCCCTACTTATTGCTGACTGTGATAAGGGTTCTACAGCTGGCTCCCCAATGGCAGGGGCCTGGTCCACCCGCTGCAAAGCATCAGCCACCTGGTCACTGCTGTGCCGGCTTACAAACTGGACCGGTTGGCCCGCCCTGCCCTGATGCACGCAGCTGGCCCAGGTGGCTGGGGCGCACAGCAGCCGCGTCACAGGGCTGGCGGTGTGTGGTGCCCAGCTGTACTCAGTGGGCCTGGATGGTGCGCTACGAGCATGGAGCACCGCTGACCTCACCGCCTCAGCTCAGGTTTGTCCGCATGGCCGCCAGGGGTGGTCTGTCGGCACACTGAATGCCATGTACTGCAGGCCACGCTTTATGTGGCTGCATGCACAGGTGCTTGATGCGCACATGGGGGCACGCATGCGCTGTATCACTCTTGGCCCTGGCGAGTTGATCTACACTGGAGGTGATGACAATGTGAGCCCAACAACACTGCGCTGTGCCTGATAGCCACTCCTCCTGACTCGCACAGTGCAGGACCGATGGCAGGGTTGACCAGCTGCAAGGACAGGTTGCATGCTCGTGTGTCTCATTGCACCGGCTCACCTGCCTGATGTCACTGCAGCAGCAGCCATTGGAAGCACAGGTGCTTGTGCTAGCATAGCAGGAGTGTCCTGACACTTAGGCAGTCGGATTCTCTATGCCACCTTGTTTTGCTACCTTTGTTCGTTTGTTAGTTACCTTTGCTTGTTTGGTTGTTTGTTTGTTACCTCTACCATCGCAGCATCACCATCTCTTTTCTACTGGCTCTGTCGTACATTGTTGCAGCTCAGTGCTATCCTTTCTTGGTGACACGCACTGACAGGATACAAGGGCATACTCAGTGCTGGGTTTCAATACCCAGCGCTAGGCACGCCCTTCTTGTCTGCTAGTATGTAGCAAAACCTAATTGACCACCCATGGCCAGCCTCGTCACTGCAGGTTGTTCAGAAACCCACAGGCTGCCATGGCTGCTGCAGCTCACTCAGTCAGTGAATCTCCTCAGTGGCTCGCTATGTTGATGGTGGGTTTGCACCGCAGATGGTGCGACGCTGGCTTCCATTGCCAAGGCTGTCAGCTCAGCAAGCGGAGGTGCCTGCCAGCCTGCAGCCAGCCTGCCTACCGCCACTGCAGTCAGCAGGTGGACCTCTTGCTGCTCATGCATCAGGTGGGACGGGGTGCAGTGTGGTGATGTTGCTGCTTCAAGTTACCATGAGATGCCCACCATGTGGCATGCGCTGCATTACGAAAAGGCAACCAAGACGCTATAGGCTAGGCACCATGGATGTGGCCATGTGTGAACCATGTGAATGATCTATGTGGTGGTGGTGGTGGTGCATCTATCATACACATTCCACTACTGTTTGCCTTCACAAGTAAGCCACGCGCCCATGACAAAGACATGCACCTATGACAAAGTCAGTATTGACCTCTTCTACCATGGCAAGTGCTCCTCCTATACGTCGGCCATGGCAATGCTTGCCGCACCTCCCTTATCAGCCTGCAAAGGCAGAAACAGGTTCCCTCACTGAGGCTGCTCACACCAGCACATGCTGTGGCACCATTGCTGCTACTGCCCCAAGCCTCTTCAGGGGAGGGTGGCCACGCATCCTAGCGGCTGATGGCGCATGCAATGGCAGCCACCTTCTTCACAAGGTTGTTGCTGCAGCTGTTGCTGTTGCTGCTGCCGCCTCATTACAGGTGTGCGGGCACTAGCAGCAGGGGACACATGTTTAGTGAGTGGGGACGGTGAAGGCCAGCTGTGCATATGGAGCCAAAGCCCGAAGTGAAAGAGAAAGCTGCATGTCAGTGCATGTATTGTTCAATGCACTGCCACACCTTCCTGTGTAGTGCCAGCCTCAGCTCATAGGGGCGCTCCAGCATCAACAATTTACATGTAATTGCATGGCCATGTGAGCTGAACCCCTAGCGCAAACGGTGCATGCACAGCCAGTTTACACGATGTGCACACATGAACATATCAAATGTGTTGCATGAGGAAGAGTGCTGGTGCCAATAGGCTGGTAGCCCTGTCTCGTGTCCAACACCCTGCATGTGTTGATGAAGAAGATGGCTTACCCTTCAGGAGCCATGTGATCAGCACCTCCCTCATCAGCCCACACAGGCCGAATACGGTCCCCTCACTAGGGGTGGTGACTTGTCTGTGTGGAGTTTTGTTCCCATGCACATGGCGTGGGCGCCTACCACCTACACTATTGCCTGACCCTTGTGTCAGGCAATAGTGTCAGGGCTTCAGCCTAGAGTTGGCATGGCAGACATGCTCGTTGTAAGCTCATGACAGCTCAAGAGGGGGCACACACTGCTGTGCCACAGGCTGCTGCTGCTGCCGCTGCTCGGCCGTGTATGGCTGGTCCCACAACCGCTTGTACCCCAGCTCAGGATACTCCTTGCCCTTGGCTGGCAGCTCAGGCAGGTCTGGCCATCAGCAGTGCTCCAATAGGCGCCACCTACTTTCCCCCGTGTGCTGCATGTTCAATGCTGCACTGCAGTCCCTGTCCAACCACCTGCCTGACTGTAGTGGGGGCTTGGCATGAGAAGCCATGCCCCTGGCTTTGCCTTTGCCCTTGGTGGGCTGGCTGGGCTCAACCGCCTGCTCAGCCTTGGTACCCTTGCTGCACTTGGCTGGTGGGGGAGTGTTGGGCCCTGGCTCTGAGGCTGCTGGCTGTGCGGCTGCATGGGGGCTGTGGGAGGATGCAGGGGCTCACTACCGGGCATCACATCAGGCCCCGCACTGGCCTGTTTCGCTGTTGGCTCCAGGCTGGCCGCAGCAGGCAATGGTGCACCTGCCCTGCTGGTGGCTTCCAACCTGCAGGCCTGGTACACCTTAGTTTAGCTGGCCCTCACAGGGCTGCTGGCCACTTACTGCTGAGCTGGCCCGGCCGGTGCGCAACTCGTCCATTAGCACCACCCTGCCCCGCCGCTGGTCTGTGCCCCGGGCCTGCACACTACCTTGCAACAGGCCTGCAGCACCGCATGAACGACTCAGCCTCCCCCTGGGCCAATGCCAGCTGCGCCAAAGACGACAACGAGCTGCTTGACACCCTTGTGGCGCTGCATGGAAACCTACGCCATCTCCTCCTCCAGCTGCAGTCATGCACACAAGGCACACATGGTGGCAGGCCTGATGCTCGCTCTTGTGCTCCGTACAACCTCAGCCGCTGCCGTGCACATTTGGGGTCCAGATACACGTCTTACATCGCATCCCAGGTGGCCCAAGTGTTGGTGATGTGCTGAAGGTTGGCCTCCAGGGAGGTGCCGGCTGCTGGTAGGACAGATACCATGACTGAACAACTGCATACAACAGGGTGGGCACCACTAGGGTCTTGTAGACCAACACCTTGATGTGGGTGCTGATGCGGGCCTCCAGGAGCTTCCCAAGCTGATGCATCATGTTTCCCGCGCGTCCCAACCATGCTTACAAGCAAGGCCAAGCAGCCATATCAGCTGGCGTCCTGGCTTGTCGTCAAGTTAAGTACTGACGTTATCGAGTGTGTGGCTCGCTGCATGCTTGCCAGCTGGTCACCCTTTGCCCCATAGCTATCAAGTTGCCGATGCACAGCATTACGGGATGGGTGATTTGAGGCGGCCTTTTGCAGATGTTGGATTAGCAGCTCACGGGAACACTGAAGGCAAGGATGGGACGTCAAACTGGCCACACTCTGTGGATTAAATTGCGGGGTGACAGGCTGCAATGACAGGCTGCAAACTCAAGCGTGTGTCTCATGCCCCAACTCACCTGCTTGGTAAGACCGTGCTGCTCACGACAGGGAGTGCAGTGTTGGTAAACAAAGCCTACTGCCTAGGTAACAATGCAGCGCGGCCAAGAGGGGTGCATTGCGAAGTAAAAGAGGCAAGGGGAAGGAGAGCTAGGTAGCATGGCATCATGAGGAAGGTGCAGACAGCTAAGCCATGTGACCATTGTCATCACCACCTTGAGTTAACTTTAAGCGGAGGAACCGCACAAAACCTTAAACATGACACATCTCCAAGAACATGACACAGCTCCAACAACAACAAGAGTCCGTCGTCTTCAAATACGTATGCTCGTGAGCGCAATGCTAAGATGAACTGGCGTGCGACCTCTAGCACCACCCGCTGCTCTCGGTACGCTCGGACGGGCGCCTCGACCGCTTTCACGGTCTTGCCTGTCTTTGTGTGTCTGGATATGGCTCTCTTCCCTGTCATTGTGAGTACTGCTTTTGCGCTGGGGAAGATCAACGACTGCCCGCCGACCGTCACCCGCACCGGCACCCTCAGCCCCCCAAAGCTTAGCATTGGCAGGTCTTTGTCGTCGAGCAGCAGCCAATGCTGCGTGTGCGCCTGGATGAACTGGATGTGCTCCAGGAACCCGGGAAGGGGCCAGATGTTCTTCATCACGTTGCAGATGGTGCAGCAAGACCTGGTGTTCTCCGGCGTGTAGGGTGAGCTCGCATCAACCCGGTCGATGCCGAACGCGGGCGATTGGCCGCACAGGCAGCAGTTGGATGCCCACAGGTCCACCTAGCAAGCAAACACGGGCACAAGCTGGAGCACAAGTCGCTGCATAGGCCACGCACCGACATCCGCACATACACCGTCTGCGGCACCCTATGTGCGTGACCCACCTTCTGGTCGACCGTCAGGAAGTCATCCTTCCTGTCTTCCTTGCCTTTCTGCCATCCTGACACTTTCGGGAGGCAGCTCCGAGGACCGGCAATTGGCTCGCCAAGCACCAGGAACATCGCTATTCTGCGCACATTCTGCAGGAACTCCTCCGCCGGCCTGTCGCCCTTCATAATGTTGCAGGTAGGGCAGCACGCGTCGCTGTACCCCAGCTGTGAGTCGAAGCGGTCCAGCCCGTTAATCGTGTCCCTGTCGGGAGGGACGAAGTTGCAGTAGTAGCAAGGCTCCAGCAGCTTCTGCTGCATCGCTTCTGTCTCGACCGGCCCCTCCGCGACTGAGATACCCCGCCGCGCCGCGTCCGACTGAATCCTCTTGAGCCTCTTTGCCGGGACAGTGGCCACCTGGACCCTCCCCATTTTCTGCTTGTCGCGGTTGGCTGCGCGGTAGGCCGCCTGGGCAGCCGTTCTGCGAGCTCTGTACCCCTCGTCGTTTGCGCAGCGGGCCGCATGGCTGGCTGAGGTATGCTTGTTGTAACAAACGACGCATTGGGTATGGTAGTACCCGCGAGTTTGTCGGAAATAGAACTTGGCGCCCTCGGCAGGAGTCTTGGCACACTTGGTGCACGCTGAAGGCAGCGGCACCTCTGTCTGTGAGGCCGATGTGGCATGACCTCCAATTTGACATGCATGTCAAATACTCAGCACAGCAAGAGTTCTACAGATGTAATCTACATTTGAAGCAGCGCAAGAAATCGTCATAGGACGTCCCTAAGACTCGTCATAGGACGTCCCTAAGACGCAAGAAATCGTCATAGGAAGTACAACAAGTCTCAATGTTCTCTACAAAAAGTGTGTTAGCTATCTACCGCGCCTCAACGCCTCCTTGGGGGCCCTGAAGCGCACTACGACGTAGCACGTAGTGCGGTTGGCGGTCGCTAAGCTGCTACCCAACCCCGGCAAATTTCATAAGAAGGTTCGAACTATCTTTGAATTTAACGTGTTTTCAGAAAAAGGTCCTCAATGTTCTCAAACATATAATTTGTTAACGGCGAATTGTAACGTGCGGGGACGCAACGTCAGATGACCTTTCGATACAAGCTCGAAGGCCGGTCCAGTCGAGGCGGTGACTTCCGACTAGGGTGTTGGGTTACAGCGGTGTATTGCGAGAATGGCTAGAGCTTAGAACGGGGCTCCCTGGGATCGAACCAGTTGTCTTCACGAACGCAATGTCGCTAGTCTTTAACCTGCCAAATCTCACACTACACGTGTAACCCGCGTCCCGCGACGGCTCGCATTCACGAGACAGCCCAGACGACGCGAAGCGGCAATCTCTTCCAGAGGTGCGCACTTTACATTCCTCCCCCTCCAAAGGGGCTTCCGTTCCGCCACGGGTAAAACCACGTGACTCGCATTGCCTACAGCATGCTGATTTAGCTACTGGGCAACCCAAAGGGCGCACCAGGTCACAGCTTAGGGAGCGGTCAAAGACCATCGTGCCGACTAGACACAGGGAAACCATAACCACACAGGTAGCAGCTGACCAGAGGTACAAGCATGCTGAGAATGCCATAGTCCAGCAGCATACCAGCATGCATGGCCTAGGACTTACTTCAGGTTGTGAGCTGCATTGTACTCAGCCAGGATCTTGTCACAGCCAACCAAGTTGGAACGTGGCTCCCAGGTGTTGTGGTCGGCATCATAGCCCTCCCACTGCACCAGGTACTCCTTGGCCTTTCCTGCATGCACATGTCTGTGGTCCAGCAGACGCTCAACATAGTACACAGGCTCCTCATCAAGCCACTCAACAGGCGGAGGCATGAAGCCCACATCAGTGCCAGTGTAGGGTTTGATGAGTGACACATGGAACACAGGGTGAAGACGTGACATGGAGGCAGGCAGCTGCAGGTTCACTGCAACCTGACCAACCAAGTCAAGCACCTTGAAGGGGCCCACAAAACGTGGCAGCAGCTTACGTGCTTTGCCTGGCTTCAACCTCATGTTCTTAGTGCTGAGCAGGACCATTTGACCCACCTTGTAATGCACATCTCGACGGTCCTGGTTGGCATAGGCAGCTTGACGTTGCTGAGCAGCCTGCATGCATAGCTTGGCCTTAGCCACAGCCTCTTGCCACCAAGTAGCATAGGACAGGCCTTCAGGGCACCGCCCCTTGTCAGGTAGAGAGTGTAGCATAGGGGTAATGGGGGACTGTCCGGTATTAACCAGGAACGGTGTAGACTTGATGGACTCTTGCCATGAGTTGTTCACAGCAAACTCAGCAAGTGACAGATAGTCAGGCCAATCAGCTTGGGTGGGAGAGATGTAATGACGTAGCATCTCTTCCAACACACGGTTGTACCTCTCAGTCTGGCCATCAGACTGAGGGTGATAGGAGGAAGACAGGGAAACTCTCATGCCCAGCAACTTCTGCACATGGTGCCAGAAAGTGTTGTGGAAATGGGGCCCACGGTCAGAGACCATGTCTTTTGGCAGGCCATGCAGTTTGAAGACATTGTCAACAAACAGACGGGCAAAGCCCTTGGCATTCATGCTCTCCTTGCAGGGCACAAAGTGCACCATTTTACTGAGCCTGTCAACAAAGACACAGATGGCATCAAACCCATGTGAAGCAGATGGCAGCTTGGTGATCAGGTCCATTGACACTGACTCCCAACGGTAATCTGGAATGGACAGTGGGTTGAGTAAGCCACCAGGCTTCAGTGTGGAGGACTTGTCACGCTGGCAGGCATCACAGGTAGTGACATAGTGCCTGACATCAGCACGCATGGTGTCCCAGTAGAACACTCGTGACAGCCTCTCAAGGGTTTTGGTTATACCCACATGACCAGCATAGGCAGCATCATGCATTTCATGCAGAATGTACTCACGCAATTCAGGGTCATTGGGAACCATCACTGTGCCCTTGCCAGTGCGCCGCCACAGGCCATGGTCGTCCATGTACATGCCAGACAAGTCAGCTTCAGCAGTAAACGCAGGGTCAAGCCGGTAACCATGGACCAGGTGATCAGCCAGTTCCAATGGGTGGGCAGGAGCTGCAGGATAGTGCACTGAGGTGTCAGCAGCAGATGGGGCCTCAAGCTCAGGGAGCCTACTATGGTGAGCAGCAACAGGGTTATCAGACACTGTGGGCCGGGGGGCCAAAGCATCAACGGCAGTGGGGGCATTTGAGGGAGTACCCACAGGTGGAACCTGGGGCAGAGCCTGCGCCACACGCACTTCCCCCCTCTCCAAAGACTGTTTAGCTTGCCGCCGGGTGGTAACAACACACACCATGGCACAGTCCTGGGGTCCAGCAGGTATCCGGGACAGTGGGTCAGCAGGATTAGCATCACCTGGCAGGTACTGCAGGTCAAATGTAAACCGTGACAGGAACTCCATCCACCTAGCCTGACGTCTAGACAGCACCTTCTGGGTGGGCAGAGCAGTCAAAGGCTTATGATCGGTGAAGAGTGTGAATGGTACACCCTCAAGGTAACACCTCCACTCCTTGCATGCAGTGATGAGGGCAAGAAGCTCTTGCTCACCAGTGGTGTAGTTACGCTCAGCAGAAGATAACTTCTTGCTGAGGTATGCAAGGGGGTAGCCATCTTGCATCAGGACTGCTCCTACTCCTTGGAGTGAGGCATCACAGTAGACCTGGAAGGGCTGGGTGTGATCAGGTAGACGTAGCATGGGGACCTGGGCAACAGCAGCTTTGAGGGAAGCAAAGGCTTTCAGCTCATCAGCAGGCCAATTGTGCCACAGAAATGAGTCACCAGCTTTGCCACACAGATCTGTGAGAGGTGCAGCTAGGACACTGAAATTATGCACAAATTTGCGCACAAAATTAGCAGCACCTAGGAATGACTGGAGCTGTTGCAGGGATTGAGGCACAGGCCAGGAAGAAATGCTCTTGATTTTCTCAGGGTCCACAGCAATAGCACCAGCAAAGATGACATGGCCAAGGAATTTCAGCGTGGTACGCATGAATTCACACTTGGACTGCTTGGCAAAGAGCTTGTTGAGCCTCAGGAGGTCAAAGACCTTTCTGAGATGCTTCAAATGCTCGTCCACAGATTTGGACATGACCAAGATGTCATCCAGGTACACCAGGGCACACTGGTTCAGGACTGGTGCAAAGGCATCATTCATGACACGCTGGAATGTAGCAGGTGCATTGCAGAGCCCAAATGACAGTACCTTGAACTGGTAGTGGCCGTCAGGGGTCCTCAAGGCCGTTTTGGGCACATCTTCAGGGGTGATCCTGATCTGGTTGTAACCTGCTTGAAGGTCTAGGGAAGAAAACACAGTGCAGCCTGACAGCTTAATAAACAAGTCATCAATCCTGGGCAGTGGATACTGATCCCTGATGGTGATCTTGTTGAGCTGACGGTAATCAAGGCACATGCGTAACTCACCAGACTTCTTCTTGACAAACAGGATAGGAGCAGCAAAAGGACAGGAGCTTGGTTCTATCATGCCCTTGGCAAGTAGGTCCTGCACCTGCTTCTTCAGCTCAGCATGCTCATCCTGACTCATGCGGTATTGAGGTACCACAGAGGGTCGTGCATCAGGCACAAGGGGGATGGCATGGCCCACAGGACGCTCAGGTGGCAGAGATGTGATGGGTGCAAACACATCAGCATACTCATCCAGCAAAGCATTGAGTGCCTGGGACACACCTGGAGGTAGGTCAGGTTCAGCTGGAGCTGGATCAGGGGTACTTGAGTTGTCCACAGTGATCAGGGCCAGGACACCTGTGCCTCCTTTTCGTAACCACCTGGCAGCAACTTTTGCAGAAGCCAGAGGGGGTTTTGCACGTAGAGCATTGACCAGGAAAGAGGCAGGGTTGCTTACAGCAGACTGCCCTGGCCCAAGCACACCAGCAGAAGGACATGGCAGCACTACTGGCTCACCCTTGTCACATGCTAGACTGAGTGTCTTGTCCTAGTATGACATCACGGCCTCATGCTCATTCAACCAGTCATTCCCCAGCAGCACATCAAAGTCTGGCAAGAGGGAAGGCATGACATTGAGTTGGCAGGGTACAGTAACACCTGGCAATCTCAGCTCAGCCTTGACAAACTGGGAACAGCTCAACACAGTGTTGTTAGCAGCATGCCACTCTTGCATGTGCTTCAACATGTGGACAGGTACAGCATGTGCAGCAACAAATGATGCACTGACAAAGCTGTGGGTAGCACCAGTGTCACACAGGACACGTGCAGGATGCTCATTCAGGTGACCAGCAAAGGCAAAGTGCAGGGATTCCCCATCAGCATGTGCAGCAGTCAGCACATGAGCAGGTTCACACACAATGCATGCCTCAGAGTACTCAGCACAGTTTTGGTTTACTGGCTGAGCAAACTCCTATTTGCGCTGAAACTTCTGAAAGTGCTTCACCATGCCATTGGCCTCCATCCTGGCAGTCTGAGGGCGTCTACCCTGGTACTGCCTGGAGGGACCAGCATGGTCACCACCACGGTCAGGGCTGCGGTCACGCTTTGCAGCCTTGTAGGGGGCAGAGCCACCCTTCTTCAGGTCTTGCATCAGCTCCCAGGTACCAGCATCCTTCATGGCCTCTTCCTTGCTCATGCCAGAGGCCTTCCTCTTGCAATGCTTGGTCCAGTGGGACGACAGTCCACAGTGGTAGCAATAGCCACTGGCAGGAGGGGGACCCTCACTGTCAGCTGAGGGAGCAGCAGGACGCCCAGGAGGTGGACCAGGAAACCTGGCCAGGTTCTGCAGCCCACGTTGCACTTGGGCCACCTGGTGCACAGCAGCAACCGGGCGCCTTGAGGCAGGATGCACACCAGAGCCAGCAGCAGCCACAAGGGCCTTGTGGTTGGTGATGGCAGCCTTAATGGCTTCATCCAAAGTGGGGGCCACAAGGGCACGCAGATCCTTGGCAACAGGGCCACGCAGATCTGCTGACAGGCCACGCTGGAAGACATTCACAAGCATGGAATCTGTCATGCAGTCCTTGCCAGCCAAGGTGAGGGTGTTCTTGAAGTCAGTAATGTATGCTGACAGGGCAACACCATTAGTCATACGCAGGTGAGTTGAGTCAAGGAGCTTAGCACGTGCTGCATCAGCATCAGTGGTGAGGTCCTCTCCTACAAACTCAAGGAACTGCTGTGACAGGTAGGGCCATGTGGGGTAGCCAGAGTGGGTCAGGGCATATGAGTCCCTAACAGACTGGAACCACACATCCCTAGCCTTCCCTGACAGGAAAGAGGGCAGAGCAAGAGCAGGGTCCAGGCCATGTGCAACACAGTGTGCTTCAAGGTTATCCAGGAATGACAGAGCACGGCGACCGGAGGTCGAACTGGCATCAGTCCACCGCTCAGTCACGGGCAACCCGCGACGTGAGTTGGAATCAGGACCAGCAACAGCAGTGGCATTGGCAGGCAGGGGCGCAGCAGTGGGGCGAACCCCAGCATACTTGTCCCGCACAGCAGCAAGTGTGCGAGGATTCGAAGTGCCGGGTGAACCCGAGGCAACATCTTTCTGCGCAACAGGCTGGTGCATTGCAGCAGTCAAGTGTTGGAGTGCGCGCAGAGCAGCAGCCAAAGGCCTGACTAGCTGCGACGCTACTTCGACTGGCCTCTTAGCTGGACTAGGGCTTGCTGACAGCAAAGCAGCATTAGCAGCACGCTTAGCAGCAAGAGGACTCACCAGCGAACCAGCTTGCTGGTTGTTGGCCTGCGCTGCGACCAGTTGCGCCTGGAGGGTGGCAATTTGCGCGTTGAGCTCGTCGACTGGAGTCGAAGTGCTGTCGAATTGGTCCAGGCCAAACTCGTCCAGGAGCTCTTCTTCTTCAGCCAACTGTTGGCCTCCTGCGGGAAGTGAAGCGGGCAACTCGCCCGGCTCCGGTGCTGCACCGAGTGCAGGACCCGTCTCCGCTGTAGCTGCAACAGCTGAAGCTGGAGGAAGGACGCCAGAGGCGCCATTGGTCTTATTCGCCGAAGCGACATTTTGGGTAGTTGAAGTCATGTTGACTGGACCGCGAGCTTAAATGCTCGGGGTCGGAAACCAGCTGTAACGTGCGGGGACGCAACGTCAGATGACCTTTCGATACAAGCTCGAAGGCCGGTCCAGTCGAGGCGGTGACTTCCGACTAGGGTGTTGGGTTACAGCGGTGTATTGCGAGAATGGCTAGAGCTTAGAACGGGGCTCCCTGGGATCGAACCAGTTGTCTTCACGAACGCAATGTCGCTAGTCTTTAACCTGCCAAATCTCACACTACACGTGTAACCCGCGTCCCGCGACGGCTCGCATTCACGAGACAGCCCAGACGACGCGAAGCGGCAATCTCTTCCAGAGGTGCGCACTTTACATTCCTCCCCCTCCAAAGGGGCTTCCGTTCCGCCACGGGTAAAACCACGTGACTCGCATTGCCTACAGCATGCTGATTTAGCTACTGGGCAACCCAAAGGGCGCACCAGGTCACAGCTTAGGGAGCGGTCAAAGACCATCGTGCCGACTAGACACAGGGAAACCATAACCACACAGGTAGCAGCTGACCAGAGGTACAAGCATGCTGAGAATGCCATAGTCCAGCAGCATACCAGCATGCATGGCCTAGGACTTACTTCAGGTTGTGAGCTGCATTGTACTCAGCCAGGATCTTGTCACAGCCAACCAAGTTGGAACGTGGCTCCCAGGTGTTGTGGTCGGCATCATAGCCCTCCCACTGCACCAGGTACTCCTTGGCCTTTCCTGCATGCACATGTCTGTGGTCCAGCAGACGCTCAACATAGTACACAGGCTCCTCATCAAGCCACTCAACAGGCGGAGGCATGAAGCCCACATCAGTGCCAGTGTAGGGTTTGATGAGTGACACATGGAACACAGGGTGAAGACGTGACATGGAGGCAGGCAGCTGCAGGTTCACTGCAACCTGACCAACCAAGTCAAGCACCTTGAAGGGGCCCACAAAACGTGGCAGCAGCTTACGTGCTTTGCCTGGCTTCAACCTCATGTTCTTAGTGCTGAGCAGGACCATTTGACCCACCTTGTAATGCACATCTCGACGGTCCTGGTTGGCATAGGCAGCTTGACGTTGCTGAGCAGCCTGCATGCATAGCTTGGCCTTAGCCACAGCCTCTTGCCACCAAGTAGCATAGGACAGGCCTTCAGGGCACCGCCCCTTGTCAGGTAGAGAGTGTAGCATAGGGGTAATGGGGGACTGTCCGGTATTAACCAGGAACGGTGTAGACTTGATGGACTCTTGCCATGAGTTGTTCACAGCAAACTCAGCAAGTGACAGATAGTCAGGCCAATCAGCTTGGGTGGGAGAGATGTAATGACGTAGCATCTCTTCCAACACACGGTTGTACCTCTCAGTCTGGCCATCAGACTGAGGGTGATAGGAGGAAGACAGGGAAACTCTCATGCCCAGCAACTTCTGCACATGGTGCCAGAAAGTGTTGTGGAAATGGGGCCCACGGTCAGAGACCATGTCTTTTGGCAGGCCATGCAGTTTGAAGACATTGTCAACAAACAGACGGGCAAAGCCCTTGGCATTCATGCTCTCCTTGCAGGGCACAAAGTGCACCATTTTACTGAGCCTGTCAACAAAGACACAGATGGCATCAAACCCATGTGAAGCAGATGGCAGCTTGGTGATCAGGTCCATTGACACTGACTCCCAACGGTAATCTGGAATGGACAGTGGGTTGAGTAAGCCACCAGGCTTCAGTGTGGAGGACTTGTCACGCTGGCAGGCATCACAGGTAGTGACATAGTGCCTGACATCAGCACGCATGGTGTCCCAGTAGAACACTCGTGACAGCCTCTCAAGGGTTTTGGTTATACCCACATGACCAGCATAGGCAGCATCATGCATTTCATGCAGAATGTACTCACGCAATTCAGGGTCATTGGGAACCATCACTGTGCCCTTGCCAGTGCGCCGCCACAGGCCATGGTCGTCCATGTACATGCCAGACAAGTCAGCTTCAGCAGTAAACGCAGGGTCAAGCCGGTAACCATGGACCAGGTGATCAGCCAGTTCCAATGGGTGGGCAGGAGCTGCAGGATAGTGCACTGAGGTGTCAGCAGCAGATGGGGCCTCAAGCTCAGGGAGCCTACTATGGTGAGCAGCAACAGGGTTATCAGACACTGTGGGCCGGGGGGCCAAAGCATCAACGGCAGTGGGGGCATTTGAGGGAGTACCCACAGGTGGAACCTGGGGCAGAGCCTGCGCCACACGCACTTCCCCCCTCTCCAAAGACTGTTTAGCTTGCCGCCGGGTGGTAACAACACACACCATGGCACAGTCCTGGGGTCCAGCAGGTATCCGGGACAGTGGGTCAGCAGGATTAGCATCACCTGGCAGGTACTGCAGGTCAAATGTAAACCGTGACAGGAACTCCATCCACCTAGCCTGACGTCTAGACAGCACCTTCTGGGTGGGCAGAGCAGTCAAAGGCTTATGATCGGTGAAGAGTGTGAATGGTACACCCTCAAGGTAACACCTCCACTCCTTGCATGCAGTGATGAGGGCAAGAAGCTCTTGCTCACCAGTGGTGTAGTTACGCTCAGCAGAAGATAACTTCTTGCTGAGGTATGCAAGGGGGTAGCCATCTTGCATCAGGACTGCTCCTACTCCTTGGAGTGAGGCATCACAGTAGACCTGGAAGGGCTGGGTGTGATCAGGTAGACGTAGCATGGGGACCTGGGCAACAGCAGCTTTGAGGGAAGCAAAGGCTTTCAGCTCATCAGCAGGCCAATTGTGCCACAGAAATGAGTCACCAGCTTTGCCACACAGATCTGTGAGAGGTGCAGCTAGGACACTGAAATTATGCACAAATTTGCGCACAAAATTAGCAGCACCTAGGAATGACTGGAGCTGTTGCAGGGATTGAGGCACAGGCCAGGAAGAAATGCTCTTGATTTTCTCAGGGTCCACAGCAATAGCACCAGCAAAGATGACATGGCCAAGGAATTTCAGCGTGGTACGCATGAATTCACACTTGGACTGCTTGGCAAAGAGCTTGTTGAGCCTCAGGAGGTCAAAGACCTTTCTGAGATGCTTCAAATGCTCGTCCACAGATTTGGACATGACCAAGATGTCATCCAGGTACACCAGGGCACACTGGTTCAGGACTGGTGCAAAGGCATCATTCATGACACGCTGGAATGTAGCAGGTGCATTGCAGAGCCCAAATGACAGTACCTTGAACTGGTAGTGGCCGTCAGGGGTCCTGAAGGCCGTTTTGGGCACATCTTCAGGGGTGATCCTGATCTGGTTGTAACCTGCTTGAAGGTCTAGGGAAGAAAACACAGTGCAGCCTGACAGCTTAATAAACAAGTCATCAATCCTGGGCAGTGGATACTGATCCCTGATGGTGATCTTGTTGAGCTGACGGTAATCAAGGCACATGCGTAACTCACCAGACTTCTTCTTGACAAACAGGATAGGAGCAGCAAAAGGACAGGAGCTTGGTTCTATCATGCCCTTGGCAAGTAGGTCCTGCACCTGCTTCTTCAGCTCAGCATGCTCATCCTGACTCATGCGGTATTGAGGTACCACAGAGGGTCGTGCATCAGGCACAAGGGGGATGGCATGGCCCACAGGACGCTCAGGTGGCAGAGATGTGATGGGTGCAAACACATCAGCATACTCATCCAGCAAAGCATTGAGTGCCTGGGACACACCTGGAGGTAGGTCAGGTTCAGCTGGAGCTGGATCAGGGGTACTTGAGTTGTCCACAGTGATCAGGGCCAGGACACCTGTGCCTCCTTTTCGTAACCACCTGGCAGCAACTTTTGCAGAAGCCAGAGGGGGTTTTGCACGTAGAGCATTGACCAGGAAAGAGGCAGGGTTGCTTACAGCAGACTGCCCTGGCCCAAGCACACCAGCAGAAGGACATGGCAGCACTACTGGCTCACCCTTGTCACATGCTAGACTGAGTGTCTTGTCCTAGTATGACATCACGGCCTCATGCTCATTCAACCAGTCATTCCCCAGCAGCACATCAAAGTCTGGCAAGAGGGAAGGCATGACATTGAGTTGGCAGGGTACAGTAACACCTGGCAATCTCAGCTCAGCCTTGACAAACTGGGAACAGCTCAACACAGTGTTGTTAGCAGCATGCCACTCTTGCATGTGCTTCAACATGTGGACAGGTACAGCATGTGCAGCAACAAATGATGCACTGACAAAGCTGTGGGTAGCACCAGTGTCACACAGGACACGTGCAGGATGCTCATTCAGGTGACCAGCAAAGGCAAAGTGCAGGGATTCCCCATCAGCATGTGCAGCAGTCAGCACATGAGCAGGTTCACACACAATGCATGCCTCAGAGTACTCAGCACAGTTTTGGTTTACTGGCTGAGCAAACTCCTATTTGCGCTGAAACTTCTGAAAGTGCTTCACCATGCCATTGGCCTCCATCCTGGCAGTCTGAGGGCGTCTACCCTGGTACTGCCTGGAGGGACCAGCATGGTCACCACCACGGTCAGGGCTGCGGTCACGCTTTGCAGCCTTGTAGGGGGCAGAGCCACCCTTCTTCAGGTCTTGCATCAGCTCCCAGGTACCAGCATCCTTCATGGCCTCTTCCTTGCTCATGCCAGAGGCCTTCCTCTTGCAATGCTTGGTCCAGTGGGACGACAGTCCACAGTGGTAGCAATAGCCACTGGCAGGAGGGGGACCCTCACTGTCAGCTGAGGGAGCAGCAGGACGCCCAGGAGGTGGACCAGGAAACCTGGCCAGGTTCTGCAGCCCACGTTGCACTTGGGCCACCTGGTGCACAGCAGCAACCGGGCGCCTTGAGGCAGGATGCACACCAGAGCCAGCAGCAGCCACAAGGGCCTTGTGGTTGGTGATGGCAGCCTTAATGGCTTCATCCAAAGTGGGGGCCACAAGGGCACGCAGATCCTTGGCAACAGGGCCACGCAGATCTGCTGACAGGCCACGCTGGAAGACATTCACAAGCATGGAATCTGTCATGCAGTCCTTGCCAGCCAAGGTGAGGGTGTTCCTGAAGTCAGTAATGTATGCTGACAGGGCAACACCATTAGTCATACGCAGGTGAGTTGAGTCAAGGAGCTTAGCACGTGCTGCATCAGCATCAGTGGTGAGGTCCTCTCCTACAAACTCAAGGAACTGCTGTGACAGGTAGGGCCATGTGGGGTAGCCAGAGTGGGTCAGGGCATATGAGTCCCTAACAGACTGGAACCACACATCCCTAGCCTTCCCTGACAGGAAAGAGGGCAGAGCAAGAGCAGGGTCCAGGCCATGTGCAACACAGTGTGCTTCAAGGTTATCCAGGAATGACAGAGCACGGCGACCGGAGGTCGAACTGGCATCAGTCCACCGCTCAGTCACGGGCAACCCGCGACGTGAGTTGGAATCAGGACCAGCAACAGCAGTGGCATTGGCAGGCAGGGGCGCAGCAGTGGGGCGAACCCCAGCATACTTGTCCCGCACAGCAGCAAGTGTGCGAGGATTCGAAGTGCCGGGTGAACCCGAGGCAACATCTTTCTGCGCAACAGGCTGGTGCATTGCAGCAGTCAAGTGTTGGAGTGCGCGCAGAGCAGCAGCCAAAGGCCTGACTAGCTGCGACGCTACTTCGACTGGCCTCTTAGCTGGACTAGGGCTTGCTGACAGCAAAGCAGCATTAGCAGCACGCTTAGCAGCAAGAGGACTCACCAGCGAACCAGCTTGCTGGTTGTTGGCCTGCGCTGCGACCAGTTGCGCCTGGAGGGTGGCAATTTGCGCGTTGAGCTCGTCGACTGGAGTCGAAGTGCTGTCGAATTGGTCCAGGCCAAACTCGTCCAGGAGCTCTTCTTCTTCAGCCAACTGTTGGCCTCCTGCGGGAAGTGAAGCGGGCAACTCGCCCGGCTCCGGTGCTGCACCGAGTGCAGGACCCGTCTCCGCTGTAGCTGCAACAGCTGAAGCTGGAGGAAGGACGCCAGAGGCGCCATTGGTCTTATTCGCCGAAGCGACATTTTGGGTAGTTGAAGTCATGTTGACTGGACCGCGAGCTTAAATGCTCGGGGTCGGAAACCAGCTGTAACGTGCGGGGACGCAACGTCAGATGACCTTTTGACACAAGCTCGAAGGCCGGTCCAGTCGAGGCGGTGACTTCCGACTAGGGTGTTGGGTTACAGCGGTGTATTGCGAGAATGGCTAGAGCTTAGAACGGGGCTCCCTGGGATCGAACCAGTTGTCTTCACGAACGCAATGTCGCTAGTCTTTAACCTGCCAAATCTCACACTACACGTGTAACCCGCGTCCCGCGACGGCTCGCATTCACGAGACAGCCCAGACGACGCGAAGCGGCAATCTCTTCCAGAGGTGCGCACTTTACACGAATGGTGCAATTGGTCAAGGACTAATGGCTCTGATCGGGCTGCTGGGGCGCAGCGCGTCAGTGGCAGCTCAACTACGGGGCCACACGGGAGGAGCTGCAATTAAACGCTTCCGATACGTATTTGATCCCGAGTGGTGCAACGTTGATAAGCATTCGACAATGTGCCTCGAAACTTGGAGTAAAGAAGACATAGAAAACTTTAAACATAGAAGTGTGAGAAAGGCTAGAGCTCAAAACAAGGCTCCCTAACATTGAAACAGTCCTCCTCGTTTCGCGATGCTTGAAGACTTCACCGGCCAACTTCGAAGCAGGTCACCCCCGCCATTGGCTGCACCCCTGATAAACTCCGACCGGTCTTTAAGAGTTTTACAGCGATTTTTGCGCAGGGCGGTGCAGCTCATCAAAGCGAAGCTAGCGGGCTGCTCGGGCTGATGTGCACCTGTGCCGGGGCGGGCGGGGGTGCTGAGAGATTAGGTCGCGTTGTGTTGGGAATAGCCCACTTAGTGGGGCTGTGATCAGAGAACAGCTATCGCGCTCAGTGGCCCAGCTTTTCAAATGTTTGAATTTTCGTCGGGCGCAGTACCCCCCCTGACATGTGTTCTAGTGCTAGTGCTAGTGCTGATGACATATCTGGGAGTATTTGTATGGCGTCTGACCTGTCCCTGCACCCGAACAGCGTGCAACTCGTGGTAAGTCAGATTCCTTAAATATTGCACTTGTTCCGGCTGCCATAACTGTCCAACCAGGACGTCAAATGATGAATTGCCAGTTCAGCGCGGCTCCTTGTGTGATTTCTTAACGTGTCTGGAGAACAGAATCGCGTTGTCTTGATGTGTGGGCCGTTTCATGTGGGGGGGTGAACACTCATATCAGCTCAGTTTATGCATCTTTTTGACTGATTCTAGCTGCGTTTGGCTGCAAAAGAACCACAAACACCGATGCGGAGACCACCTTGACATTGCTGTCACATGTGGACTGAACCCGTGTTGAAGAATGCGATTTAGGCCGCGATTACAATGGGGCGAGGCGAGGCGAGGCGAGGCGAGGCTCCATGTGGCTGCATGTGGCGTTTTTGAATTTTGCGATTTCAATGCGGCGAGACAGGCGAGGCGAGGCGAGGCGAGGTGTTTTAAATTTTGACCAACATTTCCGCTCATTTCCCCGTCCGATGACAGTCGGCCCAACAGCAGCAGCAGCAGCAGTGGTAACAGTCAGGCGTTCCCAACATGGGGTTGGCAATCTTCATGCAACTGCGGCCCACCTACTCAATCTTTTGATGTAACGTTTGTTGCGTCTGCTGCGATGTGATATTGCGCGTTTAATGTAAGACTGGAATTGCCATCGGAGTCTTTCGATGCGGGCAGCCACATGTGACCCCGAATGTGTCCCAATCGCAGACCGTGGTTAGCTACACCGGTAAGCTACGTCCTTGGCTATCCGTTAGCGATGCACGACATGTCGGTGGCGCACACCACTGAAGTCCGGCAAACATGGCTGCGCGAGGTTCCTGATGGTGCAGGCCGCTTGGCGAGGATGTGAAGAAACTCGAAACTGTGTGTGGCAGCGCTGTATCGCTGTAATGGTGGGCGGCACAGTAAGGACTAGTCACCCCCTCCAGCTATGATCCGCTTTATGTTTTGCACCATTGAACAAACAGCCTGACCTCACACAGATTTTTTATAGCATACTCACTAACGCGTCCGTGGTACTATGCAACTCAATCATTGGGTTTGTATGTGACAAGTTATACCGCTTACAAGGTACACATGCTGATGGCTACAGCTATGGGAGCAGCTCAGCCCAGCACCCTCACCAACTGACATCTTCATTCCAACTCAAGAGAGCCCTGTGGGGAGGCCAGCAGCCCGGACTGCACCCTACAATGCTCACCACTGCTTGAGCACCGTCAGGTTGCAGCTAGAGACAGGTGTCAGCCGTAGTTTTTGCTGCGTCTGCCATTTCGTAGATATGACTCTCCTCTGTTCAAAGCACTGTTTACATATATTTTTGACTGAGTGGCTGCGGAGATACGGGCTTCGTATCACAGGGGGGTGGTTTTCAGGTAGTTGGGAACGCCTGAGTAACAGCGAAGCTACATGGACCCCTTTTTGCGGTCCGCGACCGCCGACCACCACGCGCCTTGCGCATAGTCACGATGCTGCTGCCGCTGCCGTCGCTGTCAAAACATTCTTTAGCAAGGTGTTTAGCAAGGTGTTGGGCGTGTGTTGATAATGATGCTCTGCGTTGGGCAGGCTATGTTGGGACTCTGCTAGGAGCAGGTTCTATGTGTAGGGTTGGCTTCATTTTTACAAGGTCTGGTGTAGGCTGGTGCTCTGCAAGGCTATGATCTCTGCCTATTGCAGGTTGTGGTGCAACTCTGCTTAGAACAGGTTATGTTCTGGCTGCAGGTTTGGTGACAACAAGTTCGCTATTCTCCCGTTAGCTGGGGTGGTGGGGTGGGGTAGATGTGCAAGGCAAGCTAAGCTAACCTCCGCGTCAGCGGGACAATGCAAGTACACGCCTCTGCAAGCCCTGCGCAAGCGGGACTAGCTAAACATTCTCCGCAAAGCGGTCAGAGCGGGCAAAGCAGTCAAAGCAAAGCACAGCACGCAGGTGCACAAGCTGAAGGCTGCTCCGCAATGTTGAGGTTGCGGTAAAACTGCGGATGAGGGACATCTGCCGTTGTCTCCTCAGGATTGTTGCCTGTGGACCGATACGGCAGAGCACTCGCCTCCCAGTCGCCGCCGAAATTACAGCTATTCGTCCTCTATCCTGGCCAGGACTTCTTCCTGTTTATCCACTAGCTGCTGCTTTGTCGATGCTGATGTGACATTGTGTAGCCTAGACATGTTGAGCATCGCGCAGCCACTCGCCACCCTCATACTAGCCAGAGCTGCCAGTTCTGAAAAACAGTCACACCTCGCCTGTGACCTCGCCTCGCCTCGCTGGGCCTGGGGGCGAGGCTGGCTTGGCGAGGCGGCGAGGCCCCATGCACGCAAAAATGGTGGCATGGGCACCTCGACCTCGCCTCGCCATTGAAATCGCGCGAGGCGAGGTAGGGCGGTTGGAGGCGGTTAGAGGGACATGGAGACCTCGCCGCCTCGCCTCGCCGCCTCGCCTCGAAAAAGCACCCCATGCACCTCGCCTCGCCTCGCCTCGCCATTGAAATCGCGCTGTTAAAGCGCTGTTGCATGCTGATTTGAAAAATAGTTTGGATGCGCAAATCACGCCGCACTGGGTCCAGGCTGCCTCTAGCTGTTGCTAAGAGTGTCTGCGTGGCGCCAGAACACGTCGCGTGTTGGGTGCCAGCCACCCGGCAAACCGCTGGGGCTGGCTGCACTCTAGTCAGGCCATAAGCAGCTCATCGCGCCAATCGGCGGCCTCATCCGTGCAGAGACGAGTGAGAAGTTATCTCGCGAGCCATGGGGGTGCAGCCAATGGCGGGAGTGACCAGCAATAACGACCATGAATGCACACTTCTGACTAACTCCAAAGGAAACGAGAGGAAGCCGTTGGCTAGATGTTGTAGGCGAAGGGTGCAAGGGAACGGCATGCAATGAGCGATACGATAACTAGGTTCCATTGCGTCCAAAATGGCGAGTGGCGCAAGTGGTCAAGGGCTAATGGCTCTGATCGGGCTGCTGGGGCGCAGCGCGTCAGTGGCAGCGATGAAGCTGGGCAAACCGCTCAAGTCGACAAAAACGTCCCGGAGCCCGGGTCCAGACCCGGACGCGGGATGCTCCGCCAGCACTTTGAACCACGACGAGCAAGTCGCGTCGCACAACACGAATGTGAACCCAGCGCCATCTTCCCTGCAACTGGTCTCGCAAGCAGTGCACAATGAGCTTGCGCAACGGGCGTTATAAGTGAAGCTATGACAAGGCACAAAATGCGGTTTTGCATCATTTGATCCCCCGTCCAACACTTTCCTGGCTCACTGTCCCACTCTATTGCTCCGCACGTCCATGTCTCCTTATCGTGTATGATGTTGAGCTTGTAATTGTCCCAACAACAGCAGAATCCCAAAGTACTAGAGCCTAAACCCTATGACCCCTATGCAACACCACCCTCGAGGCGCTCTGATATCACGAATGGGCCAAAAGGCTTCACCATGCAGCGCGGTTTCCACACCGCCAATCAATAGCAGTGCCCAGTATCCTAGGTCCGCCGCACACCAAACCATTTGTGTGGCAGGTACTGTATACAAACAATTAGCGGGGGGCCTGAATCATACAGAGGCATACAGTCATATAACAGCCGTGCAGAGATTGTGTGAAAGAGGGCATAGGCTACCGCCGGCAGCCTGGAGAGGACAGGGGTTAAGCACATGAGCACATGAGCAAGGGGCGAGGGGCGAGGGGCAGGGAGCAAGGAAGGGGGGCAGGAGCAAAGGGGGCTAGGACGAGAAGAAGTGACGATGATGGTGGTGCTTATGGCAAGGTCGAGGGTGATGTTGCCATTGGTGGAGATGGTGGTATTACCGGTGGTGATGACGGTGTTGTTGTTGATGTAGAGGTGGTTGTGCAACTGGTCATGATGAGCGCTGACAGCGCAATGGTGGTGTGGCTTTGGGAAGCAGCATTGCTGGTGTGGGGGTGAGTTGCTGGCTGGACTATAATCTCATCCTGTTCCTGGGGGTGCAGCTGGCCGTGTGAACATCAGTGTGTTGGCCAGCCGCTGGCGCGGAGAGCCGCGACAGTATCTGAGGCAGGGCGTATGTACGTGTTTAATGAGGCTGTAAACACCATCCCTGATAAGGGTCCTATAATCAAGCCCTTACGTTGGTACTTGTTGCCTGCCGGGCTGCTGAGGGAGGTGTTGACTCTGCTATAGATCAGGACACTTAGGTTGCCAATACTACATGACCAGCAGAAACAAAAGGTGACAATGAAACACATGCTGCTATGCGATGTGGTAGAATGCCTCGCATGTGTGCATGGATGCAGGTGGGTGGCCTAGGAGGATCCCTTGCTACCCTTGCCTAGACCTGCCCCTACACTCACTCCAATGTCCCATCCTGAGGCAGTTGCAGGACCAGCGCTTGGGTGGGCTGACCGCTTGCTCCCAAGCGGGGAGGCAGGAAAGCAAGGGGCGACCTCCAGGCCCCTCCTCCTGCTGACAACCAGGCAGCCAGCTCAACTCATTTGTAAGTCGTGAAAGTGGTCAGCACCTTACTCTTCAGCCCGCAAAGCCAATAATGTACTCATTTACTAGGGATGGTGTCTTGTCTGTGTGGAGTAATGTGCAGAGGCATTCTACCTTTCTGTGCATCTAAAGCAGAGTAAGGCAGAAGCAGGCCCCACTTGCGGTGGTGTTTTGTCTGAGCAGTTATGTTCCCACGCACATGGCATAAGCGCCTTTCACCTACACTATTGCCTGACCCCTGCGACAGCGCTGTAGCCTAGAGTTGGCATGACAAACATGCATTGATTGGAAGCTGATGACAACTCAAAGCTGGCTCCCAGCACACAGCAACGTGCCATATACGGCTGATTAAAATGTGCCATAAACGGCATTGATTGTAAGCTAATGACACGTCATAGCTGGCTTCTAGCACACACTGCTGGCCAGAAACGGTTGCTGCTGTTGCTGTTGCTGCTGTTTGGCCTAGGGTGGTCAGACTTGCCCATGCTGTTGTGCTGGGCTTTGAGACATTTGTGACGTTTCCAAGCAACTTTGGGGTTCACTGCTCATATAAACGGAGTGATGAACTTGGAGGTGGCCTCTCAAGCAACCAACACCGCTCCTGCTCCTCAACTACAGCGCCCCGACACCCTGGATGCAGCAGGCACTTGGGCTTGGTGTGGAGGGTGGCCCCATGCCGGTGGCTAGCCCTGAGCGAGCACAATTGTTGTTACATAAGCGCTGATGCTGCTGGCGGGATGCATATGACGCTCAATGGCTGTGTGGCTCTGGCCAATGCTGGTATGGCTTTGCCAGCTACTGCAAGCTGCTCCAAGCTGCTCCAAGCTGCTCCAAGCTGCTCCAAGCTGCCCAAGCATGATGAGGTTGACTGGAGGTAAAGAGGGCGGTTGGGCCCCAATTTCACTCCCACCTCTGCACCCGTCCCCACTTCTCCGCTGCTGCCCCTCCCCATCCCACCTGCATCCTCGGAGGCATCAGGCCAGGTGAACCAGCCTGGAGGGGGGGCCTCCCATGGGCCCCCCGGCGCCGCGGTGACCCCCCAGTGCATGGCCAGCAGGGGGGCTGCACCCTCATGTGAGCCCGGGTCAGGGCGCGGCACAGCAACCTCTACTCCAGACGAGGGAACAGCACAGGGCTCAGGACTTGGAGCTGCAGCCAAGCCAGAGTCATCATCACCGTCTGCACCAGCATTAGGATTGAGGGCAGGATCTGGGTCACAGCAGGCAGGCACTTGTGGAGATGAGGCGTCTTTCTCCAACACAGCAGCTGCGGCCCACTGCTGCTCTTGAGCTGCAGCAGCACCTGCTGCCACCTGCTGCCAGGGAGAGGGAGCAGGCGGGGTGGGTGGGTGGTGCCATGGACGAGGCAGCGTGGACAGCCCAATGTCTGCTCTCAGCACCAGCTTGACTGGTGTTGGGTGAAGGGTCTGTCTTGAGGTGTGAGGCGACGGCCCTGAGTTCAGGTCCCTGGCTGCTGACCTGGCATGCCGCTAGGAGTGCTGGGGTCAAGGGGGTGGCTGGGTGAAGCAAGGGTGCTGGAGGAGCAGGGCTGCACCACCACAGCCACCAGGGTGGTGGGGCTGCCAGCAGCATCTGGGCCCTCCACTCCTGGGCGAGCAAGGCAAGCACAGCATGGATGTAAGGATGTTTACGGTTTTAGCTGGGCACGATCTTTCTGCAAGCCGTGTGCTGATGGCTTTGAGTGTTCAAGTCTGATGCTGAGATGCAGCGATGGCATGGTCGACACATGCCATGTAATGGTAATGGTATAAACAGGAATCAAGGGTGTGCCAGTGACCTGTACCAGTCCTGCCACCCTGCACTGCCCAGCATTTTTGTGAATGCACATGTATGCAAGCATGGTGCATGGGTTGGGTGCAAGCATGCAGTGTGTGACCAGTGCCTGCTGGCTTGGCTTCTGTTGATACCCACCTGCTACCCACCAGCGGTGAGGAGGCGGCCCCACGGCTGCTGAGCCTGGCCTTCTAAGTACAGATCATAGTGCACCTGCGCAAGCAACCACAGCAAACCGTGCCGCTCACAGCAGGGAGTGCAGAGAGTGGGTAAGCGAAGCCTACTGCCCTGCTAGCAATGCAGGGTAGCCAAGAGGGGTGCTTGGCTAAGTAGAAAGGGCACGGAGATGGAGAGTCAGTTGGCAGGGCATCATACATCTTCACCTTCTTGAAGAAGGTGCTGACGGTTACAGCCACCACCTACCATTGCGGGCTGCTGCATGACTTTCATGTTGACATGCATACCAGACAACCAGCGCAGCAAGCTCTCCACAGCTGCGTCTTCCAGTTCCAAAAGCACTGGGTTGGGCAGAATGGGGCTCAGGGATACCGCTACTTCTCGCACCGCGCCAGCTATCACGCATCTGCCTCTTTGTAAGCTGAATGCAGCACAGGGATGTCTGATGGCATATGCGCCCGAGAGGCGCGAAATGTGCCTATCGTAGTGAAGCGGCCGCCCCCGACAGAGCGAGCTCAGCCCCTCCATGCGTCGAGCCACCGGTGTAACAGATGCTTGCTTAAAACGCCCACAGTGCGTAGACCACGACCGTGCGCATGATTGATGCGATGACGTCACAGATCAGCTTTCGAGTGAAATCAAGTCACAGTCGTTGCTGGTCGCAAGGGTCAGGGCATACTGATGCCGCACTTTGTACCAGGGGTCACAAGGTACCAGGTACCAGGGTCACAAGGTTGGCCATATCTTGGTGCGACACAATGGGTTTGTCCGAGATGGTTACACTGTGCTTTGCCTTGTAATGTGTAATGTGAGCTGTAAGGACATCTCTCAGGACCTAACCAGTAGCTAAGGGCGCGTCATCAAATGCAACGGCTGTCAAAGGACGGACAGCGCACAGTGTGACAGCGGACAGTATAAAAGCCTCAGTTTGCGGCAAATTGTCATCATACTTGGCGCAGGCATACGTGCCTGCGCCGATTACTGCTCGAACCCCAAGCAGTCAGCCCGGTGTGGAAGGAGCATGGAAGGTCTCAGGACCCCTAAAGCATCAGCCATTGAAGGTGAGGTCCACGATAAGCACCGCACCAACACTAGCACCGCACTACAACAGCCCCGCACTATAAGCAAAAAACCAAAAGTAGCAAAAAAAGCAAAAAAAGCACCAAAAGCAGCAAAAAATCAAAAACCAAAAGCAGCAGCGATTAATAAACTTGCGGCCCAATGAGCTTCCTAATGGAGCTCCTTCACTACCCGAGCCCTAGAGCCATGGCGCACTTTAGGGATCTTTGCTAGTTCACTAGTGTTTGCTTGTGCGATGGTGCGAGCTTTTGATGGTGCGAGCTCATCACAGGGGGCGATTGGCGACGTCCTCGGGGGTATCCCCGACGGGTTGGACCCTGTGTAGTCGCTGGGCGCCCACATCGCTGCGTTTCTCGCACTGTGCGCGAACTTGATACCGAAAAATGTGATGAGCCCTCCTGGACCCCGACGCCGCGCTGCCCTGGCATGCGGAAATGCGATACGCGCCAAGCTGCCAAGTAGTGGAAGTGGCAGTGGCGGAAGCCTAAATTGTGGCGGGAACGAGGCAGATGACATGTAAGGCCAAGCACCTTCGATTAAAAGCAGCAGCAGCAAATGAGCCAGTATAGCACAAACTTAGCCAGTAGAGAAACTGAGCCAATAGATAAACTTAGCCAGTAGAGTCGAAACAAAAAACAGTGCCATGCACCCAACTTGCACCGACGCGCGAAGCGTGGCGTGACTCAGTCTCGTGATGTAGTGGCGTGGCGTGGTAGCATGGCGCACTGCGATGGCCTGCGGCGCACTACAAGCCTGCCTCTTTAGTGCGAACTTCGCTACGGACGCCACGGAGCGCCTCGCCACCCTGCTGTTGTAGGTAGGTCGCTGCTTGTTTACGATATCTCAATTTTCGACCTGGTGGCGGGCGGTGATCTTGGACAAGGCTTCAGTCTAAAATGCGAGTTTTAGGGCGCGTGGGTTACCGCGATAGCCTTCGCGACCCTTCACTAGGGCGTGGTGCGATGCGCAGGCCTGGCACGGATTGGCATGGCCAATGGCCGGGGTGACCTAAAGCTGTTAGTTTTGATGAGGTGCCCAATGATCTGTTGGGAAAGTGCAACCGAGGATGCTACAACGTGTTTGTAGTAGCTGAGTGAGATTACCCACAGCCCAACATGTTCCGTGTTGAATAAGTTTTGTTGGGCTGTAATGTGAGCTGTGGGGGTTCAGATTTTACTATTCTTCCTCTTCGTCTACCTTCTCAAAAGTCTTGTCCTTGCCCGCCTCGCAGCGCCCGTGTCACTGTCTGCAAATCATCAACCACTACCAAGCAGGGCTGCTGCGCCTCATTAGCACAGGGGCAACACTTTGAGCAGGGAGAGGAGAAGGCGTTCCGTGTCTGTGCATACACTCCCTATGTACCGTCGCACCTGTTCGCCAAAGCACATGCATCCTGCTCATCCCCAACCTGACGCAACACCCACAATACCAAAAGTTCAGCACCCAGTGCATAGCGCCAACCTCTGCAGTTTGCAGCATAGGTTCTGTTTTTGTCGTCATGAACAAATGAACCATTCCCAGCAGGAAAGAAGGGAAGCCTTCCATGCAATGGGCATCAGCCAAGGAAGGGTGTCTGAGCCCCAACTGAAGTTTGAGCTTCTTTACCGAAGAGTCTGCTGCACCCGCTTAAGGATAAAGAAGGCCCTTCAATTGTAGCTGAGTATCAATTGTAGCTGAGTAGTGGAACCAGCAGCCTGCTGTGCTGGTGAGGGGGTGCCTTGGATGCAGGCACCCCCTCATGATCCGCTGCACGAGGCACAGTCCAGCTCAGCACCCACTAATCATCATCATCCGACTCCGCCTCCCCTTCCCGAATGTCCCTAAGCTCCGTCCCTGCCAGATTCTTGGCAACGATCTGCAACCAACACAACCAGGCCAGCCCACCCACCACCACATTATACCTTCGGCAGGCACACATGTCAAGAATCCACCTCCCACCACACCCACCACCTATGTCACTCCCCTAATCACCCATCCCACCCTCAGGGGCACACACACATACACACAACCATCAGCACACCCCGCCGTAAACGCCACCACCACACCACACCCCACGCCCAGCAACTCTGCCCTGAAGGCTACCGCCACAGACGTTGGAAACATCAGCAGTGCATATGCCCCAGGGGCACAAGGGAATGCGCCACTGACATGCTCCTGCCGCAGCCATTGCCGCTGCCAGTGCCACTGCCAGTGCCTCCATGGCATGTGGTGAGCCGCACCTTGAGGATGAGGTAGGTCCAGTAGATGTGCAGGAGCTCCAGCAGCAGCAGCAGGGCATTGAAGATGGTGTAGTGCGGCTCCACCTTGATGCCGTGCAGGTCCGCATACCACAGCGTCTCAAGCAGAGTGCTGTGGGGACAGGTGGCACAGCAGCCACGGTCAGCAGCAGAAGTGCCAGGCAGGCTGAGGGGAAGGGCAGCAGCCCGGCCCAGAAACCTCAGCAGCTGGAGCACCAGGCTTCAACCAATCTCACAAGCAAAACCACAGCATGCAAGAGCCTGGCACTTGTTGCTTCACTGGCCCGCCTGCCAGCCAGCCACCCTGCCAGCCGTCTCCCCGCCCTGCCACACGTTGCCTGCCTGCCTGGAAAACCTACTGCAGAGCAGTTGCTACCTGCGTATGAGGATGGCTGGAAACACGTAGTTGCGGGTGTAGATCCACACGCTGGCGAAGACCACAAAGAATGTGGTGGCTATACCTTGCCGCCGAGCGTACCTGCAACCCGCACACACAACCCCTCTTTCAACAAATCACACCTGATCTCATCACCCTGTCACACCATATTGCTTTGTGGGGTATCAATGTGAAACACATACATGCATGAAGCACACACACATGCTGCTCCTTTCTTCACCCTTCTCTCACTCTTATATTTCCGCTCAGGCATGTGCGGCAGCTGCATCTAAACTCTCCCTCCTGTCCCTGCACCACCCTCCCTCTGCTCCCTGGTGCACAGCAAACCTTGCCCCACCTCCCACAGCTGCTACCCACATCCCACACGCTACCGCCGCTGGACTGCCACTAGACCTCCCCACTTGCCTCGCCAGCTTTGCAGCTTCAAGGAATATGTCTGACATGTCATGGACCAGCAGGATCATGACACCAACACGGCTGAAATTCACATAGTAACTGTAGGCCAGGAGCACGGAGGTGGCGATGTGATGCACCAGGCTTTCTAGCCAATCTTTACGGCGAATCTACAGGATCAGCAACAAACTGCACAGTGTTCGTAGCAAGGGAGCTAAGGACTTGCTTTCATGAGGATGGCCTGCTGCTATGAGTGCGAAAGGAGGATTGGAGAAGCTGCCAGGGGTTGGCTATAGCTAGGGGATGTGGCTGACCTCATGGAAGATGAGGTAGTGGATGGCCTGGACGTAGAAGCCAGTTTGCATGCAGTAGAACAACAACATGCCGGGTGTGACCAGTAGGTTGCATGGAGGAAAGTGGCTGCAGCCCACCCAGAAGTACCTGCAAGGGGCAATGCATGGGTGAAGAGTTGCTGCAAGTACTTGCTGTTAGTTGCCTGATAATGTTGCCGGCTTGCAATGCAGCCTCAGTTCAACTGCCTGGCATGCGCTGACAGGTCCCCTGGATACCTACCGTGTGTCCCAGAACCAAGGCTCCCCAATGCTGATGCCAATTGCAATAGAAGTGAACAGGATGTAGATAGTCAATTTCCAGCAAGACTCGTTCCATTTGCGCACGCGCTCCTCTTGCACCTTGCTCAAGGCTTTACCGCTGCCAGCCTTGCCGAACATGATAGCCCTGCCAACAGGCTGCGCGCATCGCACCGTGAGCTTGAAGTCTGCCCGCCAGGCTGCACCTGGGACGACACCTGGCACTTACCTCGTACACTCGAGAGCGTAGTAGACCACGAAGCAAGGGAAACGACACAGCAAACACGGCAGCGAGACCATAGTCGGCCCATTTGCTACCCAGCAGCCAAGTCTGTTCTGGATCTGGCGGACCCCGCGCTTCGGTGGAATAGTGTGGTTCGAGCCAGGTGAGGTGCTGCCGCACGAAAGCCTCCATCCCTATAGGCAGTGGCTGCAAATTTCAGAATACTGCAGGATTCTGATTGCTGATAGTTAATTGCTGTTTCCCTACTTTGGGTCTGGTCTAGCGTATTTAGGAGCTCCTGGAAACCATTAGCCAAAACGGAAACTCGTATATTTGAATGTTATTGTCAGAGCCCCAAGCGACGCCAGCCCCACAGCTTGGATCGGCGCCCGCCATGATCCGACCTTTACGCGACCGAGCGTTTGTAATACTTATGCACGCCGATAGCCGTAATTAGTGTCTCAATCTGCGCGTGACAAGCCAGCTGCACGAATGCAGGACTGTGCTTGCATGTTGCATGCATTTCTTTGGACTCCACTCTACATGCTACCTGATTCTACTTCGAATTATACTTCCCACACGTGACCGGTGAGGTGCCCTAGGTCAACATTGAGTTCTTCCAGCACAAGCATAAACACACCCAAACCAGTACGCTGGCTCGTGCTGGCCACAGGACTGCCTACTGATTGAGAATCTTGATATCTATGGATGCAGGCAAGCAAAACTCATTCAACAGGTTTGACTGTGGGTAATCTCACTCAGCTACTCACTGAAGCATCCTCGGTCGCACCCTTGATGACTACCATCCCCACGCCGGTGGCACTGGTTCAAAACATAAAGCGGATCATAGCTTCAGGGGGTGACTAGTCCCTAGTAAAGATTCCCTACTGTGCCGCCCACCATTACAGCGATACAGCGCTGCCAAACAAGGATTCGAGTTCCTTCACATCGTCGCCAAGCTGCCTGCACCATAAGGAAGCTCGCGCTGCCATGTTTGCCGGACTTCGGTGGTGTGCGCCACCGACATGTCGTGCATCGCTAACGGATAGCCAAGGACGTAGCTCACCAGTGTAGCTAACCACGGTCTGTGATTGGGACACATCCGGGGTCACATGTGTCTGCCCGCATCGAATGACTCCGATGGCAATTCCAGTCTTACATGAAACGCGCGTTATCACTAGGGCGCGACCGATCATATGACTTGCTGAGGAATTGGTCATATGACTGAATATGATGGCTTAAAGATGTGATATGACCGGGTCTGTAGTCAAGAGGACAATGTAGCAGATTGCCACACTAACTCACCTGGGAACCCCGGGTTTTACGTCCTCCAAACCAGCACCACTCTCAGTTGTAGTTAGTAACACTCCTCTACTCTCCGTCAAACTAGATCACGGTTGAGACCATGGTTGAAACCAGGTTGAGACCACGGCAATGAGGTTACGGAGTTTTGCGAGTTTTGGCTTAATTATATTTCATCATATTCCATCATGCTTGATCATATTAAAGATTATTTCGGGCGCGCCTTAGTTATCACATTGCAGCAGACGCAACAAACGTTACATCAAATGATTAAGTAGATGGGTTGCAGTTGCATGAAGATTACCATCCCCTTGTTGTGAACGCCTGACCTAGACCACTGGGCACCTCATCAAAACCAACAGCTTAATGTTTGTGTAAGGCTAAGACCCTGTGTAAACCACTAGGGCTTGAGCATTATTGCGGGCCCGGCCATCCATGCAACCCGGTGCAGCCGCTGCCTGCCCTTGGGCAGCCGGTCATTGACCCGCCCTGCTGGTACTCCGTGCCAACGGTGGGCAGAGCCTCCAAGCCAGGGGGCGCTGCACGCTCTTCCCAATGCGCTGGAAGTCCAGGCGTCCGTTGGTGTCCCGGTCCAGCCACCGGGGGGCCTAGGGGGGCCTAGGGTGGTGGGACTGGGCCAGGCGCAGCAGGGAGGGGCTGGTCTTCGGCTTTCTACCTTTGGAGGTTGGCTTGTATCCATCCAAGCCCTGCCTCCTCAGTGTAACAACTACAACTGCAACCAGCCGGGCAGGAGGCTGGACAAAGACTGCAATGCAGCGCTCAACATGCAGCGCATTGGGTGAGCAGGTGTCACCCACTGGAGCTGTGCTGATGGCCAGAGGAGGCAGCTCTGCCAGCCAAGGGCAGGGAATACCCAGGTCTGGGCCACAAGCGGGTACAAGACAAGCTACCCAAGGACCAGCACCAGCAGCAGCAGCCTGCTGGGGCATAGTAGTGTGTGTCCCCCTTTGAACTGTCGTCAGCTTACAATCAGTGCATGCAGGTCATGCCAAATCTAGACTGTAGCCCTCAGAGTCGGGCAATAGTGTAGGTGGTAGACGCCCATGTGCCATGTGCCGTGTGCATGGGAGCATAACTCTACACAGCCCCTTGACACCATCCTGAGTGGTCCTGCTTGTGGTCCCTAGTGGTTGGAACTCCTAGTGAGGGACGAGGGGGCTACCCTACGGATTCAACCCTGGAAGTACTTAGGATTAGCAATGGTCACCCCGGCCATTGGCCATGCCAATCCGTGACAGGCCTGCCGCTCGCACCACGCCCTAGTGGAGGGTAGCGAAGGCTATCGCGGTAACTCACGCGCGCTAAAACTCGCGTTTTGCACTGAAGCCTTGTCCCAGTACACAATCAAGTCTCCCGGTAAAAGTTCCCCCTGTACGGAGGAAGTTTGTTGGCTGTAGATGGGGGAAGTTTTAGATTGCCCAACCGCGCTACTCGACAAGCACGAGCGACTGGCAACCCACACTACAGCTTCCTGGCTTCCTCCGCACGCTTTAATGCGCAACCTTGACTGCCCAGAGGCGGTTAGGGGCGGGCGGTTACTGCCCAGCAAACGCAGCCCGCCTGGGCCGTTCTTATTTCGATAAGCTCAAGCGCGCAGCCCATAAGGGACTTGCCAGGGGAGCGGTTACAGGGGATGTAGCCGCATTAGCGACCCGCAGCGGCGAGCCAATAGGACAGGCCAATTCCCCCCACAACACCCAAAACTAGCGACGGATACAATGCAGTGCCAGACGAGCTACAGGAGGAACCGCAGCGGGAGCAGCACCTGCGTTCTGCATCTTTTCTGCCTTGGCAGGAGCGCAGGGAGCGGTCAGATGCCCCTGCCCGTTCCAATTCGGAGCAGCGCAAGCGGGAATATGTGGAGCTCAAATGACAGCCCTGCAGTCAGGTATTCAAACAGCTATCAGCGAGGATTGGCTGCACCATGCTTGTGCCTCTGGGGCAACTAGACTAGAAGATTCCTCCTTGAAGCTACTTCAGGTGGAGGTGGATGCTCCCTTGCGCTTCATGCAATCAGTCGATCAGTCCCAACCCTCTCTTCTGCTGGCCTAGCAGCCAGACCCACGCTTAAACGTGGATGTGATTTGCGCTCCTATGCCCAGATGCAAGGGTGTGGTGTCTCCATGGGAGGTCAGCCATCGCTAGTCACCTGCGCTGTAGACTGCGCTATGCACCACCCATGCGCATCATCAAGTGTGTTTGTGTGTGCTGTCATGTAGCCTTCCTGGAGGCCCTCAACGCCGCTCACCATCCTTTGGCCTTGTACCCACCTCAGCAGATCAGAACAGACAGCTTCAGCCAGGCATTCTTTGACTACCTGCGGGCCATTGACCGGCTCCTCTCCATGCCCAGCTTGTTGCAACAGCGCTCAGACCTACAGGCCCAACTCTTCAGAGGAGCATTCAGTGACTGTCCCATCTGTGCGCTCGTCCCATCATACGGCAATGGGTGTGTGTGCGTGTGTGTGTGTGCATGCTGCAGGTGTGCCACAAGATGGCTACGAACATTGCGTTGCTGGCGATGCTTGCAACAAGCCCAGCAGCTATGCCGGTGTGGCCAAGGCCACCCGTGACCTAGAGCAGCACACAGATACATACCTGGATCGTACAGGGTTGGAGGGCGCAGTGCAGCAGCTGCATGACAGTGGGCAACTCAGTCAGTCTGGAGCTACAACAGAGGCAACTGGAGCTGGAGCAGATGCATGCGACCAGCAACATAACAGCCGGCCAGCCTTGTGCAGTGCGTGGTGTGGTTGGCTTTGTGTGCTGCCTTGACGTGCAGCTACTAGCGCTGTACTGCAACATGCGCACAGCGGAGCAGTGTGTGTACTACCTCCTGGCATGGCATGCTGCATGCGACATGTTGCATCTCTACATTGACTTGTTCAAGGTCAAGTCTCAAGGTGTGTGTGGCATGGCAAGGGTGCAGAGTGTTCAGGGTGAGGTGTGGCACAGTTGGTTGAGCGCGGTGTGTTGTAGGTACCGTACCCAGGTGGAGCAGCTCACCATAGTGTGCATGAGCTGGGGTTGCAACGCGACCGTATGGGTCAGAGCGACAAGGACACGCGCGCAGCAAGCAACGCCATCAAGGCAAAGCTTAGGACAGCTCGTCAGCTTCTCAAAGAGGCAGCATTCTACCAGGCGCTAGGGAGTGGTGAGGATGCAGCAGCTGTCAGCATGGTGAGGGGTGAGCCAGCTCCATGGGCTGAGGCCTCCACAGCAACCCCCTACGGCAAGCTGCTGCACTATGGGCGGCAGCTGCAACATTTGCAAAGCGATAGGGATAGGTGCGTTGAGCAGCAAGCTCTGCTGCGTATCGAGCATCGCCGGCTGCTTGTCTGGCTGCAGCACAAGGTTCTTGTGTGCAAGGGGGCATGCGGTGAGCCTGAGGCGCAAGGCGAGGCTGAGTCAGGGCAGCTGCAGCAGTCGTGGCACATAGGGCGGTTGTTCTATATCAAACAACACATGCAGCAGTACCAAGACATGCTAATCAATAGCTGAGGGCATGCACATGAGCTAGGAGGGCAGGGGCACGGGCAACACCCCTATTATCTTCTTGTACTACTTGGAACACCCTTGTACCACTTGTAACACCCTTGTACCACTTGTAACACCCTTGTAATCCCTTGTAACATGGCGGTCATGTAATGCTATCCAACCAGTGTTACCAAATACGGCTCTGTACGGTCTGTATTTTCCGTATAATCGTTTTGTACGGTACAGTATATACGAAAAAACGGTACATACGGCACAGTATTTACGGGAAAACGGTATACGGTAAAATACAGTCCAGCCGTCTTTGGTAACACTGTATCCAACCAACCGCTTATGTGATCCCTAACCGTTGAGAGCTGACCTAACTAGACTTCATTCCAGAGTCACCCGGTCCCAACCTCTGCATACCATGCATGTAACCAACCGCATCCCTAGGTGCCTAGCTCCTAATTGCAGTAGAAGCTCTTTACTGACAAGGCTAGACATAGGCTAGACAAGGATAGACAAGGCCTATCACTGCCAGGCTAGCCCATCCCTAGCCAGCCAGCCCATCCCATCCCTAGCCAGCCCATCCCATCCCTAGCCAGCCCATCCCATCCCTAGCCAGCATATCCCAGCCCAGCCCAGCCCAACCCAGCCCATCCCTAGCTAGCCCAGCCAATCTCATCCTAACCTATCACTGCCAGGCCTGCACTTGCTAAGCATGACCGTGATGCATACATGCATAGGGTGTATGTAGCAGGTGGCTACCACGTTTGCAACATTAGCGCATCACCACGTGGTGGTGTTGTCCATACAAGGGGCATGTGGCGCACCATACCCTAGCATGTGGCTGGATCTGGTGAGCCTCCACTATAGGTACCATCCGTAGTCCAGCTGGCTGTGACACATTGGGTGTGGATCACTGCCAGGCCTGCACTTGCTAAGCATGACCGCGATGCATACATGCAAGGGGGGTATGTAGCAGGTGGCTACCACGTTTACAGCATTGGCGCATCACCGCGTGGTGGTGTTGTCCATACAAGGGGCGTAGGTATCATTTGAGAAGAGGATACACGGCTAATGACCTCCACCGTTTTCTTCCTTACATCTTGACCATTCACAGCTTACAAATCACGTTGTGTGGTATGGAACTGAACGGAAGCTCAGGACAGCTTCTTGAAAGCTTTTGTACCATACAACATTCTTCTCAGATGGGCTCAAAGTTGCTGCTGATTGCTAATACAAGACTACACCACTCGCGCCGATTAAGGCCGGAAGTCACCAGGACCATTTCTCCCGGGAGGCATACCGCAGATAGCCCCAGGAAAGGCCGACTCAACGCCGTTGTTGTCATTGAAAAACTCAAAGTTCGTGCGATGTTATTACCATTTGAAATCCGAAAAAACCCTGCGCAGGGTCCTGCCGACCCTGCGCAGGGTCCTAGCGCATCGGCCATTTGCAGGGTCCTGACGACCATTTGCAGGGTCCTAGCGACCCTGCGCAGGGTCCTGGTGACCCGGCGCAGGGTCCTGGTGACCCGGCGCAGGGTCCTGGTGACCCGGCGCAGGGTCCTGATGGCAGTTTTTACAGGGTCCTGCTGACCATTTGCAGGGTCCTGGTGACCCTGCGCAGGGTCCTGGTGACCCGGCGCAGGGTCCTGGTGACCCGGCGCAGGGTCCTGATGGCAGTTTTTACAGGGTCCTGCTGACCATTTGCAGGGTCCTGGTGACCCTGCGCAGGGTCCTGGTGACCCGGCGCAGGGTCCTGGTGACCCGGCGCAGGGTCCTGGCGACCCTGTGCAGGGTTCTGATGGCAGTTATTACAGGGTCCTGCTGACCATTTGCAGGGTCCTGGTGACCCTGCGCAGGGTCCTGGTGACCCGGCGCAGGGTCCTGGTGACCCGGCGCAGGGTCCTGGCGACCCTGTGCAGGGTTCTGATGGCAGTTTTAAAGGGTCCTGCTGACCATTTGCAGGGTCCTGGTGACCCTGCGCAGGGTCCTGGTGACCCTGTGCGGGGTTCTGATGGCAGTTTTTACAGGGTCCTGCTGATCATTATACAGGGTCTTGCTGACCAGTCTACAGGGTCTACAAGGCATGATTCTTGTACTTGCTACTACAACATGACCCCTCATGCACTCTCCCTCTTGTTGCTCACGTGCATGTCATCTAAGCCATCATGACATTCACCTTGCACGCGCAAACCTGCCATGTCATGTCTTATGGTACAACCTTACAATGTATGCAACACCACTACAAACGGCATGCATTGCTGATGCTAAGCACATGCATTGATGCAAGCTGGTAACACCACACAACACCACAACACAATACCACTGCAACAACAACAACAACACAACGACTCATGCCTTACTCACAACCATGCCATGAGCACAACCACAAGGATTGGATGCACTTGCTATGGGCTAACACCTCATCACGGGACTGCTAGGCACTTTGCCTTGCTGCCTATGCCCCATGGCACCAAATCAGGCTGATCTAGGCTAGGCTGGGCTAGGCTAGGCTAGGCTGGGCTAGGCTTGGCTCCAGGCTGCCCGCTCCAGGCTGCCCGCTCCAGGCTGCCCGCTCTAGGCTGCCCGCTCCAGGCTGCCCGCTCCAGACTGCCCACTCCGGGCTGCCCGCTCCAGGCTGCCCACTCCATGCTGCTACGCCAAGGGCTGCTGGGTGCCATGGGGTGGGGGAGAGGAGAGGGGAGGGGAGGAGGGGAGGTAGGTGGCAGACTCGGATGTGGTGGTGGTGGGATTGGGCAGGGAAGGGCGAAGGGAGAAGGGGGCAAGGGGCAGCAGTGTGACCATCAGACCTGCGGCAGCAAGAGGCATCCTTGCACTTAGGCTTGGCATTGGTGACAACTCATGTGCAGGGACTGGCCACTTACAGCTATGCTCAATGCCCCCCTCCATGTCACGCCGCTACCACCTTGCTTGCAATCACCAAGCCTTGCTACACTTGTCATACTCAAGCTGTCAACAACTGCAAGCAAAGATAAGCCAGCAAGCAGATGAATAAGGACATGCATGACCAGAACTGGGCTGGGTAGGCTGACACCACCAGAGCATGTGCACCCACCGGAAGTCCTGGCTACCGCTCCAAGCTCGTTGTGTGTTGCGAAGAGGTGTACAAGCGCTCAAACCTTGCTGGTGGCTTCTCTGATGCAACCCAGCATAGGCTCCCAAATGCAAGGCAATACGAACCACAACATGCATGCTTACTCACCTGCCAAGGTGAGGGTGAGGGTGAGGGTGAGGTCAAGGGCGAGTGGGAAGGGAAGGGGAATGGTAGGTCAGGAAGGTAAGGGGACCTGTAGCCACCTGTAGAGACATGTAGAGGGGGGGAGGGCGTGAGGGAGGGCGTGAGAAAGGGCGTGAGGGAGGGAGGGAAGGAGGGAGGGAAGGAGGGAGGGGAGGAGGAGGTTGCTCCAGGCTGCAAGGTAGGATAGGGAGTGGGGCAAGGTGCGACGACGGCCTGGGAGGTGGTGGTGGCAAAGGGGAAGGGTCAAACCATTAATCCTGCAGAAGCACAAAAGGCATGCCAGATGTTAAGCGGTGCCACATACTTGCAGAGGGATAGCCACTCACCTTGACAACTTCGCATGGATGTTTGCATGGCTGACGGCGAGGCTCGGTCGTTGTGTGTCGATGCGTGGCTAGGCTTGCTACGTTGGCTTTTTGCGTTGCTGCGTGGCTGTAACATATCGAGATTGCGAGGTTGTGTGGATGGCTGCGATGCTGGTGAAGTAGCTGGACTGCGTGGCTGAGCTAGCGACGTAGATGGTTGTACGCCTAGCATCCGGGTTGGCTGCCTCATGGTAGGGGAAGTGGCTGGGGCTGCACTGCTGGCTAGGCCTAAGTTGCGTGTCTGAGCTAGCTAGCTAGGTGCGATGTGACTGGAAGCGAGCATAGTTTCGGGCCTGGCTGCGAGCTGAGTTACGAGGCTCTGAATGCGTGGAGCTGACTCATTGCAATTGGAAGTCGCTACTAGCTAGAGACGCACCTTAGGCGTTGTTCATCGACTTACGGCAGTACGAGATGTCGCAATGTAGAGCACGTACATCGCGTTTGTGCTAGGCGTGTTGTAGAGCAGGGACGTTGCAAGTTGGCTGGGTGACAAGAAGGCTGCGAGGTTGCATGCCATGTTGCGAGGATTTTTTTGAAATTTTCATTATGGCTTTCATCCAGATGCCACCGACCTCTGCCAGTCAGCAGGACCCTGCAGAGGGTCTGTAGGACCCTACAAAGGGTCACTAGGACCGTGCAAAAGGCCTGTGCACCAGGACCCTGCGCAGGGTCACTAGGACCCTGCACGGGGTCACCAGGACCCTGCAAATGGGCAACAGGACCCTGCAAAAGGCCTGTGCACTAGGACCCTGCGCAGGGTCACCAGGACCCTGCGCAGGGTCACTGTAACCCTGTGCAGGGTCACTAGGACCCGGCACAGGGTCACCAGGACCCTGCACAGGGTCTGAAGCACTTAGTCATGTTCATCAGCACTAAGAATCCTAAAGAACATGATGATAGGGATTTTTTTGAAATTTTCATTATGGCTTTCATCCAGATGCCACCGACCTGTGCTAGTCAGCAAGACCCTTCACAGGGTCAGTAGGACCCTGCAGAAGGCCAGAGCGCCAGGACCCTGCGCAGGGTCACCAGGACCCTGCGCAAGGTCTGTAGGACCCTGCGCAGGGTCCTAGCGCCTTTTAAATATTAAATACATGTAATATTAAAAATAAGCTACAAAATAGTTGTTCTAATATTTAATTTTAATTCTAACCATGGTCGTAGGACCCTGCGCAGGGTCCTGGCACACAGGGTCAGCAGGACCCTGCGCAGGGTTTCCAGGACCCTGCGCAGGGTCTGTAGGACCCTGCGCAGGGTCCTAGCGTCACCATGGTCGTAGGACCCTGCGCAGGGTCCTGGCACACAGAGTCGGGAGGATACCAAACAGAAACGACAGGACCTAGCAAAGGGTCTGCGGGAAGCCTGACAAGGTCCTGGCACACAGGGTCAGAACAAAACCTGGAAAACTCCTGACTCATAGGGTCAGTAGGACCCTGCGCAGGGTCGCTAGGACCCTGCGCAGGGTCCTACGACCATGGTGACGCTAGGCACTCAGGCAAATTAGTAACAGCATTTTTGAGATTCAGAGCCTCGGACTTGGTACATAGTCTAATGAAGGCATTGTAAGATTGGGGGTTGAAACTAAAATTCGTGATTTTGCGCGGTTGGTGAGATACGGCCATGCTACAGTACTGTAGAGGTCTACAGTACTGTCGGGGTACCTCGCGAGTACACGAACAGAGCCTCGGACTTGGTACATAGTCTAAAGAAGGCATTGTAAGATCGGGGGTTGAAACTAAAATTCGTGATTTTGCGCGGTTGGTGAGATACGGCCATGCTACAGTACTGTAGACATCTACAGTACTGTAGACATCTACAGTACTGTAGACATCTACAGTACTGTAGGTACCTCGAGGTACCTCGCGAGACCACTTACAGTACTGTAGACATCTACAGTACTGTAGACATCTACAGTACTGTAGACATCTACAGTACTGTAGGTACCTCGAGGTACCTCGAGAGACCACTTACAGTACTGTAGACATCTACAGTACTGTAGACATCTACAGTACTGTAGACATCTACAGTACTGTAGACATCTACAGTACTGTAGACATCTACAGTACTGTAGACATCTACAGTACTGTAGGTACCTCGAGGTACCTCGAGAGACCACTTACAGTACTGTAGACATCTACAGTACTGTAGACATCTACAGTACTGTAGACATCTACAGTACTGTAGGTACCTCGAGGTACCTCGAGAGACCACTTACAGTACTGTAGACATCTACAGTACTGTAGACATCTACAGTACTGTAGACATCTACAATACTGTAGACATCTACAGTACTGTAGACATCTACAGTACTGTAGACATCTACAGTACTGTAGGTACCTCGAGGTACCTCGAGAGACCACTTACAGTACTGTAGACATCTACAGTACTGTAGACATCTACAGTACTGTAGACATCTACAGTACTGTAGACATCTACAGTACTGTAGACATCTACAGTGCTGTAGACATCTACAGTACTGTAGACATCTACAGTACTGTAGACATCTACAGTACTGTAGGTACCTCGAGGTACCTCGAGAGACCATCTACAGTACTGTAGACATCTACAGTACTGTAGACATTTACAGTACTGTAGACATCTACAGTACTGTAGACATCTACAGTACTGTAGGTACCTCGAGGTACCTCGAGAGACCACTTACAGTACTGTAGATGTCTACAGTACTGTCGGGGGACCCTCGCACCTTGTAACATTTAAGAAACACACTACGGAATGCACTACGGCATAGCACAATGCCTTCAAGCACTTCGAAGATTTCGCGGCTTGCCTTGCACGGAATGACCACCTCACTTGCATTCAAGGCATCCGTGCAACACCCGTGCCTTAGTCGCATCATCGTGTAGCCGGTATTGTAGCGATGGCATTGCACGAGGTTACCCATACTCGCAGCCACATCTAGCCCATACTCGCAGCCACATACTCGGCAATCAACCTCGCGGCCACACAGCTGGTCCACAGATGGCATCGCACGAGGTTACCCATACTCGCAGCCACATCTAGCCCATACTCGCAGCCACATACTCGCGGCCACACAACCTCGCGGCCACACAGCTGGTCCAGCAGCGCAGAAGCATACCTGCGAGGCAGCTCGGTGCGAGGATCTCACCTCGCAGCCAGCCTCGCAGCCATTTTCCTCGCAGCCAGCCTCGCAGCCAGTTTCGCAGCCAGCCTCGCAGCCAGCCTCGCAGCCAGCATCGCAGCTAGCCTCGCGGCCAGTTTCCTCACAACGATTCTTCGCAGTGAATCGCAAGCATTGATGCACCAACGCAAGGCAGGTGCAACGTGTTGTGAGCAGCGAAGAGGCTAGAAGGACTATGGTAGGAGCTTAGGACCAAGGTAAGAGCTTAGAAGGAGCTAGCATTGCGCAGCATAGCCCTTAGTATCCAGCCTAACCGCTACCACACCTGGTTGCTGCAGGCCTTACAATCACGCCTAGTAACCCCCTGATTACCACCCCCTCCATATCCCCCTCACCACCACCACCACCACCACCACCATCACCACCACCACCACCATTTCATCACCTCCCACAACGTTCCCACTGTTGCCTCCCTTGTGTTGCAGCCCAGCCCAGCCCAGCCCAGCCCAGCCCAGCCCAGCCCAGCCCAGCCCAGCCCAGCCCAGCCCAGCCCAGCCCAGCCCAGCCCAGCCCAGCCCAGCCCAGCCCAGCCCAGCCCAGCCCAGCCCAGCCCAGCCCAGCCCAGCCCAGCCCTACTCTCCCACCCTGCATTTCCTACTGAGGTGAGAACAAAGGAAGGTGGGCCGTAATGGAGGGCTGCTACCACTCCTACAAATTAATCCCTGCATTCTTCCCTGCGTTTTTGGCCAACCTTGTCCGATTGGGCTGAAATTTTGATAGATCGTGTTTTGCAGAAATTAAAACATATTGTCTTTTGGAAAAAATTTTCAAAAAACAATATGTTTTATTTTCTGCAAAACATCATCTTTCAAATTTTCAGCCCGATCGGAGAAGGTTGGCCAAAAACGCAGGGAAGAATGCAGGGATTAATTTGTAGGAGTGACACCTGCCCCTCCATCTGCCAGCTCTACATCTCCCTACTCTAATGGTGAGTGCATCAAGTACCCATGTCCAATGTTTGTTTCCGTTGACAAATCGTCACACCATTGCCGCAGGTCTTGTTCGCCTACACCTAAGACTATCAATGCCCCCCCCACTTCTCTCGCCCTCCACATGGACCTCCCCTTCCCTTCCCTCCCCTTCCTCCCCTTCCCCCCACACACATATACACCACACCCCAGCAAAAGGTGGGTGCAGGTATGTGGCACCCTGTACCCACCTTAACCGCTAGCATGCCCCTTGTCCCGCTGCAGGATTGATCGTCACACCCTTCCCCATCCCCTTTTCCTCCCCTTTCCCACGCCCACCACCAACGCCCAGCTTGTCGTCCCTCCACTTCCACCTCTACCCACCCCCCACTTCCCCCCTCCCCGTCACCTCTCCCCTGACATCCCAGCAGCCAGGAGAAAGCCCTCCCCACCCACCCTCTTCCCACCCCTCCCTTCCCCCTCTCCCTCCCTCTCCCCTCCCATACTTGTCAAGCCTCCTCTTCCCCTCTCCCACCCTTCGATTGACGCGGCATCGCAACCCCCACCTCACCCCACATTCCCTTCCCTACACCCTACACTCCCCACCGCAGTCCCACCCCACTGGCGCATGGGATATGTTGCCTGGTGTGAGCAGGTGGGAGGCCAGGAGAACCACAAAGGTAAGGCCACGGTGATAGCTAACACAGTGCCCAGCCTGGTCACCCTACCGCACGTGCACGCCCCTTGGTTGCAGGTCTAGTGGGCACCTCCCTTCCACTTCCCTTTCCCCTACACAACCACCCCCTCCCAATTCATCCTCCCCCGCCCCCACCCCCACCCATGCCCCCACCCACCCCAACCCATGCCCCCAACCCATGCCCCCACCCACCCCAACCCATGCCCCCAACCCACCCCACCCCCGCCCAGCCCAACCCGGTTGAGCCTCCCGCCTCCCCACCTCCCGCCTCCCTGCCTCCCGCCTCCCCGTCTCCCGCCTCCCTGCCTCCCACCTCCCGCCTTCCACATCTACCCCCCCTCCCCGCCTTCACTCTTCCACTCCCCCCCCCTTCACTCAGCAGCCAAAAGGTAGGTAGGTGCTACAGTGCCCCTACTATATCTGCTGCTGCTGCTGCCCCCCTACTGCTGCTGCTGCTGCGCCCCTGCTGCTGCTGCTACGCCCCTGCTGCTGCTGCTGCCCCCCTACTGCTGCTGCTGCTGCCCCCCTGCTGCTGCTGCTGCTGCCCCCCTACTGCTGCTGCTGCTGCCCCCCTGCTGCTGCTGCTGCTGCGCCCCTGCTGCTGCTGCTGCCCCCCCTGCTGCTACTGCTGCTGCGCCCCATGCTGCTGCTGCTGCCCCCCTGCTGCTGCTGCTGCCCCCCTACTGCTGCTGCTGCTGCCCCCCTACTGCTGCTGCTGCTGCCCCCCTGCTGCTGCTGCTGCCCCCCATGCTGCTGCTGCTGCCACCCATGCTGCTGCTGCCTACAGTACTGTAGAGGTCTACAGTACTGTAGGTGTCTACAGTACTGTAGAGGTCTACAGTACTGTAGAGGTCTACAGTACTGTAGGGGTCTACAGTACTGTAGAGGTCTACAGTACTGTAGAGGTCTACAGTACTGTAGAGGTCTACAGTACTGTAGGGGTCTACAGTACTGTAGAGGTCTACAGTACTGTAGAGGTCTACAGTACTGTAGGGGTCTACAGTACTGTAGAGGTCTACAGTACTGTAGGGGTCTACAGTACTGTAGAGGTCTACAGTACTGTAGAGGTCTACAGTACTGTAGAGGTCTACAGTACTGTAGAGGTCTACAGTACTGTAGAGGTCTACAGTACTGTAGAGGTCTACAGTACTGTAGGGGTCTACAGTACTGTAGAGGTCTACAGTACTGTAGAGGTCTACAGTACTGTAGAGGTCTACAGTACTGTAGGTGTCTACAGTACTGTAGAGGTCTACAGTACTGTAGAGGTCTACAGTACTGTAGAGGTCTACAGTACTGTAGAGGTCTACAGTACTGTAGGGGTCTACAGTACTGTAGAGGTCTACAGTACTGTAGAGGTCTACAGTACTGTAGAGGTCTACAGTACTGTAGGGGTCTACAGTACTGTAGAGGTCTACAGTACTGTAGATGTCTACAGTACTGTAGGGGTCTACAGTACTGTAGAGGTCTACAGTACTGTAGAGGTCTACAGTACTGTAGGGGTCTACAGTACTGTAGAGGTCTACAGTACTGTAGGGGTCTACAGTACTGTAGAGGTCTACAGTACTGTAGAGGTCTACAGTACTGTAGAGGTCTACAGTACTGTAGAGGTCTACAGTACTGTAGAGGTCTACAGTACTGTAGGTGTCTACAGTACTGTAGAGGTCTACAGTACTGTAGAGGTCTACAGTACTGTAGAGGTCTACAGTACTGTAGAGGTCTACAGTACTGTAGGTGTCTACAGTACTGTAGGTGTCTACAGTACTGTAGAGGTCTACAGTACTGTAGAGGTCTACAGTACTGTAGGTGTCTACAGTACTGTAGAGGTCTACAGTACTGTAGGGGTCTACAGTACTGTAGGGGTCTACAGTACTGTAGAGGTCTACAGTACTGTAGAGGTCTACAGTACTGTATAGGTCTACAGTACTGTAGAGGTCTACAGTACTGTAGGTGTCTACAGTACTGTAGAGGTCTACAGTACTGTAGAGGTCTACAGTACTGTAGGGGTCTACAGTACTGTAGAGGTCTACAGTACTGTAGAGGTCTACAGTACTGTAGAGGTCTACAGTACTGTAGAGGTCCACAGTACTGTAGCTGCCTTCCCCCCATGCATCCTTAACCCCCATGCCCCCTTCACCCCCATGCAGGAACAACTCAATGTAACCCAAGCTCGTTTGTTATCCCGACAGAGCTATGCAAATGCGCTGACAACAAAGCGTGCCTATGTTGCCGAGCCCAGCCCAGCCCTGCCCAGCCCTACTCAGCCTCTAGGATTCGTTACCGACCCTGAGCCCAGCCCTTGTGTTAGGACCACAAGTGGTGATGTAATGATGTAGGCTAAGAGTCATGATGTAATGATGTGAGGTTAGATGTAATGATGGATGGTTGAGGGCCAACCGCAAACAACTTCTGCGGCAATCTCTGCCGCACTCGATATTACACGGGAGGGTGCGGTGCAGGAGGTTGTTGTGATTGCGGGGCATCATCAACATCCACAGCTTTGCGGGAGCTTGCAAGCCGAGCTACCCAGTACAACCGACAGAACGGACCTAGCTTGCGATAGAGACGGGCCCCGGCCTTAGACCTTACACGTATGTATGTAGCTCCCTATGGCGACCTTATTGCGTGGACACAACTTTCGGCACAAATACCTATATCGAGCTTGCGGGCCTACGCTTCGACGCCTCTCACTATTTATAGCACGCAGAAGCTGACGGTGCAATCGCGGTAGCAAATGGTGGTTTGAATGTGGAGAACAGCATGGTACCCTATTTACAAGAGGCCTTGTCAAATCTGACCTACAGTACTGTAGACATCTACAGTACTGTAGACATCTACAGTACTGTAGGTGTCTACAGTACTGTAGACATCTACAGTACTGTAGACATCTACAGTACTGTAGGTACCTACACTCCAACTGCTCACATACTCAGATTTTCAACAAGCTTTAAGTTGCGTTGGAGTCGCAAGGACAATCCGAGGCGAACCGCATCAAAAAACTACCCCCCTAGGATGACGAATATCCGCACTAATTTGCCTGTGTGGGACCCTGCGCAGGGTCCTAGGACACGGGCCATAGCTCATCACTGGCTTGGACTTTTTGCATGCTACCTACTAGGTTGGGCAGCTGTAACCACCCTCTACAACCTCTCATACTCACATTTCATGAAAAGACACTTTGATCACTCGGTGCCAACTCCCTTAGCCAAAATCAGGGTCACAGCCCCACACCTGGTCCAACAACTCGACACCGAGTGAGAATTACACTTTGGCCCAAGAGAGTCTTGACCTCCCCTAGGTCTCAACAACCTACATGCCAAGTTTCAGACCTGAACTCTCAAGTTTTTCAAGCCAGCCAGCCCTTAATTTGCACGAGTGACACCTACATCACTTACATACACACCTACATCCTGCTGCTGCTGTCCATGCACTGCTCATGCACTACACCCTGCTGCTCTTGCTGCTGATCATGCACCGCAACACACCTACAACCTGCTGCTGCTACTGCTCATGCACTAAAACACATGCACTGCAGCCTGCTGCTGCTGCTCATGCACTGAAGCACACCCGCAGCCTGCTGCTACCTGCACTGCCACACACCTAAAGCTTGTTGCTGCTGCTGCCCATGCACTGCTGCTCATGCACTAAAACCCATGCACTGCAGCCTGCTGTTGCTGCTCATGCACTACAGCACACCTGCAGCCTACTGCTACCTGCAGCATGCACTGCCACACACCTACAGTCAGGTCAGGTCAGGTCAGGTCAGGTCAGGTCAGGTCAGGTGTAACGACTAATAGGAGCTCATGAGATGACAACGTGCAACGCCTGTAGACTTATATGCACGTTACATTCCTCCCCCCCCTATTCGGCTGAAAGCACGATCCGATAGACATCGGTTAGGGGAGAACACCACGCGTTTGCCGGGAATCGAACCTGGGTGGGCGACCAACTCCACACCAAAGGTTACCCCTTGCACTACGGCAAGGGCATCCGGTCGGAAACCAATGTAACGACTAATAGGAGCTCATGAGATGACAACGTGCAACGCCTGTAGACTTATATGCACGTTACATCAGGTCAGGTCAGGTCAGGTCAGGTCAGGTCAGGTCAGGTCAGGTCAGGTCAGGTCAGGTCAGGTCAGGTCAGGTCAGGTCAGGTCAGGTCAGGTCAGGTCAGGTCAGGTCAGGTCAGGTCAGGTCAGGTCAGGTCAGGTCAGGTCAGGTCAGGTCAGGTCAGGTCAGGTCATGGGGCAAGGCTGGGAGGGGGTGGGGCAGGGCTGGGAGGGGGTTGGGCAGGGTTGGGCAGGGGGTGGGGCAACGCAAGGCAAGAAGGGGGTGGGGCAGGGCTGGGCAGGGAGGGGAGGGGCAATGCAAGGCAGGGATGGCGTGGGGCAGGGCTGGGAGGGGGTGGGGCAGGGCTGGGATGGGGTGGCATGACAACAACACCAAAGGCATGACAACAACACTAAAATGCAGATGGGTGGGTGGGCGGGTGACTGGGTGCACCTTGCTGTGTAGCGGCACTACGGCTGCCTCCCCAGTTAGCTGCGGCACAGAGCTTGGCCCCCCCGGCGCTAGTCGCACTAGGGGTGGCCCCCTCGCCAGCGGCGAGCCTGCGGCTGCCCTCCCCACCAGCTGCGGCACAGAGGTTTAATCCGTGTCCAGCAGTTGCATTGGGGTGGGCCCCCCCGTTAGCGGCAGGTCTGTAGCTGCCTCGCCTGCCAGCTGCGGCACAGGGGTCGCCAGCAAAAGCGAGATTGGATTCCACGCCAACAGCGTCCAACAGCGTGTGTGCGACAGTCCTCGCCGCCAACAGCTGCAGCAACAGTAGCAAAACCATTGCTGCAATGATTCCTGCTTGCTTGCATGCTGCTCTGGCTAGGCCTGAGAGGACTTCCTAGCTGCGGACTGACTTGCAAGCTGGATAGCATCTGAGATAGCTCACAAATCCTTTTGGCAAATGGTTGCTGATCTGGGCTGGGGCGTAGGCTGCACAGAGAGGTGAACAGGGGGGAGACAACTGAATGCACACAAGCATCAAATCACACAATCAGTCATGCAGCCAAGATTAGACAAAGCGGTTGTGACAAGTAACCCCGTGTCATCAACAACAACAGCGTCAGCGCAACAACACCAGCACTATTGCATAGCATACCTTGGCAAGGGGAGGGGATGTCCCCCTGCTGCCATATGTTGCCCTCCAGTGGACCATCTCTAGTGGCCATATGTTGCCCTCCCATCTGTGACCAGGCAGGCAGGGCAAGCTGCTTCCTGGATGCCATAGGCAAGCAAGCAAGCAATCACTATGCTTATGCACAAGGGGGAGAAACCCCGGCTGCCAAGATGATGCAGATTGGTACAGATGCGAGTGTTGGATAGTTGCTGTCTTAGCGCCTTATATTAGCCCAATCATAGGCATATGGGCATGAACACTGTCAGCTGGCGGCAGACAGCATGCGCACACTGACTTACATGAAGGGTCTTTGTTGACGTCTAACGTCTGAGGGCTGATGGCTGACATCTGCGGACCGCCCAACACATCGTGGGTGGTTGGTCCAGTGCCCACACGCGCCTGCTGTAGCGTGCTAAGAGCAGCGCCGACAACCGATAACCACCTCTTTCCCACAGCGTGACACGGCCAGGGTTTAGAACGTTTCCCCCGAGGAGTCGAACCTCTGAAGCAGGTGTGCACGAAGGCCCACCTGCCCCTTTCGCCCACCATGTCACACTGCAGTACAGAAGTACCGTGAGGCGAGCTAGGCTTCGAGGAGCCGTTCGCTACATTCCTCCCCCTCCAAAGAGGAAACGTTCCGCCCTTGTGAAAACACGAGGACTCGCAACACTATATCAGTGATGCTAGGACAAACCATGCACTGCATTATATGCAGTCAACACCTCTTGGCAGTTCACAAGGTTATTCCTTGGCTCCCATGTGTTGTAAGAGTCATCATAACCTTGCCACTTGACCAAGTAGCCACGTGCTCTACCAGCACGGACACCACGATGGGCGAGCAACTTCTCAACCTCATACAGAGGCGCCTCATCTAACCAATCCACAGGAGGAGGCAAATGAGGATGCTCACTTGTGTATGGTCTCAACAGAGCGACATGGAACACAGGGTGCATGCGTGCCATGGCAGGAGGCAGGTCCAGGCGCACAGCAACAGGACCTACATGCTCCAGCACCTTGAAGGGCCCAATGAACCTAGGCAGCAGCTTCTTAGCCTTACCTGGCTTCAACCTGAGGTTCTTAGTGCTAAGAAGCACCAACTGACCAGGGCTGGAACTCCACATCCCTGGCGTCCCTTGTTGGCCAGATAGGCCTGACGCCGCTGAGCCAGCTCCATGAAGTGGCGAGCCTGCTTGACATTGCTCTGCCACCACTCGGACAGCTCTCCTGGCAGTGGGACAGTACACCTCGCCAGGCAGCTCCAGCAGGGCAGGTGTCAGAGGTGACTGGCCAGTATTGACCAAGAAGGGCGTGGACTGGATGGACTCCTGCCAACTATTGTTGACAGCAAACTCAGCCAGAGATAGGAAGAAGGGCCAGTCAGACTGAGCAGGTGAGATATAATGGCGAAGCATTTCCTCTAGGGTACGATTGTACCTCTCAGTCTGACCATCAGACTGAGGATGATAGGCACTGGATACTTACCTTCCTTTACACCAAGAATGGCCATAACTGACGCCCAGAAATGATTAGTAAAATGGGAGCCCCTATCAGAGATGATCTCTCTAGGCACTCCATGGTGTTTAAACACGTTGTCAATGAAGAGAGCGGGCAAAGCCCTCAGCATTCATAGACTCACGGCAAGGCACAAAGTGCACCATTTTAGATAGCCTGTCCACAAAGACGGCAATGGCATCAAAGCCATGCTCACCGGGTGGTAGTTTAGTGATCAAATCCATAGACATGGACTCCCATCTGTCATAAGGTATGGCCAGTGGTGTGAGTAACCCGCCCGGTCTGGTATTCACAGACTTGTTGCGCTGGCATGCATCACAGTTACTCACATAGTGCCGCACTTCAGATCTCATGCGTGGCCACCAGAATATCCTGGAGATACGCTCCAGCGTCTTGGTGATACCCACATGACCTGCAAACTGTGCATCATGCATCTCCACCAATATCCTGGCTTTGAGATCTGTGCAATGAGGAACCACTATCTGATTCTTGCCTTTTGTGCGATACAAGCCATGCTGGTCCAGATCGTATTGATCCACAGTGCTGGCAAAGGCCTCATCTGCTGCATACGCTGCCAGGAGCTGCTCTGTCATATTGACAGCGTGCAAAGGGTGCACAGGCAACGGAGGTGGGGGTAAGGGCTGTTGCAAAACCAGCTGTGGCTGTGGCTCCTGCTGCGGCTGCTGAATGGCAGGCTGAGCAGGCTGCACCACACCAGCTTCCTCCCCCTCCAAAAGGCGTTTTCTGCTCCTGGTCATTACCATGACAGGATTGCTGACAGGAGCATCAGGAATGCGTGACAGAGGGTCAGCAGGATTAGTATCACCAGGTAGATACTCGATGGTAAAGTCATATCTGGAGAGAAACTCCAACCACCTGGTTTGGCGTCTTGACAAGACTTTCTGCGTTTTTAAAGCTACCAAAGGTTTGTGATCCGTAAACAACGTGAAGGGAACACCTTCCAGGTAGCAACGCCATTCTTTACATGCAGTAATAATTGCAAGTAGTTCCTGTTCACCAGTGGTATAGTTCTTTTCAGCTGGAATCAGCTTCTTGCTTAAATAAGCCAGAGGGTAACCCTCCTGCATGAGTACCGCCCCTACACCTTGCAAAGAGGCGTCACAGTAAACTTGAAAAGGTTTAGTAATATCTGGGATTTTGAGTAGAGGTACTCTAGAAATAGCATGCTTAAGAGCATCAAAAGCCTTTAATTTATCATCAGGCCATTTGTGCCAATTGAAGTCAGCACCTGCTTTACCAGTCAGGTCAGTAAGAGGTGCTGAAATAGCACTGAAGTTGTGTACAAACTTGCGCACAAAATTGGCAGCACCCAGAAATTGCTGCATGGCAGTGAGGCTGCGTGGCACAGGCCATGAAGTGATGGACTTCACTTTATCAGGATCAACAGCTATGCCCTGGTCACTGACAACGTGACCCAGGAATTTGAGTGCAGTTTTAAGAAACTCACACTTTGATAGCTTAGCTTTAAACTGATGCTTACGTAATAACTCAAGGACCCTCCTTAAATGTGTGAAGTGTTCTGGCACATTTTTAGACATGATGAGGATATCATCTATGTACACAAGGGCACAGTCATTAATGACATCAGCAAAAGCATTGTTCATTACACGTTGAAACGTGGCTGGTGCATTGGTTAGCCCAAAGCATAGGACTTTAAACTGATACAGGCCACTGGGTGTCCTGAAGGCTGTCTTAGGGACATCCTCGTCAGGTATCCTGATCTGGTGATATCCAGCTTGCAGGTCAAGTGACGAAAACACTGTACACCCAGCCAACCTGTCAAACAGGTCATCCACTCGAGGTAGTGGGTACTGGTCCCTAAGTGTGATCTTATTCAGCTGACGATAGTCTACACACATCCTTAACTCACCTGACTTCTTTTTGACAAAGAGGACAGGGGCAGCGTAGGGAGAGGAGGAGGGTTCGATGATGCCCTGCTCCAGGAAAGCTGCAACCTGTTTCTTCATCTCCAGCAGTTCAGGCTGACTCATCTTATAGGATGGCAAGGCTGGTGGCTTACAGCCAGGCTGGAGAGGGATGGTGTGTCCCACTGGACGCTGAGGGGGTAGGGAGTTAAAGGGTGCGAAGACATCGTCGTACTCAGATATGAGCGCTGTCAGCCGAGCTGCAACTGCAGGGGGTATTGAGGTAGGGAAGTTGATTGAGGGGGTAGGAGGTGAGGTTGTTGAGTGGGAGTGAGGGTCAGGTTCATTGGACAGCAGATTAGCTGGGTCAGGGGTTGGGTGTACGGACAGCACACTTGCTGGGGTAGGGTTGATGGGCTGGGAAGAGATCAGGGCGACCAGAGACTGACCGCCTTTCCTCAACCACTTGTAAGCTACCTTAGCTGACACGGTGACCTGTTTATGTTTTGCCAAGATATGGGCGCAGTGGGGGGCCATTATGGGAGCTGCTGGCTCACATTCACTCCTACAAATTAATCCCTGCGTCCGTCCCTGCGTGTTGACCAACCTTGTCCGATCGGGCTGAAATTTTGATAGATGGTAGTTTGCAGAATATAAAACATATTTTTCAGATAAAATATTTTAAAAAAATCAAAGGCGGCTGCGCTGTGGCCCTGTGGCTAGAGTGCAGGGATGAATGCAGGGATAGGTTGCGGGCCACAGCGCAACAGCTTTTGGATTTTTCCAAATATTTTTATTGAAAAATATGTTTTATTTTCTGAAAACTGCCATCTATCAAATTTTCAGCCCGATCGGACAAGGTCGGTAGAACGCAGGGACAAACGCAGGGACTAAATTGTAGGAGTGTTTGAGCACCGTCTTAGTAGACGCCAGTTGTACTGTAATAGTACGTGCCAGGTAATCTAGCAGCACACCATTTGACTGCAGCCAATCACTGCCCATTAACACATCAAAGGCAGAGAACATCTCTGGCATCACCAACAACTCGACCCTGCAGCTCAGGGTCTGCACATTCAACTGTACGCTGCATGCATGCGTGCAAACCACGGGCTGCCCATTGGCCACAAGGAACTCCTTGGGCTGCTTCAGTTTATAACTGGACAGCTGATACTGCTCAACGGCAGCGCAATTGATAAAGCTGGCTGCTGCACCACTGTCAAACAGCATGGTACAGGCATAGCCATTCACTCTACCAGGGAACGAGAAGTGTAAGACACCATCGTCTGCTGCACGTCCCTCAGGTATATTCACCTGATCACTGGGCACTGGGCAGCAGGCACCAACACAGTCCTGGCTATCTGGTTGGGCAACACATCAGCGGCGGCGGTCACCCTTGCTGCCCTGCTGCTTCCATCCACCCTTGCCTGGGGGGCTGCGGTCACGCTTGCCTGGGCCCCGGGGAGGACGGTCCCCAGCACCATGGCCAGAAGGAGGGCCCAGGGAGGAGGGACGGGGGAACCCAGAGACCCGGCGGGCCTCCTCAGCTGACAGATGCTTCAGGTTGCAGTAGTCCCTGAAGTGGGCAGGGTTCCAGCAGTGGTGGCAGGCATGGCCAGGAGGTGGCCTGGGGGGGACATCAGGCACAGGGGCAGAAGGAGGAGGGGGCCGTGGAGGACGTCCACCACCCTGGCTGCTGTGGCGACTTCCACGGTGCCCACTGCTGCTGCTGCTACTGACATCCCAGTAGGGGCCACGAGGGGCCGCAGGAGGATATCCTCCAGCAGGAGCGGTGAAGCCTCGAATGCGGTCCATCTGCTTACGGGGCACGAAGGCAGCCACAGGTGCAGGTGGACGACGGCCCACTTGGTTAGTGGCCACTGCAAACAACACTTTCTGTGCATTCACAGCAGCCTGAATTGCATCATTCAGGGTGGGCTCAGTCATAAGTGCAAGATCATGCACCACACGAGACTGCAAGTCAGGGGTAAGGCCCCTTATGAAGGTGGTCACAAGCATGGAGGGCGCCATGCACGTGGCACCAGCTACTGTCAGAGTATTTCTGAACTCGGTGATGTAGGCATTCAGGGTAGAACCTGCTGACATGCGCAAGGCACCAGGATCCAACAGCCTCCTGCGGTGCATGTCTGATTCATTACGCAGATCATCACACTCCTACAAATTAGTCCCTGCGTTTCTCCCTGCGCTTTTGTCAACCTTGTCCAAATGGGCTGAAACTTGGCCAGTTGGTAGCTTGTGATGTAAGGAATCCATCCCAAAAGAAATCAGGTCAAAAAAGTCAAAGGCAGAGGCTGGGCGGCCCGTGGCGTTCACGCAGGGACAGATGCAGGGATGGAGGGGGGGGCGCAGGGACGAGTGCAGGGATGGAGGGGGGGGCGCAGGGACGGACGCAGGGATGGATTGGAGACGCAGGGACGAATGCAGGGATGGAGGTGGAGCGCAGGGATAGACGCAGGGATGGATTGGGGACGCAGGGACGAGTGCAGGGACAAGTGCAGGGACGAGTGCAGGGATTGCTGGCGCAGGGACGAGTGCAGGGATAAGCGCAGGGACGAGTGCAGGGATTTAGGGGCGCAGGGATGGGCGCAGGGATGAGCGCAGGGACGAATGCAGGGATAAGCGCAGGGACGAGTGCAGGGATGTTAGGCGCAGGGACGAGCGCAGGGACGAGCGCAGGGACGAGTGCAGGGATTAGGGGCGCAGGGAAGGGCGCAGGGACGAGCGCAGGGACGAGTGCAGGGATTGTGGGCGCAGGGACGGGCGCAGGGACAAGCGCAGGGACGAGTGCAGGGATGAGCGCAGGGACGAGTGCAGGGATTGTGGGCGCAGGGACGGGCGCAGGGATGAGCGCAGGGACGTGTCCAGGGATGAGCGCAGGGACGAGTGCAGGGATGACGGGCGCAGGGACGGGCGCAGGGACGACCGCAGGGACGATTGAAGGGATAATGGGCGCAGGGACGATTGCGAGATAATGGGCGCAGGGACGGGCGCAGGGACGAGTGCAGGGATGAGTGCAGGGATTGTGGGCGCAGGGACGGGCGCAGGGATAAGCGCAGGGACGAGTGCAGGGATGGGCGCAGGGACGAGTGCAGGGACCTTCCATCACAGACACCTTTGCGTATCCCTAACACAACATACGCACTGTAACCCAACATTTCAATCATCGTCGTGCGGTCTCACATGTAGTCCACGTCATCCCTGTCGACCTCTCTTACTGCTTCCACCCTTGCCATGGCCACGGCCTGGCTTTGCCGGAGGCCAGCTAAATCCTGCTGCCTCATACCACTGCTGCTCCAACTGCTGTAGCCCTGCCTGTGAGAAGTCTGGGACTTTGAGCCAATCTGCCACCCACATGGCGTCCTCTTCTTTCTGAGCTGGGGGCTTGTATGGGACCTTAGGCACGTGCTTGCCACCTGCTGCTTCCCCCTGCCAGGCGGGCACCTTGGGGGTGCTGCCGGTCCTGGGCTCCGTGGTGGGCTGGCACAGGCTGTCAAACAGGTCGCCAAACTCCGCTATGTAGCAGGTGGTGTCCGACACAAAGCCAGTGGAGGCGTAGAAGTGCACCCGCACTGAACCTGTCCCCTCCCTGCCCTCATCACCAGCATGGATTGTGTACCCACGCATCCCAAGCACCTGACCTGGCTCCAACGTCACCCGCACCACCTCCTGGGCTGTCATCTTCTGCTGCAGGTACTCCTCAAGAGCAGCCTGGCACTCAGGGCTCTTGCCCGGACCGTTCCAGAAATGCTCCACCACCTGGACCCACTTGTGGCTGCGGGGGATGAGGAGGATGCTGACCCGCTGCATGGCCATGATGAGCACCATGCCATCACGCCCTGGAATGAAACGCCACTGGATGGGGTGCGGCTTCTGCTTAGGGGATGGCTGCCGGCTGGGGGATTGCTGCCGGCTCGGGGATTGCTGCCGCCTGGGGGATGGCTGGCGCTTGGGGGATGGCTGGCTCGGACCTGCACCTGCACCTGCTGCTGGGCTGCTGCATGCTGCTGAGGGGGGGGCTTCTGGCTGGGGTGTGTCTGTCAAGGGGGGTTGGGGTGGGAACAGGGCTGCTTGTCTTGCCTCCTCCTCATCAGACCACGAAGGCCGCACATCCACATGCAGTGCCTGGGCTGGCACCAAGCCGGTAGCCCTTTTGGGTTTGCCGTCTTCCAGCATTTTGTACGGGTCGTTGCACAGGATGGTGCCACCACGGAGGGGTGAGGAGACCAGCTGGTTGGCCCTTGCCTGGAGGCGCTTCAAACACGCCTGAGCCCACACTTTGGCAGCCAGATGGCGTGCCTTGATGTCGTCATCTAGCTGCTGGAACGCCTGCACCGCTTCCTCAGTCAGCATCCCTGCCATGGACACCTCGTCAGCCAGGCTGCCATCATGCTGAGGGCTGGTGAAGAGCAGCTGTTTGCGCTGCCCTGTGCCATACGTCGTCACCACCTCCTGCAACCATGCAACCAACAGAAGCATGTGCCTTGTCAACATTGTGTATGTGCGCATGCTAATGATGAGACATGTAAGTTATGGGGACTCTGCTGAGTCTTGTAAGGCAAGAGTTAAGGATAAAGATAGGGACAGGGACAGGGACAGGGTTAGGGACAGGGTTAGGGATAGGGTTAGGGTTAGGGTTAGGGTTAGTGATAGTGATAGTGATAGGGATAGGGATAGGGATAGGGATAGGGTTAGGGTTAGGGTTAGGGTTAGGGTTAGGGTTAGGGTTAGGGTTAGGGATAGGGATAGGGATAGTTTTAGGGGTAGGGTTAGGGGTAGGGTTGGGTTTAGGGTTAGGGTTAGGGTTAGGGTTAGGGTTAGGTTTAGGGTTAGGGTTAGGGTTAGGGTTAGGGCTAGGGTTATGGTTAGGGATAGGGATAGGGGTAGGGGATAGGGTTAAACTGAAGGGTTCATAATCTGCACCTGAGCCCTTCTGGACGGGATAGCTAACATCTGAAGCAGGTGTACTCACCGTCGTGCCCTGCACCTCTCCTGGTACAATCTGCAGCGTCCCATCGAGGTTGATAGCGCTCTCCTTGAAGATGATGCGGGCGTAGTGCATGGTCAGCGTCAACAGGGCCCACAGCTCCTTGGCACCAGGCATGATGCCATCTCCAACCACCGTCACTGCATAGCCCTCCTCCTCGACCTCTGCCTTGAACTCCTTCTCCTCTCCAAGCTGGAACACCCTGCAGATAGCCTCCCTGAAGCGAGGCCCCCTCCATGCCATGGTGCCCTTGCTCTTCTTCTGAGGTGGCTGTTCACCCTGCATACAATCCACAAGGCCAATGCTGGTGCCGTTAGAACTACACAATTCGCATGTGGGGTGTGCAAGGCATAGGTGACTTGCAGGCATGTGAGTTTTGAAAGTTGCAACCTGTTGCCTGTTATGCAATGCAAGTATATGACATGGTGGCATGCTGCTTTGGCTCCACTGTCAAACCTGGTCGGCCGTCGCCTTGTCCTGCTGTTTGTGCATCTTCAGGTCAAACAGTCCCTCCATCATGGCTTCTATCCTCTCTATTTTGGCCTGCAATGCGTCCAGCTTATGCAGCTTGGTCTGCATGGCGTCCAACTGATGATGCTTGGGGAGCATAGCCTCCAGCTTGGCGATACGCTCCTCAAGGGCCTGAATTCACAACATGGGTTACTGTCATTGTCTATGCTCTACCTATCATCAACATGTATGTTACCCCACATGCTGTGATGACTCACAGCTTGGCTTCTCGAGTCTCTCTCTGCTGCCGTCCTCTTCTTCTCTCCTCCCACTTGACTGGTCCCCTACAATCACACATCAATGCACATTCTTGGTCTATGTTTGAGCTGATGATAATTAGCATGCTCCTTTCACCATCCCTCACATCTAGCTAGATGTACCACACATCATGAACGTCTTTATCTGATGTACATCACATACGGACATCATGCAATCACGCACAATTACATGCACAAGCATGCGGATTAGCTCATCAGGCTTTAATGAGTAGGTGTCCATTATCCATGGTTATGCAGAAGTGTGCGGTTTCCCATACACATACTTAGACCCACCTCTTCATCACTGTCACCGATAGTCAGGTCCAAGGGTCCCTGCTGTGATGCTGGCGCGCTCGGCTGTGCCTCCTCACCTCCCTTAGCCACCCGGCCTGCCTGCAGTTATACATGAATGCAGGCCATTGTTCAGTGTCATGCGTTCACCTGCGTGTGAGGTGAAGGCACCGTGCTTGAAGCCTTATGCATGCATGATGCGCACGATGAGCATGGTGTGCATGATGCATGTGATAATCAAAGGCCAAATGTCATAACTCTTCATCAGGCCGTCGTCTTTATGCATATCTGTTAGACAACACCTTGTTCTCTTCTGAAGCGGCGACCTTCCATTCGTCACTAATGTTAACCTACGAGCATCATTCACAAATGATGTTTCCTGCATGAGCATGTTGTGTTGCAATCATGAAACTGCTAGCTATGGGACCTATACTCACTATTCCAGACCACCCCTCACAACGCTGCACCGCGTCCTTCCAACACATGCGCCTCCCAATCATGCCCTCCTCAGTGTTGTTGTCAAATTCAATCTTGGTAATGAAGTGACTGCAGCGCATGCAAAAGGTTAGACCACCTTACGAGCCATGTGATGTATATGCCAGGCAGTGCCATTGCATGGTATATTCTTTTACACCTTGTAAGCACGGACTCACCTCGTGCGCTGCTCGGTTATGTAATCAATGTGCACCAGCATGCGGTCGCCACAACTCCAACCATCTCCCTGTGGTGGGCAAGCACCTCTCAGCGACTGCCACTTCCCATCCTTGACATTCTTCTTGAGGAAAGACTCCAGCTTCTTCCACAAGGTAAAGGGAATGTTTCCGGGCTGCATGCAATCAGAAGAACGTGGCACTGATCATATTCATAACACTGCAAAACCCCTTCGTGTTCAACTCACCGCGATGGGGTCATAGTACACGACCTTCTGCATATCCACGTAGACAGCTGCCACTGTCCAATGGTTGTCGTTGAGGTTGAAGGGGATGAGGATCACGCTTGCATCTCTGAGCTGGGACATGCCCAACTTCTTCAGAATCTTGCTCCTCTCTTTGTATTGGTCCATCGCCCTGTCCGCCGCCAGCTCATCGTCCCGGATTCCCTTTCCCACATGGCTCTGGAGGATCAAGAACTTTCGCTCTTCTGTGTTGAAGCGAATAGCCTGCAATGACATACCACCATGCATGGTACCACATGCATGGTCTCATCCTCTGTTCAGTCATCGTGCACAGACGCTTCTTTCTTGCTACCAACACGCCAATCTATGGTGTTTACTCCACTCACTTGGATCAACTCCATGGCCACGTCTAGTGCATTGCCGTTGATACTCTGCGGCTCATATGTGGTTGGGTCAAAGAACCTTGAGTCTTGGACATGGTATGGGTTAACGCCCTGCAATAGCATTCACACAGTCAGAACTAATACAAGTGTATGTGCTTGTATAATTGCTGTGGATCCCAATCCCATGCTCCCATGCTCCCATGCTCCTACCTTCACCAGCTTTCTTGCGCCTGCGCTACGCGTTGCACCGCCCTTGGGGGCACCTGCAACCATACCAATTCCTATCCACATGAACAGCAAACGTGAGGGACTACGCAGGCCTAAGCCATCATGCTACTAAAACCAACATGCAGTGACTTTCCTATACTATACCTGGGTTGGACTGAAGGGCAGCCGGGGTAAGGGTTGGGTGGGCTGGGGGGCAGGCGGTGGCAAGGGGAGTGACGGATGATGAGGGTGGGCGGTTGGATGAGGTCTTGGCCAGGGAGGGGGCTGTGGAAGGCACTGTGGAAGGGGCTGGGGCAGGGGCTGGGGTTGGAGCACAGGCAGGCCGGCCAGGCGCAGTCGTAGTAGCAGGGGCCATGCGAGGGGTTGGGGTGCGAGTGGGCGCCACCGTCTTGGATTGGGTAGGGGCTGGTGGGGCTGGGGTGCAGGTGGGGGCAAGGGGGGTCACGCGTGGTGTGGCTGGGCGGTGGGATGAGGTCTTTGACAGGGAAAGGGTCGGGGGAGGGGCCTTGGGAGGGGCTGGGGCAAGGGCTGGGGTAGGAGCAGAGGCAGGCAGGCTAGTGGCAGGCGTAGCTGATGGGGCCATGCGAGGGGGGAGGGTGGGAGTGGGCGCCACCGCCTTGGATGCAGCTGCCGATGACCCTGTGAGCACGATGCAAGCAAAATTTGTGTGATGCATGTCGGGTGGCATGCTAGTACGAGATGGGCATGCAGCACACAATGACGTATACCTAGCAAAGCGTGCTTGTACTTTGCTGGGGAGGTCCCCTCTGCCTGCTGCGCATCAACCTCAGTCACCGGAGGTGTGGGGGTGACCTGCATTACACCAGTAGTGCAATTGTTAATGACTACATCTGGCCAAGGTTGTCTTCATGCCCTGTCAACTCACCCCTGTGTTTGACACAGTGGGTGTCTGGGATGGGAGTGGGGGGGTGCGAGTCTGCTGCAAAGACGCCTGCACATAGGGGTACACAATGAGTCATCACATACACGCCAAGTGTGCACCCCTCACCCTCTGCACACCTGCATGAGTAACATGCCTCACCTTTGGTGACCGTTGCGCCTTGGCCTTGAGTGCCTTGCCACTCAGCAAGCTGACCATCACACACTTCACTGCCTTCACAGCCTTCTTCAGCTCAGGTGTGAGCTGGATGGGGGCCTCTGCACTCACAAGCACCATCAAGCTTGGCATGTTGTGCGCCTCCTATGGTACTCATGTGTGCCTAGCCAGCACCTACTTGACATCTCATACACACGGTACAGCTCTGCGAGGCACTCCATGCCTTGTGGCACTTCACCACCTCCCTCTTTCCCCACGGCTGACAGGCCAGGGAAGTGGTGGGTGGCCGCCACGTAGGAAGCAACCCACGTGTCCTGATCAGTCTTGCTCATGCCGTTGAACTTGATGCGGGCCCTATCAACCATCCTGTGCATGCATGCATCCAGCATGTATGCATACATGTGGCTGACTCTATCTGACTGAGGCATTGTCTTGAAGCTGGCACGCTCACGGTTGCACTGCTGCTTCCATCACTGCCACTGTGGGAGGGTTAGGGCTGTTGGCCAGGTCAATGCCTGTTATCATGATGGCTACGATAAGCTTCTTTCTGGGCTTGTCCAAAGTGGCATCCTGCACAGAACATGTAAGTTGACGCTGTGCATATTGCATCTATACACCAGTGCTTCCCAATCGTTTGGATATACCCTCAAATCGACCACCACTTGGAGGATTGTCGCCGCATAGGTGGACAACTGCACAGTATCTCCTGAGGAGGATGTACCATTCATGTCGCCGGCAGTGAACACAGCCGGGAATGGGGCGCTTGCAGACATTGATGGATGTTATTCACGCGAAGGACGAATATAGGGGCTTGTATCGGGGCTTGATGTTCAACTCGATTATGTAGAAGACCTCGGCGATGCGCATGCATGTTGTGTTCAAATTTAGTTACGTTTCCTTCTGAATCATACAGTGTATACCCAAAGCTCGCGTTGCAGTCACCGTGGGTGCCAGCCTGTAATGAGCATGGGGGGCGACAATATAGGGCTACATGACTTGCAACATCAAATTCATGCATGTGCAAGCGCCCGCAAGCGATCCGGAGGCGGTACACACCTCAGCACGGCGATTGACGATGCAGCGGTCTGTGATGGGGCGTAGCTGGGCCGAGCCTATCGTTGTTACAAGCGGCGGTGATTTTCTGCGGCTCGGTCAGGGTAGCGAGTCCAGCCCAATCACCGAAGAGTGCCGTGAGACGTGCCTGGCGACTTGCGACTGCTTGGCCCTCAGCATCGACTCTGAAACCATATACTCGCACCTATCACCTCGCCACTTGGCGGCTCTGCGTGGACGTCGGCAGCGTCTATTGCTAATGCTGACCATGGAGCAACGACTTGGTCCAGCCATGACCAGGTGCAGAGTGGAGGGGGTGCTTGGGTTCCTTGGCTATTGTGAGGCTGTTCAGAGCGTGGAGATCAGACTCGTCATGGACGAGTACACGGATGAGGAGCCCACCTATGAGCAGCTGCCAGTGGGGGCCTGGTTGGCGGAGAGGCTGATGTCCAACTTCCCCAACTGCCATGTGTTGGGTCTCAAGCCTTTCATAATGCTGGACTCAGAGCTGCTGGCACTCCTCAGTCACCAGCTGGTTGTGGGGCGGATCAAACATGTGGACATCCAAACTGCCATCCTGACTGGCGGGGGAAGCGATGTTCCTTATGAGTGGGTGGAGCCTGCTTTGGGGCTGACAACCTTGATAGCCACCTACCTGGGGCCCCTTCCCAGCTCCCTACGTGACCGCACTTGCAACCTTGTGAAGCTGAGCGTCACTGAGATGAACATAACAGACGTGGGCAACCTGCCACATTCTGTCACAACCCTATTGATATCTGACCTCAGCGTCGTCCTGCCAGAGCGGGATATGGCGGCATTGAGTAGAGGTGTGGCAGACCTCAGCTCAGGCCGGTTTGATCGTCAGCATATTGGGATGCTGGGTGTGGCCATCACGAGCAAGCAAGGGTGTGCACAAGCAGCAGCCCTATTGCCCCTGGTGGGACGGTTTAGGGAGGCCCTGGTGGATGTGGGGGAGCCAAGCCAGGTGATTCATTGTGATGTGGTGAGGGCTGTGATTCCAATCTTAAAAGGGTGTGCTGGGGTCCAGTTCAGGAATGCCCCTTGCTCCCTGTATTCATGGCAAGAGTGGATGGTGAAGAATGCCATGGCTCCGGGTGCGGCGTTTATCGTACGTTATGCGTTGTACTGACATGCTGCCACCCTGCTGTTAGTCCTGGGTTTCATTGACAAGCTGTGGGCTTGCATGGACAGCACGGACTCCAAGGATGAATGGCCATGGATGTAAACATTGAATGCTGTTATATCTTGAACACCATTCTCTCCAAGGTTCCCTACAACGATTGCATGTCCTAGCTCAGCGATGGAGCCATAATATTACGTTCATTTGCATCTCCATCATATGCATTGTGTGTGCAAGTGCATGGTGTCCAGCTGCTGTCCATCTGGTGCATGTATCGTTTGAAGGATAGCATGGCCCAGGGCGCTACAGTGGAGGTACAGGAGTGACATTGTAAACAATGTTTGCACTGTGAAGAGCATTGACCGAGATGAACGAAGTGAGAATGGACAAAGCCCCGCCACAAAGCTGTCATGTTGTAAGGTTGCCAAGGTCCTAATTACAGCCTTCAACACCTCTGAACCTGAACAGGTCAGCATGTTCAGCGACCTCCACTTCACTCAGCTCAGGGCGTTTCAGACACATGCAAGACTAATGCACATGTCACATAGGAGCACCAGCAGACTTGAGAATGTTGTCAGATTAGAAGCCCACCCCCCTTCTGCTTGGCCTGAGATTGAACCAGGAGCTCATTCAGTGCGTCTTGAGGGTCACTGCTACTTGATTCCTCCCCCTCCCCCTCCCCCTCCCCCTCCCCCTCCCCCTCCCCCTCCCCCTCCCCCTCCCCCTCTCCTCCCCCCTCCCCTTCCCCCTCCCCCTCCCCCCCCTCCTCGATCGCCTTCAACCCCCCCTCCTCGATCACCTCCCCCTCACCAGCCCCCTCCACCCAGTCCTCCCCCTCCCCCTCTGCCCCCAATTGCTGGGTCTCTCCAGCTTGGTGTCCTGGGTCAAGGTCCTGCTGCTGGCCCACGCTGGTCTTGGCCTCGAGGTCCTTGTGGACACCCTCCATCAGCTCGGCTAGGAGGGCCTACAACAAGCAAGGCATGTATTTGAGTCATGTCATGGCAGGTAAACCCCACAGACATAATACAAGCTCACTGACCTGAAACTTGTGAAGGTTGGTGTCCAGTACACCCTGAATGGAGGTCATGACTGTAGCCTCCTACACAGCAAATACGTGGTTGCCACATAGGATACCATGCCATCATGTCTCCATCATACCATACAAGGCATCATGCCATACAGGACATCATACCAGCAGAGCAAAGACGTGGTTGCCTTGACATTATCATGTGGCATATGATAAATGGCAACATCAGGCATCCATTACCCAAGACCCACGCACCTGTACACCATAAGCATCCATGAAACCTGGTGCCAGGCTGCCGAACATTGTCTGGAGCTGTTCCACCATGACTGGTGGGACTGTCAGACTGGGCGCAGCAGCCTCGTCGCTGGGCTGCTCAGCAGCCACACCTAGATGGCAGCAAACTCAATCGTGTCATGTCAACACTGGACACAAATAGTGATCCATTATAGGATACATACACTGATGCCCTATGTCATGGGGCATGGACACACAGGCTCACAACACATAGGCTGTGAATAACATTGAAGCCAATGGACCAAGTTACTCACGGGCTTGCCAGAAGTCCCGGCCACGTTTATACTCTTGTCCCCACTCAGGCGGCACGAAGTTGATGCCCTTGGTCCAGCGGAGGATGACATATTGCTTGTAGGCCTCGGTCTCTTTCTTGATCTGGCTGCTGCACAGCTTGTTGGGGTTGTTCTTGTGCCATTCGGTGACGGTGCGACGCTTGTTGCGAAGAACACTGCAAAATAGCATGACAAATACACAGGTGCAAAAGCACATGCATTACCTTGTGAGACATGCTAGATAGGACATGACATGGTATTCAAGCTTGAGCCACATGCGAGCACTCACTGTTGCATGACTTTATCCACGTTAGTGTATGTCACACACGGGGGCAGTTTTCCTTCAAACTCGACCTGAAGGGCCATCACAACAGCCCCAAGCGCTGCAAATTCCGCTGCAGGCCACTTTGAAATTTCTTCTTTGTTGCTCTTGTTGCAGAGCTTCCCATGAGGCTCATCGCCAATAGGATACTCCTGCATGTGCACAGCTTGTCCCTCGTTCAACATGTTGCAAGTCAATCCATGTGCAATAGTTGTAGCAACACGATGATCTTACAGGCAGGTATGTTCTCATACCGAACTTGACCCAGGCTTTCCCTGACTCTCTCATCACACACTTAAACGCCTGCAAACCACAAGCACATATAATTGTGACATTCATCACGGGGCAGAATTGCATGCATGTGGCACCATGCCCTCACACACACACACCTTTTTCCCGTCCTCATCACCACCGAATGGGTTGTGTGAGGAGTCCTGCACAGCAGATTCTAGGCACTTTCATCAGCTCATGAATATCATTATCCATAGTGTTGCATGATGACACGAGGCATGAGTCCACATTGCTGTCATTCACCTCCTTGACCTCCTTCTTCTTCCCTTTCCCTTTCCCCTTCTCCTTGCCCTCCTCCTCCTCCTTCTCCTGCCCCTCCTCCTCGCCCTCCTCCTGGGCGTCCTCCTTGCCCTGAACCCGGCCCTTCTTCAGGCTCATCTTCTGTCCCTGGTCCTGCCCCTTGCTGACGCCTTTACTCTTGGGCGCGTTGTCACTAGGTCGACGGCCCTGTCAAGGCATAGGTGATGAGCGGATTACTCAGACACAACATGTAGCTCAACAACATGCAGCTCCTCCACAACAACATACTCAGACACAACATGCAGCACCTCAACAGATGGTTATCTTACCCTCTTCTTGGCAAAAATACCATCGTCATCCTTCTCCTCATCCTCCTCCACCCTCGTCTGCCCATGCTTCCTGGGGCTGGCAGCAACGAGGCCACGTGCATGACCGCGCAACTGCATGTTTAGAACAAGATACCATGCGCATCATGCATGATCTCATTGTGACCCAAGTATCTCTTTCGCTTACTGTTATCCTTGCGGGTCCCTTGCCCAGTGAGCCAGCACGAGCTCCTGCCGCAGCCTGCAAGGACATGCTCAATCATAACCATTATCATACCTGCCGCAGCCTGCAAGGACATGCTCGATCATAACACTAAAGCAACAATGGCTTCCTGGTTGTGCATAGAGCCTCCATGCATGACCTACCCGTTTAGCACGGGGCTCGTCATCATCATCTGACACCTCAGATTGCTCCTCCTCCTGGCCTTCATCTACACTATCATGGAGGCTGTCTTCATGGCCTGTACGAGCCGGTGGAGTCACGGTCTGAACATGGCAGCGCATGGAATACTACCTAGGTCAGCATACCTAATTAGGTCAGCATACCTAATTACAGCCACGAACACCTCTCACCCTAAACAGGAATCATGAGAGCGGCATACCTTGCTTGCAGGCATAGGGGCCTTCCCAGCTGACGATCCAGCAGAGGCGCCAATGCCCCTCATGACCTGGCCTCCATATCTATGCAAGCGCGGTGAGACTGGCAGCAGACCGCGGCTTGGTGGCTTTGGCGGAGACGGTGCCTGTAAGTATAGCAGACACATTGGTGTCAGCAGCAAGGGGGTGATGTCATGTTGTAACACATTAGAACGCACCTTAGTCTTGGCATACAGAAGGACATCGACATAATCCTTCTCGGCTGTGAAGCTGCCACACTTCATGGCAGCAAATGCATTGAACCAGGCCTTGTCCTGCTTCTTATTCTTGAGGAGACGAGCAAGGGCCTTGACCTCCCCTGGTTCCATCATGCCGGTATAGATAGCATGACCATCGCTTCCGATTTGTACGTTGCTGAGGTGGTGGGATTCAAGGTACATAGACAACGAATCCGCTGAGGGGTAGTCGCTAGCATCGAAGTTCACAATGACTCTTTCGCCCTCATCTAGAACGGTTACGTAGACAGTCATATTGCGTCAGCGTTTCTTCTTCCGTGCTGTCCCCTTCAGGCACCGCCGGAAATGTTAAGCAAGAAATGTGAGAGGGTCGAAGAACCACCGGCATTCAGGGATACGTAGATAGGCATCGCCTGTTATAACAATGTACATACAGGCTGGTGCTTAGTCGGCTGTCCATGATGATTGGAGTCGGTGGATACAAGCGGGCAGCTTCTACAGCAGCTCATGACTTCGGCCGCACTAGAGATAGTGCTATTGGTACGATCGCTGGCATCGATAGCCATCAGCAGGCGGCGGCGACAGGAGGGACACAGTGCAAGCGATCACCAGCGCCACCGACACAGAGATTAACACCGGTACGGCTTGAGGGAGGACGCTCAGATCTCGCTAGCAAGTATTCCCAAACGAGTATTACTGGCTACTATTACAGGGAGACACACGTAATCCACGGCTCTTCATGGCTCAGTACATGAGAAGGATGGGGGCAACAGACAGGGTGAGGGAGACTGCATTTAGGTATCAGTAACAGTATCACTAACGCACCATTGTCGTTGTTTGTTATGTAGAGAGTCGAGGCCCACAGAGAGCTCAGCGAGACCATAAACGAGACTAGCAGCTTGCCTGGGCCATCTACACCCAAGCAAATACCACCAGCTCAGGTTAGACATGTGTCACAACTCACTGATGATGCATGATCGGTGACTTATAGTTATGTCACTGATGTTACAGGGAGATGGGAATGGAGGCAACCCTCAGCATCGATGGGAAGGCAGTGAGGGAGATAGACATGAGGGAGGCGGAGGGGGAAGGGGGGAGGAAAGGGATGGGAGTGAGAATGATGGGGGAGTTGGGGGTGGGGGAGGAGGGGGTGGGGGAGGAGGAGGAGGAGGAGGGGGGGATGGAGGAGGGGGCGGTGGTGGAGGGGATGTCGGGGGTGGAGAGGGAGGGGTGGATGCCAGGGCAGCAGCACTTGGCGGCGGCCCAGTCTTTCGCCGCAACAGCAAGGGCAGCAAGGACAAGGACGCACTCCTAAGCAACGACCTTGTGTATCCTGACAGGCCAGATGTCAGAATGCAGGACCTTATCCGGCACCTGTGTGAGTACTACATAAAGGCCAAGCCGTCTGACCAGCAGATGAGGGACGTGCTGGAGCTGTTGGACAACTGCATGGGCAAGGGCAAGACCTTGCTTCCTGCAACTACGCATCGGTTCTACGCCTTGATTGATGCCTTGGGCAGAGATGAGGATCGTGTGCATGTCTGCAACGGCAAGACCTGCCCAGGACATGTATATCCGCACCTGCCTAAGTGAGTCACATGCACATACTCACCCACACTGGCTTTGTAATGGCTGCCCAGAGCCCTAGCCCACTTGAGGTGTTTGATTGCCACAGGAACCAATGGAAAGATCACTTGAAGGACGTATGCCCTCATCCACAGTGTGGTGAAACCCGTTTTGTGCAAGGTAACAGCACAGCCACATGCATCCATTGAGCTTGATACCACCACCTCCCAGCTCACCGCCACTACTCCCCAGTGCCTTGGAACAGAGAAAGGCAGTGTCATTGTGGCCCATGCCATTATGTGGTGCTGTACTTTTGCCATGATAGAGATGGACTCCATTGAGCCACGAAGCTGCATCTTCCTTCACGGCCTTGAGGACACACTGAGCATCCTCTTGAACCGCGCCGCGGTGAAGAAGTGGCTGCTACAGCGCCCAGTGGATCCAGAACCAGGCTCCTTTGATGCAAGTAAGGGAGTATGATGACAGGTGCATATTGAATGAGAACAGCAATGTATCAATAGCCCATCACCTTATGATTGCTTATGTTGCACCACACGTAGGCCCTGCCGCCGCCCACATCCGGCAGCATGTAACGGATGCTGTGTATGATAACCAGTACGCTGTGAGGGTCAGCTTGGGGCTGGACTGGGTGAGCATCAACAAGAAGTCAGTGGGGGTGATTGTCATGCAGGTGAGCAACCAACATAGTATGCTATCAGTTCCAATCATTCAGCAATGAATGTCCATCAATTGCACCTACATACAAGACCACCAGTGCAACACTTAGCCTGACCATGCAGGGTAACACCATACATAACCTTGCGCTCATGCATGCCTTGTGACTTGTTGCATGTGAGCTCCAGTTGGTGGACGTCCCAGATCATGTGCGGGGCAAGGACGACACCTGGGCCATCCTAGGCGTCATCATCGACAACAAGACTTCAGCTGACTCGCATGTCACCGGCTACATGAATCCCATCTTCGAGGCTTTCCAGGGAGCGCTGGGAACAGACGTCTCCAAGCACGTCCACCTGCGCAGTGAAGACCTTGGCGACCGCCCCACTGTGGGGCCCCGGCTGTACCCAATAGTGGTCAGTCTGGTGGCGGACACTCCAGCCAGGCAAGCAGTACTTAACAAATGGACCCTACCCCTAACCCCATCCCCATCCCCACGTCCATGCCTAACCCTAACCCTAGCCCTAGCCCTAACACCTAGCCCTAGCCCTAACCCTAACCCTAACCCCAACCCAACCCCATCCCCACGTCCATGCCCAGCCCTAGCCCTAGCCCTAGCCCTAGCCCTAGCCCTAGCCCTAGCCCTAGCCCTAGCCCTAGCCCTAGCCCTAGCCCTAGCCCTAGCCCTAGCCCTAGCCCTAGCCCTAGCCCTAGCCCTAGCCCTAGCCCTAGCCCTAGCCCTAGCCCCCCCCGTAACCATACTTCCATGGCATTGAGCACGAGTACCTTTTGCATGCAGGGCTGCTTGGTCTAATGGCATGGGCCATGGCGCCAATATGAACAGCACGGGGTGTTGGCTGAATACCAAACAGTGTAGCAAGGGTGGTGTCCTTCACAAAGGAGCTATGTGGCAGGCCTCACAACGTGATCCCCAACATGTGGCACCATGTGGTTGCAGGGCTGCTTGGTCTGGCGGGATGCAAGCGGGCGCCAACATGAACTGCATGTGGTGCTGGCTCAGTACCCCCAAGTATGGCAAGGAAGGAGTCCATCCCATGGGCTACGTCGAACCTGTGGACGCACCAACAATCCCCCCAGCAGTCAGACCTCCAACGCCTTTGCCTGCCGGTGAGGCAGCTCCAGCCAAGGTGCACATGATGGATGCGTGCATGCGACTGACGGCTGAGGAGTTCAAGCTGCGGGGAGACCTGGTGAAGGCTGCTCTAGAGCATGGGGGTCAGGAGCATGTGGGCCTGAAGCCGGGCCAGCATGGCTGTAACCGCCCTGCTCTCATCCTGGAGTTCCTGCGGTATGTGGAGGGCACGTGGGTCCATGTCGTGCCCATAGCCCACAGCCTGCTGTTTGGGCTGGTGAAAAACCACCTGCTGTGGCTGCTTTCTACCAAGGAGAACAGCCCTTTCGACACCCATGAACGCAAGCTCATTGAGGAGCGCTTCAAGCACATCCGCGTGCCAGTTGACTACGGACGCCAGCCCCATCACAGTGCCTCATGCAGGTACAACGACAAATCAACAGGGCAATGGTAGCAACAATGGCACAACTGGGACTAGGACAGCATAGATGTGTAAGGGAAGGAGTTGCTGTGCAATGTATGTAATCTATGGCTGGAAGTGAATAAGGTAGGAGCATAATCACACGAGATGAAGATGCTATGTTTGCATTGCAGTGCCTGGATCATGGACGACTACATGAACTTCCTCAAGCACGAGTGGGAGTACGTGTTGTTGGACATCATGAAGCGAAGCACAACCAACCGCCGACTACACTTTGAGCTGTGGGAGCACCTGGTCCAAGCTGTGCTGCACTATCTCACGCCAGGTATGTATGTTATAGATGTAGCTGAGGTACTGTTATTACTAGGACCACCATAATCATCACCATCATGGAGAGCTCTGATAACACATTCAAATGCCCCATTTGCCAGGTGCTGACACGCCTGCAACAGTGGAGGCCAACATCCGAAAGGGCTTCCAGAACTTGCTGGACTACGCTAAGAAGCTGGAGAAGCACAAGGTGGACCTGCATGTCCCGGCCCACATGTTCTCTCCCAACCTCCACATGTGTGTATGCCGGTGAGTGAGCAGAAGGGCGTTGATGTCAGTTACTCCACCATCTTCGAGACCAATAGCCCCTCCTAGTTTGTCACCATGAATAAGACGGCCTATAACACCCCTCCAAAGGCAACTATGATTCTCAATTTCCGTGTAACTATGATTGCTAATGCAGTGCATGGATTGCTGTGATGTGCGCAGGCTGCTGTATCAAGAGCTGCAACGTGGCCGCAGCTTTCGTGATGCTGAGTTTTGGTTGGAGCGTGCCATGCAGTACATGAAGCGCTGGGGAGGCAAGCATGCACCTGGTTCTACCATTGGCCTCTCAGCCTGCCTGCGTGAGAAGGTGTACCGCCAAGCTCAGCGTTTCCTGCACAAGATCCGGGTGCTGCAGGGTCGGGAGGATGAGGAGGGTGGGCACCAATCGCAGCAGGGAGCAGAGGGTGAGCCGCTGGGGTCACAGCAAGGGGGTGCAGGGGATGGGACAAGGGGACTGGTGGAGCGCCCCAACAGTGGGGCTAGTCAGGTCCGGGCCCCCACCACAGTGGAGGACGCTCAGCCAGAGCCGGAGAGGAACTGCCAGTTGGTTGGCGCAGGATACCGTGAATGCCCAGTCACGGGTGGTGAGCAGTGGGTGCGCCAGGCGGTCTGCACTATGGTGGGGGAGCTCAATGCTGGGTTGAGGGGCGAGGGCAGCGGCTGGTGTGAGCAGGACGTCCTCGACCTGTTCTCTACTCCCCCTGCCACCAGTGGTGCTCCTGCCCAGCCCCCCAGCGTGCCGGGGCGGGTATGGTACTTCACCCGTGCAGAGTGCACACAGCAGATGATGTTCAGTGTGGCGTACAAGCGTGCAGAAAAGCGCAACAACAGCTGGGCCATGGATAAGTACTACTACAGAAACAGCTTGTCCACAGTGAACGAGTATGCGGCCCACATCCAGTTCTGGGTGCGACTAGAGCATCCGGACATCCCAGGCCGCTTCCTGCGAGTGGCCATCGCAAGGCTGTTCCCTGTCTACCCTATGGGTGGCCTGCCCAACTTGCTGCATGGCATGGGCCCAGAACCAGAGCCAGCAGTGGCAGCAGCCGCAGCACGCACACGCGGGCGCAAGAGACCAGCCCCACAGGACACAGCGGCCAAACGACGGGCAACAGGTCCAAAGCCAGCAGCTGCAGCAACAGCGGATGCAGCGACAGCAACAGCAGGAACAGCAGCAGCAGCAGCAGCAGCACAAACAAGAGGAGCAGAGGCAGCAGCAGCAGAAGCAGCAGCAGGAGAAGCCGAGGCAGCAGCAGCAGCGGCACCACCAGCCGGTGCTGGCCCCTCCGTTCCGCCCCCTCACAATGGTGGGGCCAGCAACCGACAACGCCGCTCAACCCGTGTGGCCAAGGGGCCAGCCGCCGTCCCACAGGAGCAGCCAACCCAGGCAACACTACCATACCATCGGCGCGCCAAGTTCAGGACAAAGGAGGCAGGTGCTGGTCCTGCAGAGTGGTTTGCAGTGAATGGGGAGCAGCTGCACACTCTGTTTGTGTCATTCTTTCCCACAGGCGAGGGCCATGGGGACATGTACTTTGTTCCATACAACAGCCTCAGCAAGCAGCACTAGACAGTAAACCTGTCGATGAGGTCACAACATACTGATTAGGAAGTGCTGATTGTAAACAGGTTGCTTCCAGGTTGCCATCAACCATACAATCATCTTAACCTTGCACTCGTCCCTGCACTCCTCCCTGCACTAATCCCTGCACTCGTCCCTGCACTCGTCCCTGCACTCCTCCCTGCACTAATCCCTGCATTCGTCCCTGCGCCCTTCCCTGCATTCGTCCCTGCACTCGTCCCTGCAATCGACCCTGCACTCATCCCTGCATCCATCCCTGCATCCGTCCCTGCACTCGTCCCTGCGCTCGTCCCTGCGCCCGTCCCTGCGCCCGTTATCCCTGCACTCGTCCCTGCGCTCGTCCCTGCGCCCGTCCCTGCGCCCGTTATCCCTGCATCCATCCCTGCATCCGTCCCTGCACGCGTCCCTGCGCCCAACATCCCTGCACTCGTCCCTGCGCCCACACTCCCTGCACTCGTCCCTGCGCTCATCCCTGCGCCCATCCCTGCGCCCCTAAATCCCTGCACTCGTCCCTGCGCTTATCCCTGCACTCGTCCCTGCGCCCGCTAATCCCTGCACTCGTCCCTGCGCTCATCCCTGCACTCGTCCCTGCGTCCCTGCACTCGTCCCTGCGCCCGTATCCCTGCGCTCCACCTCCTATCCCTGCATTCGTCCCTGCGTCTCCAATCCATCCCTGCACTCGTCCCTGCGCCCCCCCCTCCATCCCTGCACTCGTCCCTGCGCCCCCCCCTCCATCCCTGCATCCGTCCCTGCGTGAACGCCTCGGGCCGCCCAGCCTCCGCCTTTGACTTTTTTGACCTAATTCTTTTTGGGATGGATTCCTTACATCATCAGCTACCAACTGGCTGAATTTCAGCCCCAACGGACGAAGTCGGCCAAAGCGCAGGGAAAAACGCAGGGACTAATTTGTAGGAGTGCACCAGCCATCTCCTTGAAAGAAGTGCGCAGGTATGCCCATGTTGGCCTAGTGCCATGAGCAAGGATGTGGGCATTCCTAGTAGCAGGGTACCACACCTCACGTGCTTTGCCAGACAGGAAATTAGGCAGTGCATCAGCAGGATCGATACGCAGATATGCACAGTGGACCTCTAGGTCCTCACAGAAGATCTCTGCTACACGAGATGTGGCAAGACACTGGTCCGTCCATTTATCAGGACCTGGGACTTTTATCCTGGGCAGGGAGGCTGGCACAGTGGCAGGCGCAGCAACCTGAGACAGGGATAATTGTCCCGCTGATGCTGCAGGGGGCGCAATAGGTGCGACAGGAGTAGCTGTGCCCGACAAAGCAGGTGCGGCAGGTGCGACCAGAGCAGCAGAAGTGCCACTGCTAACATTCACAGCAGGTCTGGCTGACTGCGAATACTGGTTGCGGATTGCAGCTATAGCTGGTTCACCACCCACCACCGCGTTCTGCATGTTCTGCAGGCGCTCCATCTCAGCGAGTTCGGCTCGGATCCGGACAGCCTCGTTCTGGGATGCCTGAAGGTTCGCAGTTGCTCCCACCAGCTGCTGTCGCAGCCTCTGGATCTCATCGGCCTGTGCAGCTGCTGCAGAGGTGCCAGTCTCAGGCAAGATCGTGGCAGCTGTCAGGGCTCCTGCATACGACAGCGGTCCAACTCCAGGAGCCAACGAGGTCGGAGGCGCAGTGGCAGCTGGAGGCTGAGCGGAGGTCATGGCGTTGAGAGTCTGCAGCACGTTCTTCAGTACATCCATCGCCTGAGCGGGGGGTAGACCAGTAACTCTCTCGATTTCCGCGAAGGCGGGGCTTGCGATAGGCACAGGAAGAACGGGGGCAGTAATAGATACCACCGTGCCAGTAGTTGACACCCCAGTCGCAGCAGGGACTCCTGCTGGAGCACCAGTAGTGGCGTTCGGAGTCGCTGGGGGCGGGGAGCCAGGAGTTTGGCCCCCAGGAGCAGAACGCTCCGGTCGTTTGTCGCCTCCAGGAGGAGGCTCCTTGTTAGCAGTCATTTGCTCAGAGGGAAAGTGGCGTTAGTACAACGTCGGTCGGAAACCAAAATGTAGCGTGCTAAGAGCAGCGCCGACAACCGATAACCACCTCTTTCCCACAGCGTGACACGGCCAGGGTTTAGAACGTTTCCCCCGAGGAGTCGAACCTCTGAAGCAGGTGTGCACGAAGGCCCACCTGCCCCTTTCGCCCACCATGTCACACTGCAGTACAGAAGTACCGTGAGGCGAGCTAGGCTTCGAGGAGCCGTTCGCTACACCTGCCTTGCGTCTTGGTGCCCTGCCTTTGCCTGCTGCCTTTGCATGCTGGAACGCCACTGTCACTTCTCCCTTCTTGATGTTGTGCTCGACTATGAACGCTATAAAGCAACCAATAATGGCCTGACCGGCAGCTACTCTGAGGTCTGGCCGTTGGGAGTCTGTCAAGCAGCACAACATACATCCCCCGCACTCCCCGCATTCTTCACGAGAGCAGCAACCCGTTGTCCTCCTCCTCAAGTTACTGAAGACCACTGCCTCCACTTCAATGCGCACTTGGTGTGAGCTTTGCCGTTGGTCCCGTCAGGTTCGGCCGTGGGTCGGCTAGTGTTAAGGGACGGATTGGAGTCGGCATCGCTGCGGCCGTTCATCAACTCGATTGCAGTAACCGCCCCCCATAACCGCCTCTGGGCAGTCAAGGTTGCGCATTAAAGCGCGCGGAGGAAGTCAGTAAGCTGTAGTGTGGGTTGCCAGTCGCTCGTGCTTGTCGAGTAGCGCGGTTGGGCAATTTAAAACTTCCCCCATCTACAGCCAACAAACTTCCCCCGTACAGGGGGAACTTTTACCGGGAGACTTGATTGCAGTACACCGCCCGCCACCAGGTCGAAAATTGAGCTAGCGCAAACAAGCAGCGACCCACGTTTAAGAGCAGGGTGGCGAGGCACTCCGTGGCGTCCGTAGCAAAGTTCGCACTATAGAGGCAGCCTCGCAGTACTGCGCAGTAGGCCATCGCAGTGCGCCATGCTACCGAGCCGTTTCATTACACCACGAGACTGAGTCACGACACGCTTCGTGCACGACACGGTGCAAGTCGGGTGCATGGCACTGTTAACTTTTTCGGCTCTATTGGCTCACTTCCTCTATTGGCTCAGTTTATCTACCGGCTCGGTTTGTGCTATACTGGCTCAGTTGCTGCTGCTGGTTTTAAGCGAAGGTGCATGGCCTTACATGTCATATGCCTTACATGTCACAATGGAGGTTCCCGCCACTGCCACTGCCGCTGCTTACCACCTTGGCAAGTATCGCTTTTTGGTGTGCCAGTGCAGCGCGACGTCGGGGTCCAGGATGGCCCATCGCAAATTTTGGCTTGAATTTCGCGCACAGTACGGAATAAGCAGCGATGACGGCGCTCAGCGACAGCACAACGTCCACCCCGTCGGGGATACCCCCGAGGACGCCGCCAATCGCCCCCTGTGATGAGCTCGCCCCATGCCAAATTCACCTTCTGTCACGTGTTGTCATTGTATGTACCACACAAGGTGATGGAGCATGTCTTGGACCGCATCCCGGAATATAGACCCGCCCAGCTATCAGTGAAAGGTGGAAGGACGTGGAAAGGACCACTGACCAAAAAGTTTAAGGACTTGAACGAAGCCCCAAAATGATGGGGTCTAGGCTTCAGCAGAGTGCACGGTAGCGAAACAAAGTCCACGCACGGTGTTGCTGACACCTTAGTGAGATGCTCTGCTTGCTTGGAGGGAGGGTTAGGCAGGTCTCGCGCCAGGTGTCAGGAAGGGCCCGGGCCATGAGGGGTCCCGACCCAACCCAGGGAATCTTGCGCTTCGACCTGCGACCCACGTACGGTCGCACCCCGCTGAGCCCCAGGTTACAGCGAGCATCCATGTTCACAGTCCGCGGGAATGGCGGGCGGAGTGATCTGGGAGGCTTCAGTCCAAAACGCGAGTTTCAGCGCGCGTGACTTACCGCGATAGCCTCAGCTACCCTTCACTAGGGCGTGGTGCGAGCGGCAGGCCTGTCACGGATTGGCATGGCCAATGGCCGGGGTGACCCAATGTCTACCTTAATGGCACGAAAGACCCTGCTTGTGCCAAGCAACATTTTGTCCTCCCAATGGGAGTCCCAGCCTTCTGCACCTTTATTCAGCGTTTTCACGACACTGACATCTGGATACTTCTCTTTCAACGGCTGCAAATACACTGTATTCACATGCTTGTCCGAGAACATAGGCATTTGCTCCATGGGTAAGGCGCCCTGGCATGGGGCAGCACGCGGCAGAGGTGCTTGCTGACGCTTGACTATGAGTTCCCCGGGGGGCTTCTAGGAGCCCCTGACAAAAAGCAATGTATGCTCTCGAATTCGTGTTGCTTGCTTGTTGTGTTGCAAGTTGCGCACGTGGGTGTTGTTGTGTTGCGCACTTACAAACAACTCCCCATCCAACATTGACAAGGGTGTCGCCTGTGGGCAATTTCACTCAGCTTCAACACAGCTGTAGCATAATGGATGGCACCAACTTCAGTGGCACTGCATGAGGGCCCAGTCGGGCGGTCTACGTCCACCCATGCTGCAACACTGTTCCTGAGGGCCACATTGCCCCCTACGCGCCAGTGTGAATGCTTGTTCACTGTGTGTGGAGCAGCTGCAGCATGCCAGCAGTCAGGTGCAGGAAAGGCCCTATGCAGGTTGTGCACTGGGTGCTTCACTTCACCGGCTCGCAGATTTGCAACCCAAGCTGCATGCATGTCGATCATGCTGCAAGCATGACGCCGGATGTCTGAGTTCTCCAGGGCTGGGTGGGTGGCGACACATGTCTGAGCTGCCAGTCAGCACATGCAGCCACCGCTCAGCATGCCTTGCTGTGTGTTCCTAGAGCAACAGTGGCATCTCAGTACAGGGTGAGCCCTCCCAACCCGCCCAAGTCATCTTCTACACCTACCTGACTAAGTCCGAGGCCGCACCCTAACCCCCCTGCCACCACTTCTGCCAGCAGGCCTGCCCGCTAACGGGGGTGGTGCGGTCTCTTGGACCAGTGCCTGCTCCCGGGCCCCTTCCCCACCCCCTGCCGCCTCCCACCCCTGACCCTGGTGAGGGGGGTGGGTCGCTGCCGAACTCGGAGGCGGAGGGACTCGCATTGGATGGAACTGGTGGTAAGGCTGCTGCTGCTGCTGCTGCTGCATCTGTGGCACTTGCTGCTCCATACGCTGCACCCTCTGCTGCTGTACCTGCTGCTGCTGCAACTGCTGCTGCTGCTGCTGCTGCTGCACCACTTGCTCATAACCTTTGTTCAGCTTGCTCATCAGCTGTTGCAGCGCATCACCATAAGGTGGAGGAGGTGCTGGTGCAGGAGGCTCAGGCCGGCCCCCTGGCTGCCCTGCCCTGCTGCTGGCTGCACCCCTGCTGCCACCACCGCTGCCATGGGCCTGCTGCATGGCGCGGGCCAGCAGGGCAGCGGAGGGTGGCGGTGGAGGGGGGCTGCGTGGCACAGCGGACTCACTGGCTGTCAAGCGCTGCACTGCCCCACCTGGCATCACCGTACCACCCATGCTCCTCTCACTCAGTTTTGAACCAGGGAGGTGTGTCTCATTCTTGCCCTCCTCACTCTTGCGGGGGAGGCCATGCGATGCAGCGGCCACGCCACTCCCACCAGTGAAAGCTCCCATTGCCTGAGGAAGGTGTCGGGGACAAAGCAGTACACAGCACCAGGACTTGTGAACAGGTAGACAGTACAGCTGTTGAAGCTGAGCAGCTGCTGTACGGCATAGGAAGCCTTTGTAAAGGAAAGGAAGAAAAAGTAGCCAAGACTGGCAGTTTTTGTTCCTCCCAGTCTCCCAGTCAGCACACCTCGGACCACCTGGCCACGTCAAAGCTGAAGCAGCATCCCCCCATTGCCCCACACCTCGCCTCCCTTCATGGCGGCCCCTACATAACCACTCTGACCCACTCTCCCATCTCTTTCTTCTTGTCACAGCAGCCCCCACCCCCTAGGCCATGCCTACTATACATTTGCGACAGCCGTGCCATTAGTTGGGGTGGGCATTCACCCGCATGGGTGACATGCCTTGTGGCGGTGCTTGCTTCAGGTGGGTGGGGGCGTAGAGGTGGGAGAAGGGCAGGTGAGAAGGAGTGGGGTCAGGCGGGTACCCACCAGCCAGCGTGGGGCTAGCCACCGTGGCTTGCCTGCCACCCACCGCCCCTCCCCCTCACCTTGGGTGCATGCAGCTGCTTCTGCTGCCCCTGATGCTGCCCCTGATGCTGAGCTGGAATAGAGTGAGGGCGCTGCTGCTGGGGGTGGTACATGCTGCTGCTGCCGTTGGCCCCAGGGTAACCAGGAGCTGCGGCGGCTGAGGGCCCAGCGGCGCGAGCGATGGCGGCACCGGCGGCGGCGGCGGCAGCGGCGGACTGGGGCCGGGAGGTGGAGGCAGCGCTGGCTTGAGCAGTGAAGCCTGAGAAGCCGGAGACCTGGTAGGGCAGCCACAGCCCAGCAGGCATGCATGCAAGGCTGTGGATGCAGAATCAGGCCAGACCTTAGACCTCATCTGGCCATACTAACCTTATCCACCCAACCGCCTCTCACTTGGAAGGGTGTGGAGGAGGAGGAGGGGAGGAGGAGGAGGAGGAGGAGGAGGAGGAGCAGAGGCAGAGAAAAGAAGGGCTGGTGAACCCTGTTACATTGCATATGTAGCCCCACCCACTCTGCCAGCCCCTTCTTCCTGGCCATGATGCCCTGCCTGCATGAGTAACTCCTCACACCCATGTGGCGGCCTCAACAGCCCCCCTGCTGCTGCGGCGCCAGAGCTCTCTGCCCTCCCTCCCTCCGCCTGTTCCTACTGCCCTCTCCCCTTCTTGCCTGTCGGGGCGTGACGGCCTTGTTGAGCAGCAAGGTCTGGGGCCGGCTCAGGTTGAGGAGCAGGTCCTTGGGCACCACAGCCCCTGCCCGGCTGTTGGCCAGCAGGCGGCCCCCTAGGGAGGAGCCGCCGGGGAAGTCAGTGTCAAACACCACCTCCACCACGTCATCATACACACCTGCGAGTCCAGGGGTCAAGCAGCAGCAGGAGCAGCAGCTGGCGTAGTGCCTAGGGCCAGTGGCAGCAGCAGATAGGTGAGGGGCCCGCAGCAAAGCCCAAGCACAGGCCTATTAGAGTGGTGATGATGGCGGTAAAGGGTGCTGAGAGTGGCGCTGAAATTTGCATAACATATGGTTATGAAGGTTTGGTTTGCTCTGGGCCTCCCCCTCCCCCTCCCCCTCCCCCTCCCCCTCCCCCTCCCCCCTCCCCCTCCCCCTCCCCCTCCCCCTCCCCCTCCCCCTCCTCCTCCCCCTCCCCACCAATCACTGCGCCATACAGCCCAAAGCTTGGTACGCCAGCCTTGAGCACAGACACCACGCGGTCTCCCAGCTCAAACTCCCCTCCTTGCACTGCCACCTTGACCTGAGGAGAGTGGGGTGGGGTGGGGTGGGGTGGGGTGGGGTGGGGTGGGGTGGGGTGGGGGTGGGGTGGGGTGGGGGTGGGGTGGGGTGGGGTGGGGTGGGGTGGGGGTGGGGTGGGGGTGGGGTGGGGTGGGGGTGGGGTGGGGGGTGGGGTGGGGTGGGGTGGGGTGGGGTGGGGTGGGGTGGGGTGGGGGTGGGGTGGGGTGGGGATCTACTTAGGCCAAGCTGGGTCAACCTGGGCATGCTGCAACCCACAGCCTGGAGATAACAGCACCACATGCCTTTGTAAGCTCCGTATTGTCCAGCCCTGGACTCTCTGCCTGAGCTGCCAAGCCCTGCTGCTTGCCCAGCAGCTAGCCCCCTCCCATGCCCATGCTCCCAGCCTGCAATTCTTGCCTGCATGGGTCCGGGTACAAAGGCCGGCAGCAGCAGGGCTGGCGGTACGTTCTCATACTCAATCACAGGCTGCGCGGTCTGCCAGTAGGGGGGGCAGGGAGGACAGGTAAAGGACAGATGCACATGGCTGACCAAGCCTGGGTGACTGCGCTGGAAGATAGATCACGGGCACAATACAATTTAGCATGCTGAGTGCATCTCAGCGTTGCTGTCCCTGTCACCACCCTAGGACAAAGCAGCAGCGGGGAATAGCAGCGGCAGCAAGGGCCAAGCAGTTGCAGCAGCGGCGGCGGCGGCGGCGGCGGCGGCAGCAGCAGCAGCAGCAGCAGCAGCAGCAGCAGCAGCAGCAGACTAAGCCGTGCAGCAGCAGTTGTGGCAGCAGCGGACACAGTGGTGCCTCAGGGGCTCACCGTGAAGGGTTTGGCTAGCTGCAGCGCCCGCACACCCTCCTCCGTCATCAGCTGCACGTGGCTGGGCACCAGGGGGCGCGAGGCTAGGGGGCAGGACTTCACCCACCTGCAGCACCAGGTCACCCCCTCACTCCCAGCCCCGTGCTCACTAACACACAGCGACAGTGTGCTCACATATGGTGAGAGCCCAGCCACCAGGTGACCAGTGCTGGGAGGACATCAGCATGGCAGTGCAAGGCGTGACTGGGTGAGTTGTGTGCACCACCTGATGCACATGCGTTCTGTGCATGCAGTAAGGTGCTGGTTTTCACGCCCGACCGTCAATAAGGTATGCGTGCATGCAGTACCCGAGATGCACTCCAGGGTCAGGGTCAAGGTTGTATACCCTTTACTTCCATTGATTGGTGTTCCCAAGGCATCATGGCTGTGGAACATGACGTGAAGAGAAGAGGCAGGGTAGGGCAGCAGTACCAGGTGCAGCACCGGGCATGGCCAGCTGCAAGCTGCTTACTTGACAGCGGCTGTGACCTTGGCCTTGCGTTCATCTGGGCTCAGGCCTGGCAGCATCTCAGCCACGCGCATTTGGCCTGGGCCTGCACAGCCAGCACTGCACGCAGCCAGCTTGGCCCTGGCCTTCCACATTCTGTACGACTGCTTTCGCCTGCCTCATGTCTACGCCTTGGCCTCAACCTCATCGCTCCCTGCTGCTCTTTGACTTCATCCACCCCTTACCCCTTCTCTACTACCTCTACTCTTCTACCCCTTCCCTAAACTATCCAACCCGACTGGTAGCACCCCTTTCGCTGTTCACACTCCTGTAGAAAGACCCTGTGGCAACCCTGTCACTTTTCACACTTTGGCACTTTTTTCACACGTGTCACTCGTGAAGCTACAGACGAACAATGGCAGCGCTAGCGAGCACCACTACCCCACTTGACTCCTGCATGCGGCCGCCGCCAGGCATGAGTGTCAGAGTCATCACTTGGGGGTGGTCAGGCAGACGACAACAGCTGCTCGCTGAGGGCTGTCCCCTCCATGCTGCTCCTGTGTCTGCCTCACATCCAGGACTGCACTGCCAGCGACGGATGGCCTCCTAGCATGTGTGACCCATGTCTGTGAAGGCCAAGCTGGTGGTTGCCCTAACCCTTGCCAGCCCCCGCCCCGCTCCACTCCGCTCTGCTCTGCTCTGCTCTGCCCTGCCCTGCCCTGCCCTGCCCTGCCCTGCCCTGCCCTGCCCTAGCCCTAGCCAGCCCTGCCTGGGCGAAGAAGTGCCAGGGCCCTCTAGCCTGGGGGCTGAGGGTGACTGTTACCGCACCAAACCCACCATCGTCACTGTTGCTCCTCTCCAGGGCTGACCACAGCCAGGCAGCCTGCACCTTGTATTCCTGGGGGCGCAGACAGCAGCAGCAGCAGCAGCAGCGCAGGTGGCAGTGGTGGTGCCATATGCCAGCAGCGGGAGCGACAGGAACAGCTGGGGAGTCCAGGATAGCCATGTGACCTCAGACCACCACATCATAGGCTGCAGCACAAGCGCTGTGACATACACCCACATGCAGCCCCTCGTCACGACCCACCAGCCTCGAGCACCACTTGGCCAAGCCACAGCATCACCCAGTTGCCTCACCCAGAGCACCACCCATCTCAGCCCTTGCCACTGACTAAGCAGCCCCACCCCACCCTGACTCAGGCCATACTAGTGGGCAGGGAAACCCACAAGACTTGCTGAGGACCCCATGCCAGCCAGCCTGGCACCATAACTTGCCAACATGCTGTCTCTTTGGTACCCACCATCACCCTCCTATACCTACCAGTCCCAGCCCCTATGCCACCCTCCCCTCCCCTCTCTACCTCGACACACCCAGCCTCCAGCCTCAGCACTCCCAGCCTTCAGCCCTGGACCCTACCTGCAGGATAGGCACCATGGCTGTGGAGTAGGCCCAGCCCCGCCCATCCTCAGTGGGGGCCACGTAGCCAGGCACACACATGCCCTTGGCAGGGGACCTTACCGCCAGCCCAACGTCATACCGGTCCTCCCCCTCCTACAGTCAACCAGCAGCGGCAGCAGCAACGTTAAAGAGGGAGGTGGGAAGCAGCAGGGGTGGTGGCACGGGGCAGGAGGGAGACGGGAGTAGGGGTGCACAAGACAAAGGGTGACACGATCAAGGTTCAGCTTTGTAGTAGTTTTGGAAGAGTGAGCTGTGGATAAGACAAGGAGTGTGATGTTTGACGTTGCTGCTTCAAGTCTGCTAGAACTGACCGTAATCCACACGTTGCTGGAGATGCGTCCAAGCACGCGCGGGTTCACGCCCAGTTTCCGCGCGACTTCGGAGCTGTGCAGGTATCGCGGGGCGTGCGTGGAGGCAGCGCGCCGGGCCGCCCGAGCCATTGGGTCGGGGTCGGCTGGAGGCCCCAGAGGCTGGACAGCGATGCGGAAAGTGTTCTGTGCTCCTGCGAGCAAGTATGCACCGTGAAGCACTAGGGTCAGCATTGAGACGACACCACAGGAAATCATCGACCCTTGTGGCGACCATTGCGCAGGCCCAACATTGCGCTGTCGCACCGCCGCACCGCTGCACCCTCATGGCATGTCCAGCTCAACACTTGCTGGTCACAATACCTGTGGGTTTTGCGGTCTTCCCAGTGCGCGTGAGCCCTGTGCCCAGTTCAGGCAGCAGCGTGGCCAGGCAACCGTAATGCGTCTTGCCGAGGAAGATACAGCGGTCGCCGGGTTTCAGCGCGGGTTCGACCGCAATGTCCTCGGCGAACGAGGCGGGTATGGCACCTGGCGTGCCGGCGGGGGGCCCCGGAGGCCGCAGCCGAACTACACACTGCGCACGGCAGACCCAGCATGCATCGCGTGAGGTGCAAAGTTCAAATCCCAGCAAGTCAGCAAGCTGACATGGTTTGTGGTTCACTTGGCACTGAACCTGTGGTGCACCTAGCAACGTTCTTTGCTCTGCCGTGCCCATCCAATGCCTTGGCTGCTGCCCTTGTCCCTGCTTCCCACCCCTGATGCCATCACCACAGCCACAGCACAACAGGCTCTACACTGGCCTTCAAAAACCTGCTTGGCTAGTTTCCCACCTCCTGCTTCCCCCTACTTACCCACCCTTCCCCTCAACCGAAATCACCTGCACAGGGAACTTGACCTCGTCTGTGGAGTACAGCTTGTTGATGGTGCCATCCAGGTTCTTCACGAATCCTTTACACACCTGGCGGCCAGCAACGAGGTTGACCCGTCAAATGCTACACCATGCTGTCGCAGCTGACCATTGCGGCAGGGATGTGTATCTGCACCCAGGTGCCAGGCGGACTATGGATTGATGGTGGCATCTGCTGTTCACCAGTAGCTGGTGGGACAGGCATCAAACCTACACATAGACATTTATCCTGTTCATTTTCGGGCACGCCAATTCATCACACATATGGCAATGTGGCAGCCCAGGCTGATCCTGTGTTAACTGCCTGCACCTGTCTCCCTGAACCCCACTGCATGCCGCAGCCTGCCCCAGCTCCATTACCTTGACGTGGCATATCACGTCACAGGCTCCCACCTCCAGGCCATGCTTGATCAGGAGTGAGCTCACGATCTGTACAAGATCCAGACAGATCAATCATGCCAGGTGGGCGGGCAGGCAGCACCTCCTAGTTGCCTCACAGGGCGGCCAGGCGGGCAGGCAGGCAGGCCGGCGGGCCGGCGGGCGGGCGAGCGGGTCAGTGCAAACAGCCATGCCACTTTGGCTGCGGCATGCGCAACCGACTTTTCCGCCCTACATGCTAACAAACAGCCGACAATGAGCCATAGGCAGCAAGTGGCAGTCCCTCCATGCAACAAGGTCCTTCCTAAACCCATCCAGCCCAATCCAGCTTCAGACCCACCACCCTGCACCCAGACTACCCGCCTTGCCCGACCCACCTGCCCCGCATCCGCACTCCACTTGGCAGCCTCCTGGCTCTGCCACGTCTTTGCCTGATGGGCATGGCCGGTGGCGTACCAAATCTCCTTGGCATCACTCACACGGTCGATGCGTGCCTCCTGCAGACCAGAGGGTGGTCACACATCCACACAGCTCAGGCTTAGTCATGATGGCCTGGCAGGTCGCCCGGCTGCATGGCGTGTGGGATGTGTGGGCTGCATATGGTGAAGTGGGCCACAAAACACTGCAGGCTTTGTCATGATGGTCTGGAAGACTGGCTGGATTTCCAGGTTGGTGGGCGTGTAGGGTGGGAGGGGTGAGGGATGGCCACTTCACATAGCTCACTTGCAGGTATGGCCAATTGACATAGCAGCGCGTGTTCAGCAGGGACTTGGCGATCTGCGGCCACACATAGAGTGTGACACCGGCACACACGCATTGAGTGGAGACCCTGCTGGGTAGCTGCCAAGGGGCATACAGGCCCAGCCAGCCAGCCAGCCAGCCAGCCAGCCAGCCAGCCAGCCAGCCAGCCAGCCAGCCAGCCAGCCAGCCAGCGCAGCCAGCCAGCCAGCCAGCCAGCCAGCCAGCCAGCCAGCCAGCCAGCCAGCCAGCCAGCCAGCCAGCCAGCCAGCCAGCCAGCCAGCCAGCCAGCCAGGCAGCCAGCCAGCCAGCCAGCCAGCCAGCCAGCCAGCCAGCCAGCCAGCCAGCCAGCCAGCCAGCCAGGCAGCCAGCCAGCCAGCCAGCCAGCCAGCCAGCCAGCCAGCCAGGCAGCCAGGCAGGCAGCCAGGCAGGCAGCCAGCCAGCCAGGCAGCCAGCCAGCCAGGCAGCCAGCCAGGCAGCCAGCCAGCCAGGCAGGCAGCCAGGCAGCCAGCCAGGCAGCCAGCCAGCCAGCCAGGCAGCCAGCCAGCCAGCCAGCCAGGCAGCCAGCCAGCCAGGCAGCCAGCCAGCCAGCCAGCCAGCCAGCCAGCAAGCCAGCCAGCAAGCCAGCCAGCCAGCCAGCCAGCCAGCAAGCCAGCAAGCCAGCCAGCCAGCCAGCCAGCCAGCAAGCCAGCCAGCCAGCCAGCCAGCCAGCCAGCCAGCCAGCCAGCCAGCCAGCCAGCCAGCCAGCCAGCCAGCCAGCCAGCAAGCCAGCCAGCCAGCCAGCCAGCCAGCCAGCCAGCCAGCCAGCCAGCCAGCAAGCCAGCCAGCCAGCCAGCCAGCAAGCCAGCCAGCCAGCCAGCCAGCCAGCCAAGCCAAGCCAAGCCAAGCTAAGTAAAGCAAAGGGTAAAGCACAGCCTCAAGGTCAAGTTATTGGGCAACTCACAGAGGCACACCACCCACATACAAATGGACCTCGCAGGATCACAGGCATGGGCAGAGTACAGGCGCAGGCAGCAGGGAGGGGTACTAGGGGAGGTGACAGGCCCACGCACATCGCCAGTGTTGATGGTGCGCCCCCCCAGGGCAGCACGCAGGTCACGGAGGACCAGCAGCAGAGACTCCTTGCGGGAGGCGGTGCCCAGCACGTTGATGCCGGCCATGCGCAGCTCAGGCCGCACCTGCCCAGGGCACAAAGACCGAGGCAGCACCAGAAGCATTGCATCCAGTATGCTCAGCACACACTGCAGTCTCTGCGCTCTCCACTCTCTGCACTTTGCAACAGCAGTAAGTGAAGTGCTGGTGAGTGAGCAGGGCACCAAGGCAATTGTGGAGGCAGCACCAGCAGCACCAGCAGTCCCGGGGTCATACGGTGCATGCAGGGCCCCATGCTGGGCAGTGGTAGGGTTCGCATGCTGCTCACATCTTGCTACCGCCATGCAGTCTGACACCTGCTTGTTTGTCATCAGCTGCTGGCAATGCAGCAGCCCCCCGCCTCCTGAAGCCTGACCTACCGTCAGAGACTTCAAGCTGGGGTAGCCATGAGGGGCATAGAGCCCAGTCGTGGTGCCGGGGCAGATCAGGGGTTCGAACCCTCGATCCCCCACAGGCAGCGGCGGGGGCATGGGACGAGTCACAAGCTTGCTCTTAGGGTGGATCACATCACTAAAAACCTGTGAGCCAAGTGTGATGACCCAGGACACGGCAGGACATGGCGAAAAGGGGCAGGACACGGCACTGACAGCTGCAGCTAAGCAACCGCACTCCAATGTCAGCCCTGTTGCTACTCATACCTTGCCACCTTCTACACACACCTGCATATGCCTAGCGATCACACACCCTTGCTTGCGTCCTGCTGCTGCTCGCTCACATTTACTCGCCCATTCAGGCAAGCATACCTCCAGCTATTTGCCTCCATAGGCAACCATAACTCGCCGCAGCTTTGTTTACCTCTGAACCTCTTGCCAACTTGCTGCCACCCCACCCATCCACCTACCCTCCACTGCCCTGCAGCCCCCACCTGAGCCATGGTGGTCTTGCAGAACTCCTTCTCCTGAGAGTCATCAAGGGCAGTGAACACCAGGATGCCGCCCAGCTCATTGCGCGCCAGCTCGTCACTGCTCAGCTGGCTGGGGCCGACACTGCGGGCTGCAGCCAGCAGACGCTCCTGTGACACAACATGGGCAGCAGGGGCAGGCTGAGGAGCAGGGGGGTGGGCAGCGGGGGCAGGGTTGAGGGGCAGGGGGGCGGGCAACGGGGGCAGGGCTGAGGGCAAGGGAGGTGGGCAGCGAGGGCAGCAAGGTGTGAGGGCCAGCAAGTGACAGCTCGGAGCATCATCAGAGAAGTGGGAGGATGACATGATCGTGGAGAGGTTCAGGGAAGCGAGACAGCAGAAGTGGTTGATGGGTAGGCTGACTGCAGGTGACAGTGGGGCAGGTTGTTCCACCAGGCAGCAGCAGGTAGGTGTGGCAGGGATCAGTTCACAGCAGCTCCAATTCACAACCCAGCTGCAGGCTACATCTACTGCCAGCAAGCCCCTAACCAGCCTGCCCATTACCGGCCCTGCCCGCCCCTGACCTGCCCGCCCCTGACCTGCCCGCCCCTGACCTGCCCGCCCCTGACCTGCCCGCCCCTGACCTGCCTGCCCCTGACCTGCCCGCCCCTGACCTGCCTGCCCCTGACCTGCCTGCCCCTGACCTGCCCGCCCCTGACCAGCCTGCCCCTGACCTGCCCGCCCCTGACCTGCCTGCCCCTGACCTGCCCGCCCCTGACCTGCCTGCCCCTGACCTGCCCGCCCCTGACCTGCCCGCCCCTGACCTGCCCGCCCCTGACCTGCCCGCCCCGTTCAGCAAGGGTCGCACCTCATCCACGAAGGGCACCTTGACCACCCCTTCCCAGGCCGCCCTCTTGCCCTCACTGTCAATCTCAAACTGCAGCGGGTACCAGCAGGTGGCAAAGCAAAGCAAAGCAAAGCAAAGCAAAGCAAAGCAAAGCAAAGCTGAAACTGCAACGCATGAGGGAACAAATCGCACCCCTGGTCTGCCCCTAACACCAGCGCTGCTGCAGAGGCATCTGACCAACAATGACGAGCTGGAAAGCAGTACATCAGGCAGGCCCAGCTCCAAACCACACATTGCATGAGGCTTCATAAAACAGCTGGGGCACGGACGGGCAGGCTGAGCTGGCAAGCTAGGCGCTGTATGCTGTTCTAACCCTTCCCACCCTCTAGGCCCGTGATAGATGGCAGCCATGCGGCTAGATGAGTGCATGGGAATGGGGTAACTCATCCCACCCCTCCCCCTCCTCCTCCCCCTCCCCCTCCCACCTGTGTTGGGTAGAAGTCTATGATGGGGGATGCCGGGTTGGTCATGAGGTGCTGGTAGGGGCCCGGCAGCAGGGCGCAGGAGGCAGTGGGCAGCACCCCCAGCAGCTGCTCATAGGGCCGGAAGGCAGTGCCCTGCGTGAAGCTCACTGGGGCCAGAGCAGCAGGGCAGCAGCAAGGGAGGACAAGGGTGACAGGGCAGTCCACAGCAGACCATATCCCCAGCCTTTCCCTCTCTCCTCCCTAGCTTCACCTTAGCTTCCTGCCAGCTTCCTGGCAGCTTTTCCATTTCACTTGGCTATTGTGATGGTATCACTCACCTTCCACCGTGTCCAGCTGCACCATGTCTGATGCCATGGGCGCAAAGTAGTAGGGGTAGTACCAGTTCCAAGAGGCCACACCCCTGAGTACACAGGGAGCTGGGTGTGGCTGGAAGAACCCAGCAACTCAGACCAGGGTGACTCAGAGCAAGGTGACTCAGAGCAAGGTGACTCAGAGCAAGGTGAGTCAGAGCAAGGTGACTCAGAGCAAGGTGAGTCAGAGCAAGGTGACTCAGAGCAGGGTGACTCAGAGCAAGGTGACTCAGAGCAAGGTGACTCAGAGCAAGGTGACTCAGAGCAGGGTGACTCAGAGCAAGGTGACTCAGAGCAGGGTGACTCAGAGCAAGGTGACTCAGAGCAGGGAGCAGGGTGCCTTATGTACCAAGGTAACTCGACCGCTGAGCGATGAGGCCAGTTCAAATCATCAGGGCAAGGCCAGCAGTGTTTCTCGTCCCACCCATGGGCAGTGCAATGTTGGAGGGCAGGGGAGAGAGGGTTACGCAGACAGAGCAGGAGCAGCTGAGTAGAAGCAGCTCCAGAGCGAAATAGGCTGAGGTGGGCAAGGGCTGCAGGGGCAGGGGCTGCGGGTGCAGGGGCTGCAAGAAGGCGAGCAGAGCAGGGTTTCCTGCATGCAAGACGCCTGGCTGCCTACCTGTAGTAGTACTCCAGCACCCAGTGCAGGCCCTGCAGGTAGCTGTCCACGACTGCCCGCCGCTCCTCAGGGCTGCGAGCACCCAGCTTCTCAGTGTACCACCGCTCCTAAACACACACCAGCAGGACCAGCATCAGCGATGGCATGGCAGCGACTAAGGCAGCACCAGCATCATGGGCAGCACCAGCAGCACCAGCAGCACCAGCGGCAGCACCAGCATCAGGGGCAGCAGCGGCAGCGACTAGAGCAGACTGTGGCCCAGTCCAGACTTGGCATACTGCCACACCTTGGCTGCACCCAAGCCCTGCATGTGCTTGATGTTGCTCTTGATATGCACCTGAGGCTGGCTGTGGCAGTATCCTGGCCTGGGCATAGACCACACTATCACTGTACCCAAGCGCTGCATCATCCAAACCTGGGTTAAACCTGACCTGACACTGAGCTGATCCTGACCCTGGGCCCTGACCTAGCCCTGGGGTACAGGGCGCCAGCCTTTTCTCTGAGAGCACCTCCTGGCCGTGCTGGTGCTGACCCTGTACCCAGGCCTGGATCAACCGCCCCGCCCCGCCCCGCCCCGCCCCGCCCCGCCCCGCCCCGCCCCGCCCCGCCCCGCCCCGCCCCGCCCCGCCCCGCCCCGCCCCGCCCCGCCCCGCCCCGCCCTCCTACCTTCCAGAGCTGCAATCCCCTTGCGCCCTGCCCGCCCAGCATCAGCTGCCGCGCCTCCCTGCTCATCATCGTGGGCTCGGCAGAGGGCAGGGGAAGGGCCGCCTCCTCCTCCCCCTCCGCGTCCCCCTCCAGGGCGCCAAGCAAGGGGGAGCTGGCCACAGGGCAGGGGACCTGGTGGGTGACAGCAGGCAGCGACAAGGGTCTGAAGTGCTGGCCCTCAACCACCACAGCTGGCCTCTTACTACAGCTGATGCTGAGCAAGCTGTGCTGGCCTACTACAACGACTTATCCAGCTACAGCTACTACCACTACTGCTACTATCCTGTGCTGGCCCTCAGCTATGACAGCTGATGCTGGGCAAGCCAGGATGTGATGAAGCAGCACCAGCTGGGTGTAGGGCTTTCAGTGCCACAGGGTGGGAGGCACAGCAGCAGCAGGGGGCTGAGCAATACCAGGAATGAGAGCACCTTCAAGTGACGCTGGCAGTTGCAGCAGGAGCAGCAGCAGGGGCAGCAGCAGCAGGGGCAGCAGCAGCAGGGGCAGCAGCAGGGGCAGCAGCAGGGGCAGCAGCAGCAGCAGCAGCAGTAGTGGCAGGAACAACACCGCAGGCAGCAGCATGGCAGGCATACAGTCATGACGGACGAAGGTGCAGCAGCAGTAGTGTGCATTTAAAATCCGACTGGAGCCCAAGCAGCAGCGTGCTGACCTCAACCTCCTCAATCCACCCCACATGCTCTGTTTCTGTAAGTTACCCACCTCCTCCTCATCCAGGACATCGCCTGCTCCCTGCGCTGCCTGCGCTGTCTGCTCATCAGCCGGCTCAGACTCTCCATTGTTGAGACCCAGTGCAGCCATTTGGGCAGCCAGACCTGAGCAGGCAGCAGGAAGGATGGTTATTGGCTAGCTACCCGGCCGGCCAGGTAGGCAGGCCGGCAGGCCGGCAGGCCGGCCGGCAGGCCGGCAGGCCGGCAGGCAGGCCGGCAGGCAGGCCGGCAGGCAGGCAGGCAGGCAGGCAGGCAGGCAGGCAGGCAGGCAGGCAGGCAGGCAGGCAGGCAGGCAGGCAGGCAGGCAGGCAGGCAGGCAGGCAGGCAGGCAGGCAGGCAGGCAGGCAGGCAGGCAGGCAGGCAGGCAGGCAGGCAGGCAGGCAGGCAGGCAGGCAGGCAGGCAGGCAGGCAGGCAGGCAGGCAGGCAGGCAGGCAGGCAGGCTAATGCGTAGCCAAGCCCCACACTGCCCATCATCAAATGTTTGACACCTGCTTAGCTGAGCTGCCGGCAGCAGGCTGGCCCCATACCCAGGCCCCGCACCCACTGGGGGTCAGCAGCCGGACACCTCGCCCTGCACCACGGCCTCCAAACCCTGGTCCAGGCGCTCCTCCCGGCCCCACTGCCTGCCTGGAGGTCAGGGCAGAAGAGGCGGCGGCGGAGGCCCCTGCCCCCTGGCCCCTCCCACCCCTGTTGGGTTGCCAAGCCGGCATGCCACCATTGCCACCTCCACCTCCGGCAGCAGCACGCCTTGCCCTTTTGCCCTCCATGAACTCAGCGTCCTGTGTGCATGGCTTGCAATTGGTTGGGTAAGGCAATTGGGGCAACTGGACTGCATGCTTCCTAAGGAGGCTGCGCTGTTGTGTTTTACATTCATGGCTATACACGCTACAAGCAAGTGTCCCAGCATACTGCCCTTTCCATACTGGGGCTGCTATGCTTGACTTGGCATGGCAAGCTGTTGTCAGCAGGGGGCTGCCCACCTTGGCGCGCTCTTCAAGCACCGCTTGCTCCAAGGCCCCCAGGCGCACCAAAAGCACTTCCAGCCGCCTGCGATCCAGCTCACCTGCACATGAATGATATGGGAAGGGCAGAGAGGCAGATCCAAGAGCGAAACAGAGCAGAGCAGGACACAACAAGAAGCACGCAAAGTGTGAACATGAGTGTAAACCTGGTACAGCTTCAAGGATGATATAAATCAGAGTGGGAAGATGAGGGTAAGGGGGGTAGGGACAGGGGCGAGGCAGGAGCCGGGAAAGGTGAGGGGTCAGGGGTCAAGCATACGGTCAGGGATAGGGTCAGTTACAGGGCAAGGGTCAGTGGGTCATGCATGGCTCAGGTCGGCCACTGGCCTGCAAGGGTAAGGTAGCCTCCCAGCGTGGGCAGCAGCTCCTTGTAGAGGCTCATGATGGTGTTGAGCGCACCCTCGTTGATGTCCAGGGTTGGCAGGGCTGCAGGGAGTCAAGGGGGCAAGGCAGACATGAGCCTGGCGGAAGCTACAAGAGCAGGGCAGGGAGCGGGAAGGCTGGAGCATGGCACTGCAGGACGAGGCAGGACGAGGCTGCATATGACAAGTGCCAGCCCAAGCCAAGCCAGAAGGTTGCGGCAAGTCGGTGGACACACTGGCTGTGATTGGCATTGGGAAGTAGGGCTTGAGGAGGGTCCCGCTTGAAAGCAAGCATCAGCAGGTGGCTCTGAGCAGCTGGGCATCTCCACCCATATTGACCCGCACTCTGCAACCTGTCCTCCCTGTCCTGACCTGCCGCCATGCAGCTGCCGTCCTCCTTTGACTACCTCGCCATCTGCCACCACTGCACTGCACACTGCCGCAATACTGCACCACACATCCTGCCAGTGTGCTCACCTGGCCTTCATGACCCTACAGGCGACCCTACAGGTACCCCTTGGCAGTGTTGTGCCTGGCAGTTGTCCATGCCTGCCAGACACACAAGGCCCCCTACGGCCTGCAGCCTGCATGCTGCCTGCTGCCTGCCTGCTGCCTGCCTGCTGCCTGCCTGCTGCCTGCTGCCTGCCTGCTGCCACTTACCAGGCAAAAAGTCATTGCCGATGAGCATACAGAACAACACAAAGTCATCCACAATGCGCTCCACATCCAGGGGGAAGGGCAGCACCACGTTTTTGAATTCCAGCTCAAGGTACTCTCGCAGTAAGCTGCCAGGCAGGGTGGGGTGAAGGAGGTTTACAGTTGCAGGCACTTGAAACAGTTGCAAGTAGTGAAGGCCAGCTCAAAGGTTCAACAGGGCTAGATGAAGCAGGTGTCGGGCAGGGCAGGGCAGGGCGGTAGGGGCAGCCCGTAACCTCCAAGGCAAGGTAGGGAGCAGCCTAAAGCACCTCTCAGCTCTGACATTTCCCACAGGCAGTAAGCATCCCTTCCGTCCTGCCTGGCATTCTGCCCACCGTGCGGCGTTTGCAGGCCACCCAGCTCACCTTATGTGGAACAGCACAAAGTTCTCAGCGCTAGGGTTTTCCAACGCCTCCCTGGCTGGCTGACCCCTGTTTCCACCTGAGCCCCAGCAGCGCAAGCACACAACTCAGCAAACAACAACAACGCCATGGCCCTGTGCTGCACAGGTGGCCCCCCAATACTGCCACCCCAGTGCAGCAGGCAAGTCGTTGGGGTGTGCACTTCACACACTGAGGTTGGCTTGGGCTGGCTGAGGCCAGTACCAGGGGCAGGGAGGCACAGCCTGTTGGGGCAGGTCGCACCTGTATAGCTGACGACTTCTCTGAGCAGGCAGAAGTGTGGCTCATGAGTGACCAGGCTGAGCATGATGAGGTCAGCGTCCAGGCCATACAGGCAGTGGCGCTGGTTGGGTGCAAAGTCAGGGCTGCGCTTCTCCCAGCGGATGAACTCCATGATCTTGTGCTCCCCCTCACCAGGCACATCATGGCCTGCATGGCCGCAGGGGCACGGCAGTGGACAGCTGCAGCCTTCACCACTGCCAATGTGGCCAACACCACGCAGTCTACTGGCCTGGCTGCCTCCGTCACTCGTATCACACCCATTGGCCAAGTCAGGCAAGGTTACACCAGGTGCCGTCGTGTTGCTGACGGGGTGTTAGGACCAAGCACACCTCACACCATGCCTCCAGCTGCAGCCTGTTGGAAAGCTCATATAGGCTGTGTTAACCATCATGACGCGATGATGAGCACTATGTCGGCCAGGTGGCTCAGCTTGCTGCAGCAGCACTGCACCAGCAGCCCCACCTGAGAAGATGATGGTAGGTGCCTGCCACAAGGGGTCCTCACTCATCTTCCTGCAGTCAACACAGCCAACAGCCACACCACTGATCAGGCAGCGGTCACCCACTCCCGGCCACCGTGCACACGGTACACCTTCCACATGCCCCCTGTACATGCACCTGCACTGCCACACAGCCCCTAAGGCCGCCACCAAACATTCAGGGGGTCAGGGCTACATGCAGTCAGCATCTGCTGCTTCTCCCTGTGCCCTGCCCTGTAGCCTGCCCTGTGGCCTACTTGGCACTGTCCTCTGCTCTGTGCCCTGCCCTGCCCTGTGCTCTGCCCTGTGTTATGGCTGGTGCTGGTTCTCCTGCACCTGCGGATGAAGAAGCGCAGGTGCTTGCCCAGCCGGTCCATGAAGGGCGTCCCTGGGGTGATGCAGTTGGAGTCAAAGGAGTGCTCTGGCAGCGGCTCCCCCTTGCGCTCACGCTCTAAGCGGGCCTGACCAGCATGGCAGCCCACCAGGTAGGCAGGCATGCGCCAGATAGGCAGGCAGGTGGGCGTGGGATAAGTGATGGTGACCATTTGATCGCGTCAACCCTGTTCTGCTTAGGTGCTCAGAGGCTCAGGTCAGCTCATATGTCTCCACCAGCTGCATCAGCAGCAGCATACTGACTGGGGAATGGGACCAGGCCACACAGCGCTACCACCCAACAGCACACAGCCTGGGGCCACGCTGAGGCAAGCCACCATCTCCTTGCCACTGGGCGGTGAACAAGCTCACAGGGCGGGTGGAAGCAGCCCTGAGCTGATAAAGGTTGGCGTTGCAGGAAGTGACGAGGAGTTAAAGCATAAGTATGGGGCAGCCTAGGCCAGCGGGGCAGCTGTGAAGTTGAGGCTGCCCTCTATGCATTATTGTAGAGGCAAGGTTGCAAATGGCAGCAAGGCGGCCTTTTGCAGCTGACGGGCAGGGGCTGTCTACAGCAGCCAGACACACTCAGCAACGACAACCAGCTATACTCAGCAACAACTGCATGGACGTGAGCCTGGCTGCTGCATGGCTGTAAAGCTGCTTGCTGCAGGCCAGGCAGAACTCAGGGACACACAGGGCACACCTAGCGCCTGGTCCACCCCAACCAGCAACCCTGCTCCCGCCAGCCAGCAGCCTATGCCATGGTGGGTCGCCCATGCACGTCAACCTAGACCAGCAGCTCAGTACAACCCTGCACCTACCAGCTGTCCACCATGTCTTTCGTATGGTCTGCTGGCTTGGGAATGCCCTTGCTTAAGTTATGCCGGGGTACCCCTGCTCAAGCTCGGCCTAGCACATTTCTGCTGCAGCTGGGTAGAGGGACACCTCTAGCTATGGCTGGGCTGGGCTGGGCTGCAACCCTGGTCACGCCTGCGTGCTGGCCCACCTCCTCGGCCTCCTTGGCTGACTTGAATCGGCGGGATCGCTGCTGGTTCATCTTGGCACGAGGTGCACAGCCTGGCAGAAGCAGGAGTCAGGATTGCAAGCAACCATGGCCCCCTGCTGAAAACCCATTTGTGGTCATGCAGCTGGCCTTCTTTGTGTAGCACCATATGCCATACAACGGCCACTGCGATGGCGTGAGCTGTGCTGCAGGCTGACTCCACAGGGGCCCTCGAACATGCAACTGGCTTTAATCTGCACTCTGTGTGCTTTGCTGTGTTGTGCCGTGCTGTGCAACCCACCGTCAATAGCCATGAATAGCAACTTTTGTGGCTTGATGATTTGAATCAGCTTGTCAATGTAGTCGAAGATGCGCAACATCATGTCATCTTCGCCCAACTTGACTTCGCGCTGGTTGGCGTGCGTGCAATTATGAATGATGCCATTCATGTCCAGATACAAGTTGTCGATCTCTGGGGGCCCTTCCGTCGCTGTAACTTTCTGATTTAGCAGCGGGTACCGCTCGCTCAACCATCGATAAAACTTGGGAATGCCTGTTGCGGAACCCAGAGGCTGCGTCAGTGAATCCAAGACCATAGGTACCAGGATGGCGCTTCAGCACACGCACCCATCTCTACTGTGGGCGCTGGGCGAGTCTTAACGAGTTACAAAGTAATACTAGCTAGTGGGCGTTTATCAAGGGGCAGTTTCTTCCAAACGAACTGTACACCCGGGCGACATGAGCCCCATGACGGGGATCATTATTTTCAGGAGGGGAGGGGTGGCTTTGCCTGCTTGGCTGCCACATTAGTCTGCAGTGGGATTCAGTGGAAGGCAGTGCACTGCATTGCACTGCCTCCACCCTGGCCCACCTTCAAACGGCCATAGTGCTAGGCCAGGTCAGGTCAGCTCAGGTCAGTAAAATTTATTCCCATGTATAGTGTTCAGAGCTCAAAGTAGTCGCCTGACCCTAGGACAGTGAGCCTGACAGTGTCACGTTCTGGGAAGATGCATGGAGGACACATGGCGGAGGGTTGGGGTTAGGGTTTGACAAGGCACTAGTCTGTCACGGAGAACTCTGTCTGAGTAAGCAGATCCACCTCCCTTATCAGCCCAATAAGCAAGAAGTACCAATGCAAAGGCAAAATGAGGTTGCCTCACTACTAGTTCTGGAAACGCACTGTAACTAGGGGTCACTGGGGGTGGTGTCTTGTCTGTGTGGGATCATGTTCCCATGCACATGGCATAGGCACCTTCCACCTACATTCTTACCTGACCCCTGTGACAGGGCTATACCCCAGAATTGGCATGACATGCATGCACTTATGTTGAGCTGATGACAGCTGAGGAGAGTGGGCACACACTACTGTGCCACAGGCTGCTGCTGCTGATGAGCGGTTTTGCAGCCGCTTGACAGTGCATGTGCAGGATAGAGCATCAGTGAGTGCATAGTAAGAACCAATGCGCTGTAAGAACCAGTGCGCCTGCATTTCCCGCTACATCCAGCCACCCCAGGCGCCTGGCGTGGGGGGGGGCTTAAATTACCTGTCCGCCCATGACAACTCAGACAATTAGACACATGGACAGATTAGACAATAGTTATGATCACATGTGGTCCGGAAACCTCGCTGTGTCGTGACCGCATGTCTGTCAAGTCCAATACGGAGGCAAACACAGAAAAAGCATTACTTCAGTTGCCATCATAATCGCCGGCCTGGTATGGTGCTGGTGTGAATCGTGTGCCGAAGTTTTCACAGCCATGCCGACCGTGTCAGCTATCTGACAAATCAAAGCTATTGACAGAGTGACATTTGGAGCAACACCATTCCAACGGCCGGCTAGTAGGGTGCAACAGATACAAGCCTAATAACCAGCAGATAGTGCGTCGAGCTACAGCGATGGTGATAACAGCGTGGTTCCTCGCCGCCTTGGCCGCGGCTCTGGTTTTTGGGTCTCAGGGCTGTGTGTTCTTAATGGGCGAGGCACCAGACTCGCTGGTGCGCTTTGGCGGCGTCCAAGGGACATAGCGTTCCCGACACCATCCTATCCTATCGCGACATACAAATCCCGATTGCGAACGCCGCTCGAGTCGCAAGGCAAGTACCTACTAGCGAGTGCCATTCCGTTATGTTCGCAGGCTCAACACCCTGCAGGCACGCACTGGACGTACGGTTTTCGGGGTACGTGCCGTGCAGTATTACTTATGGCACCGTAACCCTCCCTCCACCTCCCACCTCATCATCCGCCTGGCCTCCCACCACCTCTCACCCTTCACCCTCCTACCCTTCATCCCTAGAGAGTCACTATACAATTTGTTTCTGAATGTAGGTGCTGATTGGGACGGTTTTGATGATATGAACACAAGCTGGACATGCATGACTGGAAAGCGCCAGAGCCCAATAAACATTGCGCTCAAATCCCCAAACACAGGTACAGGCTACAGGCATGGGACACAGTCAATACCGTAGCCATTGTCTGCTCATCTCCATGTCTTCACGACTGCAACTGCCACCATCCTTATGCCTGCCCCCTCCCCCACCCCATCCTGCTGACCGTACCACCACCCTCGTCCCCCACATGCACCCGTGTGCCTGACCATGCCTTTGCCCTTGACACAGCCTGTTTGAAGCAAACCAGCTCCCTGCTCCCTTCCCTGCTTTCGACATGTTCTGTGTCTGCAGTTCCGGGGCAGCCTAGGCTGAAGACCACCTGGTCCTACACCAGGCTGAACAGCAACGGCAGCAACATCAAGGTAAGGCCCGACCATCTGCTGGTGCACCTGTTGCCCATGTCAGCATTTATCCCCTTACATCCCTGCATGTTGACTGCTGCTGCACGCTTGCATGTGAGATCTGATGTCTCACCTCCCAACCCACCTCTCCTGGCCTGCACTCTCCTAACCCGGCCCTTCCTCAATCCTACCTGGCTGGCCCTTCCCACCTTATCCCTGACCTGTCTTTCTCAACGTTTTTCTTCCCAGTCACGTCCCTGTTCTTGGCCCAATCCCAGTCAAAGTCAGATTAGTCTGAATTCTGGCCTGGGCCTCTGGTCCTGGTCCTGGTCCTGGTCCTGGTCCTGGTCCTGGTCCTGGTCCTGGTCCTGGTCCTGGTCCTGGTCCTGGTCCTGGTCCTGGTCCTACTCCTGGTCCTGGTCCTGGTCCTGGTCCTGGTCCTACTCCTGGTCCTGGTCCTACTCCCGGTCCTGGTCCTGGTCCTGGTCTTACTCCCGGTCCTAATGTTGGTGTTGGCTGGCTTAGTCTGGATCCTGCCCTGGGCCTCAGGTATTCAACAATGGGCACACGGTCCAAGTGCAGTGGAACACTGCTGAGCTGCGCAGCCGCATTCTGGTTCCCAACGTTGGTGAGTTTGACATTTGCCGCCACCAGGCAGGTGGCTAGCTGTGTGGTTGAGACAGTTAGGCAGTTGAAACAGCAGCATAGCAATAGCCAGACTGCATGGCAGCTGGCAATGTAGGTAGGGTAAGTGGGTGATTGTTGGAGGAAGGCAACAGAAGGTGTTTGCTAGGATGTTGTGGGTGGGAGGCAGGCAGGAGCCATCAGCCAGTCACACAATCATATGGTGGATTTTTGTTTGTTCGCCGGCTGCCACCCTCCTCCGCCTCTCACTTCCCTCCACCCCCATCCCCTCCTGGCGCTCAATGGCTCTGCCCTGGCAGGAGGGCATGTGGTGGACGTAGCCCGCTCATCTGTTAACGCTAGCTACCTCCCCGTCATCGCCACACCCCTGCAGCTGCATTTCCACACGACCTCAGAGCATACTTTGGAAGGTGAGGAGTGAGATACCCTGAGTGGTAAGCCTTGAGTGGTTAGCCTTGAGTGGTTAGCCTTGAGTGAGCATACCCTGAGTGAGATACCCTGAGTGAGCATACTCTGGAAGGTGAGGGGTGTGGGGCAGGTATGGGCGAATGGGGTATGGCGCTGCAGCTGGGCCACCCAGCAGCAGGCCCAGTACAACTAGCTCGATGAGAACAGGCTAAGCTGTGTAGGCATAACAACTGGCACAAGACCATACTTTTTGCGGTATTTATGTGGTTTTTACGCGGTATTCACGCAGGTGTCTGAACTTGGAACTTGCATGGTTTCACTGGTGTAGGTCGCTATGAGCACAGAAACCACAATGGCATAGCCTTGGGGAAGGCAGTCATGCAAGCTTGTGAGGCTTGCAGTGTGAGTGACTTTCTTTGCTGTAGCCACCATGAATGCAGCTCAGTGCACTCGTAGCGTCATCAAGTTCATATTAGCGTCATTTAGCAAATAGCAAAGGAAGCGCAGGTCAAGGAGAGGAACTCATTGCAGTGTAGGAGCGATGGAATTGGTGAGAGTGTGCGTCGGCGTTGCTGACGTGTGTGAGCAAAACAACGTTATGTCTGGCATGTTGTATAGGCCTGGGTCACCATGCACGCTGCAGGAGCCTATTATCCCCTGGAGCTGCACATCGTGCATGTGGTGCCGCAAACCTCCCTGCCTGCCTGCCCAGCCTCAGGCTGCCTGGCAGTGGCTGGTGAGTGTCTAAACTCGATGATGCATGAATGCATCAAACGCCTGTAGTTCAATAGAGGCCCCAGGCTATTGGCAGTTCAGTTTCTACTCGCCACCTCCAGCCCTTGGCCCCACCCCACAGCGCCTGGCTCACCACGTTTGTTGGCTGCGCTGATCGTGCTGATGCACCTGGCTGTTGCATTAGCCAGACCAATTGCATAGGCCGTTCCGATTGTATTGGCTGGACTGACCATTCTAGCTGAGCCTGATGATCTGGCCCAGCAGGCTCAGTTGAGTCGCTGCCATTGGGTCAGGTTCATTGGGGTGTGGGCAGACATGTCACAGTGTGCAGGGTTGGGGTGTGCATGTCCAGGGGTGATGCTGGCCTTGTCTGATGATGACGCGGACAACCCTACCCTGGATAGCATCTGGAGTGTGATGCCCGTTCGAGAGGGGGTGGGTGCCCGCCCCCTCCTGCTACGACTGTGATGGTGGATCCTGCTGCTGCAGCAATCACATTCACCACTGTCCTTGCCACCCGTGCCGCTGTCAGTGCTTCGTTCTTGCCAACACTGTTGCCACCGCTGCTGCTGCTGCTGCTGCTCTCGTTGCTACTGCTACCACTGCCGCCCTCACTGCTGCTGCTGCCACTTCTGCTGCCCCCTGGCATTTGCAGCTTGTGAATTATATGCCAGTAAACACGACTCTGAACATCCAGGCCCTGTTGCCTAGGAACAGGTAAGACCAGCAGCAGCAGCAGCAGCATGTAGGGCAGCCAGGGACATTGGATGCCGCTGCCGGCCCACCCTGCTGCTGCTGCTGCTGCCTGGTGCAGGACATACGTACAATACTCAGGCAGCCTGACCACCCCTCCCTGCACTGAAGGGGTGCTGTGGCATTGTGAGGAACAAGCCCACCCACCACCCACCCATCCCGACCCCGGCAGCCACTGACGTCACCCCCCTGCTGCACCGTACCCCTCACACTTCACAGCCCTCACCACCACCACCACCACCACCACCACCACCACCACCACCACCACCACCACCACCACCACCACCACCACCACCACCACCCACTTTTCACGACATAACCACCTTGCTTTGCCTTACTGTCTAGCACCTGCGAGGGGTGTTAGTTCTAACCAGGCACATAAATGTGCGCTGGGGTGAAAGGTTGGTCTCCTTGGGGCAAGTGGGGTGTGTGCCAAGTGCTTGTTGCACTGATCTCTTTCTATGCCCGGTACTGAGTCCCTGGCAGGGTGTGTGGGTGTTGCCCAGCGCCATGTACCATGCAGCACCACTGCACTGCACAGCGCAGCACAGCACCTCCCCCTGTGCGCCTGCTGCCCACCTGGCTGGCTGCCTGGCTGCCTGCAGTGTTCACCAACCCTGTCACCATCTCCCTGCGCCAGCTCAGGGCGTACGAGCTGGCAGTGGGCCTCAAGGAGTGGTGAGGCGGGCGGGAGGTTAGGGGGAACAAGGGAGGTACGAGGGGGAGGAGTAAGGACAGGGGGAAAAGGAGGCAGTACTCAGCTAAGCTGCACTACATCACTGCACAGCACTCCCCTATAGGCTGTACATGTGACATGCATATTGATGCGGGACATGTTTGATGTGGTATACACACACTGTCATCCATGTGTGTTGTTGCAGTGAGGGGCGCTCAAACCGCAAGCTGCAAGCTAGTGCCCAGACCCACCGCAAGCTAGCCACCTCACATGCCCCACCCACCACCCACTCCTTTGTTCGAGGCGCCTACTCTGGCTTTGTCCGAAGCCCTCCTGCCACCACCACCTTCCTGGGTGCTGGAAGCAATGTCCAAGCCGCAGACGCGACGCTGCTGGCCATGGCTGCTCAGCTGCTGCCCAGCAGCATGCGGCGTCTGAGTGGTGATGACAGCGAACGCACAGCTGTTGGGGAGTGTAGGGTGGTGTCCATGGGATTCAGCAACCGGGACATCATGCCCATCAACAATCGCACCCGCTTGGTTTACAGGTGATCGGGTAGTTAGGTGGTTGGGAAGCCACAGGGTCATGGGTATGTGTGTGTTTCAAACTACAGCCATGTTGTGGCACCAGGGACTGCAGAAGCTGCACATGCACTGAAGACATGGGAAGGCCATGCAGCCGCAGCAGCCACCTACCACATCTGTCTTAGCCACAACGACAAGCAGGCCGATGACAGCTGCTGTCAAGAGTAGGTCACAGCCAGTCGCAGCTGGGCAGCAGAGGTATGACAGCTGCAGTTGAGAGGGGAACAAGGACAGTTTGCAGCTGAGCAGGAGGTGCATAAAGCGCAGCTGTATACCACTTGTTGTGGAGCTGATAGCCTAACTAGGAGCAGTGGCAGCTGTTCATGGCCCCAGGCATGGCCCCTGGTGGGGGCTGCCAGGTGGACTGCAGCGAGCATTTCCTGGACACGCTGCAATGCGTTGAGCAGAAGCCTGGTGCTTAGGGAGCTGAGGAGTATGGATGGGTGCAGTGGGTGAGCCCAAGCAGGGGGGTTTGCCCAGGGCCAATGGCAATCGCAGCACTGCATGCTTCAACCTATAGGCCACAACATGTTAGCAGCTGAAGGATTGAGCGGTAGGAAGATTGAAGATGGCGCATGGTCATGGAGACGGTATGACTAAGAGGTTATGTGGAGATATGGGAGATGGTGAATAGGTGCAGGCCCGCAAGGCAGCAGCAACAATTGAACCTTTTTGACAATCAGGCTGAGCCTAGTTGTGCATTCATCTTTCCTGGGTACAGCTGCCACTTGGGCTTTGTGTGGCGGGTGGAGGACTGAGGCAGGCAGGGTAGGGTCTCAAGGGTTGTTGCAGTGCCAGGTGGCAGGCAGGTGTCAGGTGCTCAGCTTGGAGGTCTTCTCAGGGGTGGCATTGCTGCAGCGTCAGGTGGGCTGTCAGATGCTCAGGGCTTCCATTCACCATAACCATCGCATGCCACTAGCTTCTGCTAATGGTGGGCTAAGGCATTTGATTGCAGCAGCAGCATGATGTGTCATGAACATTTGCCTTCAAACAAACATCTCACATCGTTTTGTTTTTGGTCATGGTTGGCTGTGGCATTGTATGCATGCGTCCAAACCTGTAATGCACTGGACGGTAAATGATAGTAGCGGCCAGGGCAATGGCTTGGCGCATATATTGAATGTGTTGTTTGCACTGGTGATGGTCATGTTGAGCCTCGTCGTCGTCCCTACGATCAGACGGCATGGCAGCCTGGGGCGACATTGATGAGCTACTCACATGGCAAGCTTAATAACGTTTTGGAAAGGGGGCCCCTTGAGAAGTTGTGCATAAACTACCTTGCTGCATTGCACCAAGTGGCGACTGTGGCTGTGGAACACATGATGACAGTTAGAAGGAGGATGTGCAAAAATATGTTGACGGTATAAAGATCGTCGAAACCATGTATGGCATGCTCCCCAGCTTCTCTTGGGGGGTGCCACCTCCCACAGGGCAGGCCACATGTAGACCCCGGGGGGGGGTGAAGTTGGTCAGCATTGATGCGCTCAAATTGTGGAGTGGGGTGGGAAAGCAGTGAGTGTTCCTTGCGCTTGCAGCACACACTAAACCAGTAGACAGCCTCATAACTGTCTCAACCCACAATGGTATCAACAGCGGCACAGTGGCCAAGACTGTAGCGAAATCGACAGGAAGAGTGATGCTCGTCGCATCGGCGCTGCAGGTTTGTTTACGGCGCGAAAGCCTGTAGTGGGTCGAAACTCTACCCCTGGATTGCTACAACGTCCAGCAAATCTATCAGAAAGGAATTGCGCCCACCGTGCCGGGGGCGGTGTTGGTGCCGTGCGGAGCTGACTTGTGCACAGGTGAATCTATACCCTGTTTAACTGTCCCTCGGACTTCGTTCTAAGTCCTTGTGTCTGTTAATAGGTCACTGTAATGATGCTTATGGGAGCTTGTTATTGTTACTGATTGATGGGTTGTAGGACAGCAGGGCTTGCAGGTTGTCCATTCACTAGGGCGGTTCCCCCCCCCAGCTAATATTAGTATTAGAAAAAATAGCCAGCCAACCATATTAGCTCATATTAGCTCCCGATTTGTGTTGCGCCTTCGTTCGTTTCCTAGCGCGATGGCTGCGCATGGTGGGGCTGTGGCCCCTGAGCACCTAGTTGATGATGCGCCATCGGAGGCCGCCTCATGGACCCAGAGAGTTAAGAAGAAGACCCACAACGTCGCTGACCTGCTGAACAAGTTAAAGGCTAGTAAGGCCGTGCGCAAGGACTACCGCGCGATGGTCGACCTGAAACTTAAAAAGGTCATCATAGCGTGCGTGCTGTGCTGGACGACGGTGAGCTGCTCCAACATGACGACTGGGCAATGCCAGCATGACGACCGTTGCTTCAAGCGGGCCGCTGCCGTCCCAACTCCCACCATCTCAGGCAAGCACAATAGCAGTCCCAACTCGTAATGCTGGGCTAGAGCCTACAGCCCTGCAACCAAATCGTCCCGCAGACCTTGCTCTTGCAACCTTGCTCTTGCACCCTTGCTCTTGCATTCACCATGCATGCTTTGCCTTGTGCACCCTAGCTCTTGCATTCACCATGCATGCTCTGTCTGCCTGCTTGCCTGCAGCGAAGCGACTCTGTCCCAAACAACAACGTCTCATTGACAGGTTCTTTGCATTGTTCGTGGCGACCTCCGGTGTACCATATGCTGTGTGCAAGAACAAATGGTTGAAGAGAGCTCTCACTGCCCTAGGAGCTGACACCCTGTCCCCAAAGAGGCTGAAGACTACCTTGGACAAGGGGGCAAAGAAGACTGCACAGTTCTACGCTGACATGCATGAGAGTCTGGCGATGAAGGTAGGGTTGGGCTATGTCGGGCTGGGCTAGGCCGGGCTGGGCTAGGCCGGGCTGGGCTAGGCCGGGCTGGGCTAGGCCGGGCTGGGCTTGGGATGGGTTGGACATTTTGTCCCTTGCTCTTGGTCCCTTGCACTTAGGTGACGTGTGGTGATCCCAAGCTGTTGCTTGGGGTCATCATGGACAGCCCTTCCACAAACCGTGCGGCCCTACGCCTACTGGAGCGCAAGTACCACTCTTGGATTTGCATGACCTGCTGTGTGCACGCCATGAACCTCATCTGCAAGGACCTTGCCAACGAGAACAAGACTGAATCCAAACACACTGCCGTGGGCGGCTTCCTGAAGCAGGCAAGTTGCCGCGCGCCAGGTACCTACTAGTGCATGCATGTGTTGCGTGCAGGTTGTGCATGCATGCATGTGTGCATGCATGCATGCATGCAGGTTGTGCATGCGCATGCATCACGTTGTTGGGTGGTGCTCACAACGGTGCTCACAGGTGCAACACATCTCCAAGGTGCTCAGTGACTGTGACAAGATCTGCAACGCCCTCCAAGTCCAACAGACGGCCATCTTTGGTGATGTTCGAGAGATAGCCACCCACTGTGCTACTCGCTTTGCCATCCTCCACAAGATCTGCCGAGACCTGCAACGGAGTAAGGCGGCCCTTTGTGAGATGGTGGCCAGCGGAGCGTGGGAGACGCTCAAGTCCGCATCCGTCAACTCATATGTGCTGGAGGAGATGCAATCACGTCAGTGTTGATGGCAGGGGATCCACACACCGCACAAGGGCCTGCCACCAGCCTAGCAACAGCCTAACGACAGCCTAGCAACAGGCCAGCAATAACATGATCTTGCCACCGTGTCTTGTGTGCAGCGTGCTGGTGGAAGAAGCTGGACGTTGTGGTTCGCCTGATGCAGCCAATCAGCAATGCCATACACCGCCTTGAGGGCGACCATCCTACACTGAGCCAGGTAGGAGCTGAAGGGATAGTAGGGGGAAGTGGGAAGAGGATAAGCGGGAGAGGGTTTGCTACAGCTACTGCTGGCCCGGCATCAGTCAGCAACTCAGCATCGATGCCTTGTCTTGTGACTTACAGGTCATGCGGATCTGGGACGACCTAGTGGAGCACGCAAAGACCTGGGCGGCTAGTCGAGGTGATGTCGATGGAGAGGACAAGGTGGACGCAGATTTCGTGAGAGGCGTGCACAAGCTCTTCAAGGACCGCGCCGCAAAACACTACCAGCCTGTCATGGCTGTTGCTAGGTAAGATGGTAAAACCCGCCCTGCTTGTGTCCTGCTGTGCCTGCCCAAGTACCCCTGCACTAGTACCCTGCCCTAGTATTGAAACCCCTTTGTGCTTCGTCTGGATCACCCTGCCCTGCCCTTTTGCTTGCTTACCTGACTTTTAGGCTGTTGGACCCGATAAACTTCAAGTACCTTAACCACGTGGAGCAACCTTACCCAGACTTTGAGATCCTGACTGAGATGCAACGGGTGGAGCTGGAGCCAACAATTGCACGGCTAGCTGAAGTCCCCATCCGCATGGTCCAGGCTGAGCTTGTCAAGTTCGAGAATACAGAGTGGAGCCCCGCCATGAAGAGGAGGGCCTTGTCCATTCTGTCAATCCAGCAACCACCGGGCCGGGCCGTCATCCCCATCGCAAGCATCAACGCCCGCAAAGCCTTTTGGAGCGTGACGGCATCCAATGATTTCCCTGTCCTTGCCAAGGCAGCTGTCAAAGTGCTTTCGGTGCATGTCTCTACAGCTGCTGCTGAGCGCAACTGGTCCAAGTGGAGCCTTACCTATTCCAATGCCCTACGCAGCAACCTGGGCGTGGAGACTGCCAAGCGTGACATCTACCTCAAGGCCAACGTCGAGGAGACGGACAACATGGAGCGGGACAACATGGCACCCCCCCAGGAGACCCTCATCAACATTATGGCGTAGACTTTTGTAGCTTGTAGGCCACAACTAGAGTGGTGGCTCTGAGATGAGTCACACATGATTGAACGCATGCATGCACCTGTCTCGTCTCCCGCTTGACGTTTTCCCTTTGCTACATTGATCATCTTCCCCCCATGTTCTCCACACTTCTACTCCTCGTCACTTATGCACCTCACTTAGTGCTTTGGTTGCTGTTGACAGTGATGCAACGTTGGACATGGGCAATTGGGAGCGGCTTAATGTAGTGTGTGATAGAACATTGTACCTGCTTAGTGTTTTCATGTAGTTTATGTCATTTCTTAGCACCTCACGTGCCCCCTTGCAGCTGGCAAGGTTGCGATAACAAGCTTCTTCTATTACACGGAAGTTTATCTATCGTCAGTCACGAAAGATAGCCTAAACTCTGCGGTTGGCAGGGATAGAACATTGTACCTCTCGATCCCGGACCACCCGGCCGCCACTTTAGCTAATATTAGCTCGTAGTAGCGCTACTATGAGCTATTAGGCCATTTTTGGCTCGGAGCTAATATTAGCGGACACGCCCTACCATTCACATCAGGACATCAACATGGGAACCTGTAAAATGCAAACAAACAAAACCGACAATTCCTAGTATTTGTGATGGCTTCACCTTGCTGTTTTCTATGGCTAAAAAAGAAAGACGAACCGTGCCTAGGCCAGTGCCGGAGGACTTGGACAGTGACATTGCGGACCGCGACGAGGCACTACAGCCGGACCTCACCGAAACGGAGCGAAAAAGAAAGGTTTCTGGAGAGGCCCGCGCTACCCGAGATGGCAGGAAGTGTAAGCTAGCCCACCTCATCGACCACTTGCCGCAAGAACTTTGGGATGCCTTCCTGGACGACGCGGTGCAGCCACGCGTGGAGGCCTGCAGCGAGCGGGCGGTGCTCGCCAGCCTGCTATTGGGCTTACTCGTGCGCGGCTTGTTTACCATTCGCGTAGCCGACCCGCTGGGCCTGCACGACCAGCCCGTGTACACAGACATCCCAGTCTCCCAGGCAGCCATCCCGGACCTGAGCTGCAGGAAACTGTTCCTGCAGCTGGTCCGGGGCTTACCCGGAAACGGCGCGAACACTCGGCCCAACGCGGCAGTGGCTGCCGTGCTGGCAGCGCACCCTGACCTCCGCGCCCGCCTCGCAGCAATCCCTCGCCACCCCTCAGACACCAACATGGTGGACCACGTCGGCAAGCAGCTGGAGACAGCTTTCAGCAACATGCTCACGCTGCTCTTCGCTGGCAGGCTCAAGAAGTCAGTGTCCCTGGCTGGGGCTAAGGTCCTGGTGGGCACTGAGGAGCACCAGCGCAGGTTTGGGTTTAGGGGGCTGGTTGGTGGGCACCTGCCAGCCTGGTCAAAGCGGCAGTGCACTTATGTGCGCCGCATGGTGTGCGGGCTGGACGTCAGCTGGCTGGTGGGGGAGGGTGGGGTGGTGCCGACTGTAGCCATGCAGGCTGAGGTGGCTTTGCAACGGGGCCTGCTGGGGCTTGAGGAGGGGGAGGAGGTGGATGATGACTGGGTGGAGGATCCAGGCAACCGGGGCCGGCTGCTGCGCCATGCGGTGCACACTACCAGAGAGATGGAGGCAGCCATGGCAGCCTGGCAGCTGGACATGGTGCCCTGGCAGCAGGCTGAGCTCACCAACCCAGGGCTGTTGCCCAGGCCGCCCCGCCCCCCCACACCCTATGCCCTCACCCCCACCAGCAAGTGCAGTGTTCGGCATGTCTTCATTGACACACTGGGCCTCTACGGCATGATGCGTGACGCCGGCATGCTGGGGGTGCTGACGGAGGAGGGGGTCACCTCCTTGGCGAAGTTCAGGAACGGTGCCCTACCTGACCCAGCGAGGCCGGGCCACTACATTGAAGGGCCCAAGAACAGCCATGTGAGTGCTCCTTGCAGTCAGGTGCCAGCCAGTCCTTGGGTGCTCCATCAGCTGCCATGTGTGCTGTCAACTGCCTTGTGAGCCTCCAGCCAGCTGCCTTGTGCCTGCCTTGTGAGCCCACACAAGCTAATGAGGTGCCATGTATGTGTATTAATGGCTACAGGTGGCCAACCGATGGGATGCATTGCTGCCGGACCCGCGCCGCCAAAAGCTCGCCAGCCCCAAGCACAGCTTCGCGCAGATCGTGCACACCGACGGAGTCGCCCTCAGCGTCATGTTCCTGCGGCCCAAGCCTGCCGCTCCACCCGCAGAGCTGCCGCGGATGGGCAGGCACATGGGCGCAGTCAACCCGCTGGCCCACCTCGACGCGGAGTGGTTGGGCGTGGACCCAGGCAAAACAAACATGGCAACAGTGGCGCACGAGGAGCGCAGCGCTGCCGGCACAGTGGTGTCCGTGTGGCAGAGATCTCTAACCTCCGGGCAGTACTATCGCGACAGCGGCATCAACCGGCAAGCCCAGGCGACCAAGACGTGGCTGGCCCAGCTGAAGCCGCAGCTCAACGCCTTGTCGCACGTCAGCAGCAAGCCCAGCTCGCTGGCCTCGTACCGGCGGTTTGCCGACACCGTCCTGGCGACGTACGACGCCATGTGGGCCGAGGTCTCCAAGCCGCGCTGGGCCAACGCCAAGTTCAGGCTGAACTGTGGCAAGAAGCGCGTGGTGGCAGGCTCCTGGTCCAAGGTAAGGCCTCTTAGCAGTAGGCCTAGAAGCTAGGCAGTAGCCAATCAAAGTCAGCTCATGCTCTTACACCTGGCCTGCCGCTGTTGCTATACCTGACCTTACGCATGTGTGCCTTGTGTGTTGTACGGTACAACCTCCCGTAACGACCCAGCCTCCCGACCCACCCAGGGCGCCGCCCTCCCCGGCCTGCTCGCCTTCCTGTACATAGCCTTCCTGTACATAGTGGGGTCAGGTCAGGTCAGGTCAGGTCAGGTGGGGTCAGGTGGGGTGGGGTGGGGTGGGGTGGGGTGGGGTGGGGTGGGGTGGGGTGGGGTGGGGTGGGGTGGGGTGGGGTGGGGTGGGGTGGGGTGGGGTGGGGTGGGGTGGGGTGGGGTGGGGTGGGGTGGGGTGGGGTGGGGTGGGGTGGGGTGGGGTGGGGTGGGGTGGGGTGGGGTGGGGTGGGGTGGGGTGGGGTGGGGTGGGGTGGGGTGGGGTGGGGTGGGGTGGGGTGGGGTGGGGTGGGGTGGGGTGGGGTGGGGTGGGGTGGGGTGGGGTGGGGTGGGGTGGGGTGGGGTGGGGTGGGGTGGGGTGGGGTGGGGTGGGGTGGGGTGGGGTGGGGTGGGGTGGGGTGGGGTGGGGTGGGGTGGGGTGGGGTGGGGTGGGGTGGGGTGGGGTGGGGTGGGGTGGGGTGGGGTGGGGTGGGGTGGGGTGGGGTGGGGTGGGGTGGGGTGGGGTGGGGTGGGGTGGGGTGGGGTGGGGTGGGGTGGGGTGGGGTGGGGTGGGGTGGGGTGGGGTGGGGTGGGGTGGGGTGGGGTGGGGTGGGGTGGGGTGGGGTGGGGTGGGGTGGGGTGGGGTGGGGTGGGGTGGGGTGGGGTGGGGTGGGGTGGGGTGGGGTGGGGTGGGGTGGGGTGGGGTGGGGTGGGGTGGGGTGGGGTGGGGTGGGGTGGGGTGGGGTGGGGTGGGGTGGGGTGGGGTGGGGTGGGGTGGGGTGGAGGTAGTGTCTCACCTGGTGGCATCACCAAACCACTTATCCACTAAGGCCAAGCCATAGTGCACGTCCGCAAGGTTGGCGTGATCTGCTTGGATGGCTGTCAATAGCTCAGCCACGGGGACCATCAGCTCCACCAAGCAGCTGTTCAGTTTCCACCATGGCTCAAACGTTGGCATAGAGTGTAGGGGTAAAGGGTAAAGACATAAGTCATCTAGGATTCTGCTAACCTGGGCAGGCCGGGCCGGGCCGGGCAGTTAAGGGCAGGGCAGGGCTTGGGAGGTGGTGGGCTGGGTGGTGCTTGGGAGGTGCTGGGAGGTGGTGGAGGGGTTTGGGAGGTGGTGGTGATGAGCACATGGGATCGGGAGGGGGTAATAGTGCACCTGGTCACGAGAGGGGACAGGCATTGCAGGCACCCAGGTAGCCAAGAAGGTCTTGAACGTTGGGTTGTCCACGATGTTGAAGTCCTTTGTCCTCCACAACACCTGTAATGTGCACAGAACATAAACAATAGTTCAGTACTATTGCACCCTCCTAACACATCGTGGTCCTAGGGTTAAGGTCACCTGCGCGAGCTGTCGACTTGCTGCTCGGGGTGGTCACAACATCCTCGTTCTTGCTTGTACGCTTCAATGGCTGCCGCGAGTTCTGGGAAGGTCTTGGCGATGTTCAATGCCTGCGTGCTGGCCAGAAACTTCGTGCAGTGCAAGAGATGTCTCTTAAGGCGGTCCTTGTTACTGCTCGCCTCCTTGTTACTGCTCGCCTCCTAGTGATTGCAAGAATAGCGTAGAACGCCGTCGACATGGCCGTCAGTCTCGCTTGTTGGTATTGTGACGGCCGTTAGCTGTTCCATCACCCACGCCGACTTCTGAGTCTTGTTTCTCTTCATGAATGAGCCTCCACGTCGGAAGCGATGTGCCTCTCAGCCCTGAGGCCATCCGCTTCTTACATTGTTGTGAAGCCTCCGACATGTTGCGACGATAGCCGACGGCCTGCTGCGCGAGTCTGTAATTACGTAATTACATGGCCGTATGTAATTACACGATTTCCCTGCGGACAACCATGTAATTACAAAGTTACAAAGTTACAGAATTACGCGTGTAATTACATGTAATTTTGTAAAATTACATGTAATTCTGCATCACTGGTTGTACCATGTGTGGATGCAGGTCAAGAAGCAGGCACAGAAGCGGTGGCCGGACCGCATCCTGGCCCTGGCCTACGGGGCAGCTAGCTTCAGCGGCAGCGGCAGCGTTGGCTGCAGGGGTGTCCCAGTCAGCCAGATGCGGAAGGAGGCAGTGAAGCAGTTCGGGGCAGGGCGTGTGGTGTTGGTGGATGAGTTCCGCACCAGCCGGGTCAGCTCAGCCTACAGTCAGGTCCCACAAGGTCAGGTAAAATGGCTCGAAAAGATGTACCGTCACTTTTTGTCGCGTATACTGAACTCCAAGAGGTCAAACCGCGACGCCCCGTTGCGGCGTGCAGCTCCGCAGCTTGGCCTGCGAGGGACGGGCTAAAGTCAACTTTGCCCCCCTCCGCGGTATCCTGGCACCAGTGACTCCTTGCACCCTAACGGTAGTGCACTTGCATACAATAAAGCCGCAGCAACGAGCGAGGTAGAGCGGCCACTAGTCGGTCGGTCGGCGTACCGGGATGGGGTGCCGTCATGCAAATCTGCAGTGCTATTTTTGAGATCGATTTGCCGCTTGTTGCTGCTACGTAATCGTCTGGTTTCTGCGCCCTAGCTTTGAAGTATGCTAGAAAGAAAAAAAAAGAAAGAAAGACTACTCCCCCCGAAGCTTCAGGGGGCGTGCACTAAGGAACCGCGCGCCGCTTCTGGTCTTTCACACCATGGGAGGGGCCCCCGCGGGCTGACGTATGCCTAAAGGGCGCTCTCACAGCACGACACGCCCCGGCTCGGAAACGTGTCTACCCTCCTGAGCTTCATAGGAAATTAGCCTACTCCACTCCAGCTCCCACCCCGCACGATGGCGGGCACTGCCCTCAAGAGAGATCGATTACGCCAAATATTTCTGGCCCCTTGCGGGTGTCGATCCCCCGGCCTCTCGCAAGAAGAGGGAGGTTTGTAGCTACTGAACCACACCTGCTGCATGGGGTGCTACTGGCTTCGGGTCCTAACCCGGTTGATTGAAGTATGCTCATAGCTCCCATTAGAAGCTATTGCAGTGTATTACATCTGCCCTGCGCAGCTTGGGAAGCTCCTGGAATTACGGTGCGTAGAAGTCTTATTTCTAGGCAGGAAGTGCATCAAACGCCGTGCTGACCTCCTTCATAGATGCAAGAGAGGTGCCTCGAGCATCTCTACCTTGCCCAATAGCGTTATCCTTAGGATTGACACCCATAGATACACCAGACATATCTACCATGCTCATGTCTGATTTACTCCATTATCTCGCGCTCATCAGGCTGCGACGAAGGTAGAGATTGTTCAGGTTCCTTCCAGCTACCACCAGCGTTCATCAGCGGCACAAATGATGCAGATTTGCGGCCATTTTAAGCGATGGGCCGACGCAGTCAGCGTAGTAAGAATAGGAAGGATAGGAAAGCATAGGACAGCAGAGGATAGCTGAGGATAGCATAGGAAAGCGTAAGAAAGCATAGGAAGCTCTCATCATTCATCAGCCCTCTCAATAATGTCGTCGAAGGAGAGACCAGAAAAAAACAGTTCCTTCAGTCATGCTGCCTGTAGCTCATAGTATATGCTTTGATGTGGTGGAGGAGGAGGGCCATTGCAACGCTTAGGCATGTATCAAGCGAGCTGCGACAGCCCGATGCGAGATGCGAGCCACCCCGTTACCGAACATAACCGCCGGCCCTCGCGCAAGCGCTGTTGTAGACCGTACCTACTGGCACCCGCGTTAGAAAGAACGCCGCATCCATATACATTAACCTTGCCACCTGGACACTTGTCGACACTGGTGGGCGCCCAGGCCGTGCAGGCCCTTTGATGCAGTAGGCATATCGGGAAGGCTCGCTGATCAAGGCTGCGTAAGCGCGGCATCAAATGGCTCACGGTACATTTTGACAAACAGACCTTGTGGGACCTGACCTACAGCCACCCCAGTGAGGCCCTCCCTGGACAGCCGCCAGAGTCCTTCAGGTGAGAGGGTCAGTGGGTGATGGTCGTTGGGTCAGGGTAGTGCTTGGAGGTGGTGGAGTCAAGGTGGCTGGGTAGGGTCAGGATTGAGAAGGTAAGGAAAAATTCTACAAATGTGCATTGCCCCATGTGTCCATGTAGGTGGCTGCGGCCAGTGTACAGCAAAGCAAAGCGTTCCCAAGTCAGGGGCTTGATGTGCTCAACAAGCAACAACATCAGGTAAGCACTGGCCTGGCACCCCCCTAGCACTGACTTAACCCTACAAATGTGCATGACATGAGCATATCTCGCATGACATGGCACATGGGGTGACTTCATGCACCTCCCACACCCATGTGCAGGTTCTATGACCGGGACGTGTCAGCCGCGCTGAACATCCGCCGCTGCGCAGTTGGCCCAGGCCCACGCCCTACTGAGCTGTGCTACTGGGACAGCCGCCCAGCCATGCCAAAGCCAGGCCAGGAGTGGGTGTACGTGCGTGACAAGGCACTGTTGCGCAAGTGGCGGCGCAAGTGGCGGCGATAGCCAGCTACAGCAATACAACCCAAGAAAACAAGATACCAAACCCCTCACAAAGGGGATGTGTGTGAGTAAGAGCTACAGAGTAGGGTAGGGCTCTTGCTAGTAGTAGACCTGGAGGCACACACACCAGAAGGCTGAGCTGAAGTGGGCAGTAGGCACACTGTAGGTAGCCTTTACAATAATGATCTCGCAGCCTGTGTTTGATTACAACTCATGCTTTCTTTTGGTGTTGCATGAGGGCTGTAGGGATCAAAACTTGTGTCTGTTAATCAAAGGTGGGAAAGGTGGGAAAGGTGGGAGGTGGGAAAGGTGGGAAAGGTGGGAAAGGTGGGAAGAAGGTGGGAAAGCAGTGAGTGTTCCTTGCGCTTGCAGCACACACACTAAACCAGTAGACAGCCTCATAACTGTCTCAACCCACAATGGCATCAACAGCGGCACAGTGGCCAAGACTGCAGCGAAATCGACAGGAAGAGTGATGCCCGTCGCATCGGCGCTGCAGGTTTGGCGCGAAGGCCTGTAGTGGGTCGAAACTCCACCCCTGGATTGCTACAGCGTCCAGCAAAGCTATCAGAAAGGAATTGCGCCCACCGTGCAGGGGGCGGTGTTGGTGCCGTGCGGAGCTGACTTGTGCACAGGTGAAGCTATGCCCTGTTTAACTGTCCCTCGGACTTCGTTCTAAGTCCTTTTGTCTATTAGGCTTGCTTACACAGGGTCACAAGTGACACAGGTCACTAAGGCCCACTGTTGAGCTCCTCTGCTGAGGACAGTTAGCATCGAGGCACTTTATGGCTCAGCGCGCTTGTTTTGTGCGCTGCCGCTCAGGCCTCGCCCCGCAGCTGTTGAGGCAGCTTATCTTTCGCATTAGAGGCTTGAGGCCAGCAGTTCTTCACCATGGATCCATCAGAGAAGCAGGCCGCGAAGTACAAGTCGAAGAACCTGATGGGATACATCCAGGACAAGGTTGATGTGGGAATCACCAAGCTACGCAGCGACGAAGGGGTGGACTTGGACGTTGCGGTTGTGAAAGCCACGCTGCAAGACGAGGTGGCCCCTAAAGACAAGCATGTTCGCACGCTGAAGGTGGCATGCAGCGGCTCGGCTCCTCGCCAGCAAGTCAGCTATGTGATCCATGGCCTGGCCAAGCGGCTGGAGGAGAAGTCAGGTTGGCTGGTGACCCTGAAAACACTGATTGTGTTCCATCGCCTGATGAGGGAAGTGGACCCATCCTTTCAGGTGACTGCCCAGAGCAGCAGGTGTGACAGGAATAGCATCAGCACACAGCATCAGTTACAAGCTGCAAGTGCCATCTGCTGCCTTCTACCCCATGCTGATTGCGCTATTGTAGTTGACTTAAACCACTGCTGCCACTGTACTCAGACACCAGGTGTCAGGCTTTGGCCGCTCACTTTGTGTTGTGCTCATGCCTTGTGCTGCCTGGCATGTATCGTTTGCATCACATCCCTCTCCGCTTTATCACCATCAGCTATGTATCTCTAGCTGCAACCCATGCCTTTACTTCCTGCTCTCCTGCTCACCCCCCTCAGCTCACACATCATATCTTTCTCACGCCACGTCACTGAGGACAAGATCATCCGTTACTAGGAGCTACCCCTACCCCTACGCCACCTGTTCCTCTACACCTCCACCTGGTCTTCACTTCTTTGTATTGCAAGCTGTGCACCCACCCACCCACCCCAGCTCCCTGTCCCGCACTACACCTACAGTTTGACTGCGCGCCCTTCCTTCCCATCCACACGCTGCAGGACGAGATCATTCGGTACCAGGAGCGCACCGGGGCTCACCGCATGCTGCGCCTGGACTCCTTCGCTGACCACACCACACGCGACACCTGGGACTACTCCGCCTGGATCCGAGTCTACTCCGTCTACCTGGACGAGCGCCTGGGTGCCTTCAAGAGCATGCGCTTTGACCCTGAGCTGGAGGCGGTGGGGGCGGGGGGTGGGGCAGGCGGCCACGATGGCTTCACTGCGCCTCAGGCTAGGGGGGACAGCAGCAGCAAGCTCAAGAGCTGTGGGGCGTCGGAATTGCTGGACAAGCTGCCCCAGGTCAGTTTGCTGGGGGTGGGTGCGGCTGAGGGTGGGTAGGCTGAGAGTGGGTGGGTGAGCTCATCAAGGCTGGGGCAGGGTGGGGCACTGACTAGGGGTGGGTATGGGGCAAAAGGCTATGCAGAGTGGGATGCAATGGTTAAAGTTGGGGTTGGGGTGAGGGTTAGGGGTCCCTGGTAGCTGCCCATATCCATGGCAGCTTGACCCCCATGGCCCCCACTGCTACACTCACAACCAGCCCCATGCCCTCATGGCCAGCTGTGCAGTGAGGCATCTGTTCCCGCCCTCACTGCTGAGCATGGCACCACAGCCCCCAGCTGTCCCCAGTACACAGAAAGGTTCCTAATTTGGCTAGGCCTATATTGGTCGTTCTCCCATTTCCGCTCTTCAACACGCATGCCTCCTTTCATACACGGTCGTTGAAGGTTATGAGGACGTTGTGAGTCGGTTTGCGGCGGACTATCGCGTTTTGTCGGCTGAGATGAGGCTGCCACCGGTTACGCCCATTTGAACCCTACCGGCCGTTAAGGTCCCGTGTGCACTAGCGCGACGAAATACTCAAGCGAGCGCGGCCCTCCTAGACACCTTGGTGGGTACACGATGTAGCGCAGTTGGTGCGCTTTGGTTTATTGCTACCCTTTGGCCGCGGTCTTGCGTTGAAAATGTTCTCTCTCAGCTCTCGTGTCATTATTTCGGTCTCATGTGCCCAGGTCCTACCGCACACCACCAGCCCTTATGGCCAAACTGACCACTGGTGCTTCTCGACAGTCCAGCTTGGCTTAAGACAGCACAGGCGAAAGAGCCAAAAGGCTCTTGGCAGCTGCTAATGCTTACTTGAAGGTCAAGAGGGGCCAGCCACAGCCATCCATGGCAGCTGTGGCCCGGGAACATTGCGTTCCATATGCCACCCTCCACAGAGTCATCAAGCGGGGAGGGGTGATCGCAAAACGTGGGCGCCCAACAGCTTTGTCAGCTGTGGAAGAGGAGCAGCTGCGGGACTTGGTAGTGAGGGGCCAGCAGCAGGGTGTGGGGGTCACCAAGACAGCATTGCTTGCATCTGTGAGGACGACGCAGCGGGTCATGGAGCGCAAGGGCAAAGTGGACCCCTTCAAGGGGAAGGCCCCTGGCAAGAATTGGCGTCAGGGGTTCATGCGGCATTTAGTTATAATTAATTACTTGAAATATATAATATAATACCGATAACAATACATGTCGGGCGGCATTTGAGAAGAGCGTGCACTTGAGAAATGGCTTTCACCCCCCAGACAAGGATAACATGCTAGCAGCAGCAGCAGCCAGCATGGAGGGTGGCAAGCAGCAACCAACCTTCAAACCCTGGGTACCCTTGACAGTCGACGCCGCAATGTTGCGTGTTGCAGCTCAGCGATCAGCCCAACCGCAGCCCAGCTTACTTTTTCCAGCAGAGGATAGGTTCTATTTCAAGCATGAGGTGGTTGCTGAGGCAGCCAAGCAAGCTCCAAAGGCCAGCAAGCGATCTTGCAAGTAGCATGCTTGCATGTGCATGTGCGCAACTTTGAGTGCCTCTAGACTGCCACGTGATCATGTTTTTGACAAGCTGCTAGTTTTGATAGGGGCATTGGGATGGGCAGGAGCCTCTACAAAAGTCGTGGTGCCAATCTTCAAGTAGGTGGACAAAAGCAACGACATGCTCACATTAGGGGACTTTCAATGTAAAACTGGTTTTTTGGAGGTATGGTACTAAAACATGTCATATCTTTGCTGCTGATGGGCATAAGGAGACAATCAAGGGCACTGTGGAGAGATGTTGTGAAGGGTTGCACGGCTATGTGCTTGGGTTCCACATTAGTACCAATATGAAGCAGCAATGGGCCTGAGACGCCAAAAGTTAATCAGATTAGGAACCTTTCTGTGTACTGGTGCGTTTCCTAGTAGCGGTAAGAGTTTGGCTTTCAGATGCGTGAAGCCAAGTACACTGCCAATGCATTGCTCCGACCCGACTCACACCATCCTCACGACCTTAATCGGCTGTGTAAGAGGAGGTGCGGGTGTTAATGGCTGATGTGGGAGAGGATTGGATCAGGCCTGACTGACATAGGCACCTCATTTGCTGTGGCCTAATCAGGCCTGACCTGGTTAGGCACCTTACTGTGTGCGCCTGCTGTGTTGCGCAGATTCAAAAGTTGCTCAGCCGCCTGATTGCCTGCGTGCCTGAGGGTGCTGCGCAGCACAACGACATCGTGCTGCAGTCCTGCGCCATGGTGGGGTCCCTGGGGGCTGAGTGTTGCAGCTAGGGGGTTCAGGCAGGGTCAAGCGGCGTGCCAGGCAGGAGGGGAGGCAGGAGGGGGAGGTGATAAGGCAGGTAGGAGGAAAGGCAGGTAGGCGAGCAGGCAAGCAATCCACACCCGCAGCAGGGCTCTCACACACAACAGGGAGGCGCAGCATGTAGTGAGCCACAGCAGGGTGCAGGCAGACGCAGCATGTAGGCTGGTAGGGTCACCCACCCATGCTGCAGGCTACAGGCGGCAGGCTCCCACACTCGACAGGGAGGCGCAGCAAGAGGCTGAGCTGCAGGCAGGCAGAGCATGAAGGCAGGCATGCAGTCTCACCAGCGCTGCTGCCCTGGCCTGCTGCAGGTCATGCGGGAGGTGCGGGCCACATACCGCTGCGTGTGTGAAGGAGTGATCAACCTTGCTGACAAGTACTTTGAGATGGAGCGGCCAGAGGCCCTGCGTGGCCTGGACCTGTACAAGTGCGCACAAACCCGCAGCTTGCATGCAAGCAAGCATCACATGGGAGTGGACAGGTCTTGCCACCTTGCTTGCTCCATGCCCCAAGCAAGCATTCCTGCTGCGCCCATGCATGGTGTCGTTTTGTAGTACTGCCCATGCGCTGCCTGGGTGCTGCGCTGACGGTGTACTGGTGTACACTTTGAGTGCTCCCCTCCAGCAACCCCACTCGCCTTGCTCGCCTTGTGTCAGTGGTGCCAGGGGAAGCAGGCAGTAGTGGCTAGCACCCCTGCCTGGCTGCAGGGAAAACTCCCTGCTGAATGATCGGCTGAACGCCTTCTTCTCCAACATCAACCACGTGCCCACGCTGCGGGGCGTGGTGCAGATGCCTTCACTACAGGTATCTCTTGCCCTGAGCCAGGGTCATGGCAGCTCTGGGTAGGGGTAGGTGGAACATGGCTTACACAGCTGAAGCTGGCAGCCATTAGGCTTCTTGGCCACCCTCCCCCTCCTCCTCTCTAGGGGTGCTGGTGGCTTGAAGTATTGTGGAGATGATTGTCACACAGGATATCAGCCCTCTCACACACGACAGAGTCAATGCCTGCACCACTTGCTTCAAGAGTCTGGGTATCAGGCATGCTTGAGATGGTCAGGCGCAAGGTGAAGCTAGGTGTCAGATGGAGTGGGACGTATGCCATTAGGCTGCTTGGCCACCCTCCCCTCCCTCTAGGGGCGCTAGTGGTTTGAAGCAGCATAGAGTTGCTTGAGCTGTTCAGGCGCTGACTTGAGCTAGGCAGCAGATGGAGGGAAACAGAGGTTGGGTGAGGAGGTTGCAAGAAGCAGGCATCACACAGCAGACAGCGCAGCAGCAAAAATAGTAAGGCCAAGTAAAGCTAGGTGGCAGACTGAGTGGGGAAATGGTCAACAGCAAATGCGTCAGCAGCCAGAGGACCAGTGGGTGGGAAGCTGGTCCTGGCCTCTGTGGGCAGTGTACGCAACCTTTAGGGCAGGAGGTTGGGGTGATGGAGGTTAGTAGGTTGGGTTAGCTAAGGGCAGGAGGGTGGGGTAGTTGGGCACAACCTGCCAGTCGGCAGCAGCACAGCTGGGTGACTACCCTCTCTTAATGCGCAGTTGCTGAGCAGGGCTGCGGCCCTTGTTGCTTCTCTGCCCTGGCTTGCATGCAGGCGCTGCCGCCTGACTTCCTGACCACCATGGAAGAGTATGTGCGTGATGCCCCCCGCCCTGCTGCTGCTCCTGGAAGGCAGGCTGCCCTGCGCCAGTCCGGCCAGAGCCTGCCAGGCCAGGGTCAGGCATCCCCAGATGCCAAACCGACACATAGCCTGGGTGGGTGGTCTTGCCTGAATCACACTATGTGTCACACTGTCACAAACAACAAGCAGGTGTATGGCAGTCACAACTGCTGGGTTGAGGTGTGACTGCCATAAAAGAGTATACTGCCAGAAGCGGTCATTCTGCCAAGCCTGCATCATCACCATTACCTTCGTTGCCTGTAAGGGGCTTGCAGTGTGAGCAACAAGACAGGGATGGGTTTGTTTTCAGGAGACTGCAATGTTTTCATATGGGCTGCGCGGTGTTGGCAGGCAGGCTGGCAGAGCAAGCAACATGGGCAATCAAGGGGTGATGGCGAGGAGGGGGGGAGGGAGGGAAAGGGGAAGTGAAGGGAGGGAGGGAAACAAGGAGGAAGAGAGGGAGGGAGGGAAGAGCTGGGCGAGGCAGCTGTGCTGGGGCGGGGCTTGCCGCCACTCCGCCACAGCACAGCATCTTGCTGGTGCGGCTGCACAGGTGGCTCTGACGCCGGCCTGCCCCCTACGCTGGCCTCCCCCTTGCAAGGCGTCCTTCGGATTGGGCCCCCCACAGGTGTGACCTTTGCAGTTTGTGTGACCCAACAACAGCTGTGACCAGGTAGTAAGATAGCAGGGATCAGGCACCGACTGTTGTACGCACCACCACATTGACCTCTCCAGGCTACCCTGACCGCCTGTGCCAGGAAGGCTGCCCTTTGTAGGTGTAGCTCATCCCCAAAGACCACAGGTTTGGACTTGTGTCTGAAGTGAACCTCCCAGTGCTAGTGTCAGTGTCAGAAAAGGTAGCACAGCACTCGTTACAGGGATGGCCTTGACCGGACAAACGCAGTTAAGGCCTTCCGCAGAGCGCGAACTAAGACTGCCTCGCACTTCAGTCAAGTACTCCTAGAAACTCTGATGGTCTGACTGACCTCAACTTCCTTACTCCAACAGTCAGTGCCCTATGCTATCCGCAACTACCCAATCAAGTGTTGCTTACCCCAACTGTATGCAGCTTTGTGCATAGCAGGATGCCAGCTTCCTCTTCTCTATTTTACTTATCTGTTCTTAGCTTGTGAGTGCTGCCTGCCTGGCATGCAGGCTCCCCAGGTGCCAGCCTTGCCCCTGTGCCCACCCCTGCCCCCCAGCCATCGGTGGATCTGCTGGGTGATGACTTCTCCTCACCAGCCATCTCCTCACCACGACCCCCCCAGCCTCAGCAGCAGCAGCCCCAACAGCAGCAGCAGCAGATGCCCCTACAGCAGCAGCAGCAGCAGCAGCCCTTCCAGCCCCAGCAGCAGCAGCCCCAGCAGCAGCAGCAGTATGCTTCCCCCACTCAACCCCAGCACCAGTATGCCTCAGCGGTGCCTCAACCCCACAGCTACCCTGGACAGCAGCAGCAGGCGTCAGGGAGCCCTGCTACCCCTGGGTTTGAAGCCCCCCAACCCCACTACCAACACCATGCCCCTTATGCCCACCCCATGCAAGCCTCCTACCCCCCCGCTGCTGCCCCTCAGCACCAGGGCTGGGGCGAGGCAGCATTTGCGGCTCCCACAGCAGCAGCTGGGTTCGTGGATCGGCCCGCTTTTGCAGCCCCCATGGCCGCGCCGCCGGCCTTCAACCCCTTCGCCGCTGCTCCGCCTCCTATGACTGCACATGCCTACCCAACTCCTCCTGGATATGGCCAGCCTGCATCCAACCCCAACCCCTTCGGAGCGAACCCCAACCCCTTCGACCAAGGGTCAGGCCCGGCACATGCTTTCCCGCCTGCTTCTGGCCCCAGCTTGGTCGCGAGCAACCCGTTCGGCGTGACCGGTCCGGCGTGGGGCGCGGGAGCACCGCAAGGCGCGTCGGCATGGGGCGTGGCCGGGCCCGCGCAGGTTCAAGCCCGGCGCACTCAGGACCCACTGAATGATTTGGGCGTGGACGTCTTGTTCGGCAAGCCTGTTGGCGTGCAGCCCCCCGCCCCGTCCCTGAGGGACCTCAAGATTGGGGCCCCCTGAGCAACAAGGCAGGCGCGGTGCAGGCCCCTTGAGCAGCAGGCGCGGTGAAAGCGCTGCAGGCGCGGTGCTCAGCATCTGATGAAGTGCGGTCGCTCTCGTACTTGTCGGCTTAGTCTCATTAATAGTGCTTGCGAGTAGTGATGGGTTACCTAGTTGCCACGCCTCTTCGCATGTTGTCGCCGTCTTGTTCTAATCCTGGTTGTAGCAATTGGAGTTCATTCTGATTTGTTCCATTGATTGTCGGTGACTGTAGTCTAACAAGTTTTAATTCCTACAGCCCTCATGCAACACCATAATAAAGCACGAGTTGTAGTCAAACATAGGCTGCGAGATCGCTGTTGTAAAGGCTGCTGCTAATGTGCCTACTGCCCATTTCAGCTCAGCCATTCTGGTGTGCGTGCCTCCAGGTCTACTACCAGAAAGAGCTCTAACTAACCCTACAGCTCTTGCTCACACACATCACCTTTGTGAGGGGTTTGGTGTCTTGTTTTCTTGCACTGTCTTGCAGTAGCTGGCTATCGCCGCCACGTGCGCAGCACTTGTAGTCTAACAGCTGACATCCCCCTTGTCCCTCACTAGCAGACACTAGCGGGAGTAGTCGGGGACAATTGTGGCCCAACTCAGGTGATGTTAATGGCTGTGTGGAGGAATGCACATGGACATGGTGCATGAGTGCCTACCACCTACATTACTGCCTGACACAGAGAGGTGTGGTGTAGACTTGGCATAATGAACATGCGCTGATTGTAAGCTGATGGGGGGGGCACACACTACTGTGCCTCAGCAGGCTGTTCCTGGGCCTTGGGTGGCTTGTCTCGCAGCCGCTTGTAGCCCAGGCCAGGGTACTCCTTGCCCTTGGCTGGCAGCTTCCCCTGCTCTGGACAGTAGCACAGCTCCAGCGGGCGCCACCTGCTCTCCCCAATGCGCTGCATGTTCAATGCTGCATTGCAGTCCCTGTCCAGCCACCTTCCTGGCTGCGGTACTGGCTTGGCTTTGTCAGCCTTGCCCTGGGCCTTGCCTTATCCCTTGGTGGACTGGCTGGGCTCAGCTGCCTGCTCAGCCTCGGTGCGCTTGTTGCGCTTGGCTGGAGGGGGAGTGCTGGGTCCTGGCTGTGAGGCTGCTGCCAGTGTGGCTGCCTGGCTGCTGCGTGGGGCCTGTGGGGGCTTACGGGGGGCCACTATCGGGCACCACATCAGGCCCCGCACTGGCAGGTCACGCTGCTGGCTCCAGGCTGGGCGCAGCAGGCGCAGGTCCACCTGCCCTGCTGGGGGGCTTCCAGTCTGCACGCCTGGTGGGCTGCTCATGGTCCAACTCCTCCTCACAGTGCTGCTTGCCATTCACTGCTGAGCTGACCCGGGTGGTGCAGTGCTCATCCACTAGCACTACCCTGCCCCGCCGCTGGCCTGCGCCCCTGGGCCTGCACACCACCTTGCAGCAGGCCCGCAACACCGCATCAGCACCCCACCCTCCCCCAGTGTCAATGCCAGCAGCGCCAAAGAACACAACCAGCTACTTGGCATGCCCATGGCGCTCCATGGACACCTTCGCCATGTCCTCCTCCAGCTGCAGTCATGCACACAAGGCACACAGATGGTGGCTGACATGGTGGCACCAGGTTAGGCATGGCACAGTCCACTACTCTTTCACGTCATGCCCACCACCTCTCAGTCCCTTACCCTCCCTCCCACCCACGCACCCCCACCTTCTTGAAGAACTGCTCCTCGGTCCTAGGCTCCGTACAGTCGCAGCCACTTTTGTGCCCATTTGGGTCCAGGTACACCTCCCACACCGCATCCCAGGTTGCCAGGGTGACGGTGATGTGCTTCAGGTTGGCCTCCAGGGATGTGCCGGCTGAGCTTGCTGCTGCCAGGTGCTAGAGGTGGGGCTTGATTGGTGCTAGCCATCGCTCGGTGTCGTGGCGGGAGTTGTTGAGGCCGCTGGCATGCTTCACCTGGCCCTTGGTCAGCTTTCACCGGGCCAGCTAGTCAGCTACCAGCTACCTGCAGGGACCCTTGCTTCTTCATGCCCAGTAGGCGGCGGTGCTTGTCGGCCTCCTCTATCAGGTCAGCCACATGCGTCTTGTCCAGGTTGGCGGCCTGCAGCTCTGAGCTCTGCAGAAATGAGCATGGGGTGGCGACGCTGGTTCTTGCGCACAAGCCGCCGCCGCAGCTGGTTGTAGAACGTCAAGAAGTTCGGGTTGGCGAAGAACTGGCTGAAGTCCTTAAGCTGCCTGAGCATCACGCTGTCAAGGGGCAAGGGAGGGCTGTCAAGGGCTGCCAACCGGGCGCTGCCAAGTTGGGGTGGGCTGTGTGCCAAGTTGGGGTGAGGCTCCGAGTCAGACTGTGACTCCGGCTCAGAGTCGCAGTCTGACTCGGAGTCAGAATCACAGTCCAACTCCGTGCTGGCAGGCTGGGCAGGGGCAGGCTGAGCAGGGGCAGGCTGGGCAGGGGCGCGTGGGGGGAGTGGGGGGAAGGGGGGTGCATCAGGGGCTTGGGAGGGCTGCACGGCTGGAGGTGTGGGTGCACATGCATACCCCGGGGTGGGGTAGCCCACCAGGCAGGTCAGAAATATACGCAAACAAAAAGCGAGGCGATGACTTGAAGCTGGAAGTGCGCCATTAGCTTGCGCTTAGTCTTTTTGCAGCCGCGCAGCACAGGACCACCCGGGACTTTGATGGCCTGCGGCCAAGCACAATCAACATTTGCCAGGCCACTTTGACAGGCCAAGACACGATGCGGGGACACAAACAGTGCGGGGACACACAAGGCGGGGGCGGCCTTTAACCTGGCGCCTGCTCGTTGCCCAGCCATCCCGGCGCTCCTGTCGTTGTTTCCTTTGAGGGGGACGAGACGCTGCGATGGAACCAATAGGAGCGACGGGTTATTACACAGCGCGTAACTCACGTAGCTCACAGTCGGCTAGGGACACGAACCTTTCTGTTTCTTGTCGCTACCCTTCCGCTTCTTCTTAGCCATCACGCGATGCGCAGTGCAACGGGCGGTGGCCTTTTCAAGCAATTTGGGTTTCACGGGAGATTCACGGAGATTCATGTACTACAGCCGTGATTCAGACAATACTTTGCAGCTTAGTTTGTTAGTTTGTCCAGCTCCTCCTCCTGGATGGACCAGTCATCAGCCCAGCAGGAACTAAGTACTATGAACAGAGCAGAGCAGCGCCGCCAGCGTTAGAACAGAGCAGCACCGCCAGGTGCTTCATGAGGATAAGCATGAGAAGTCCAAACCTCGACACCCGAAACACGACGCCTATGGTAATGACCCCGCAATGACTGATGCACCACAGCCCGTCACAGCAGGGGCCTGGCCCTGTGGCAGGGAGGTCTCATAGCCATGTCTACCCAGGTGGTTTCAACAGCATGGCCACAACACATAGGCAATGCCAGACCAACAAAACTTATTCAACAAGGAACAACATGTTGGGCTGTGGGTAATCTCACTCAGCTACTACAAACACGTTGTAGCATCCTCGGTCGCACCCTTGATGACTGCAAACCCCAAGTCGATGGCACGTTCCAGGGGCAAACCCCCTGACCACTGGGCTACTCATCAAAACTAACAGCTTGAATGCTTGTGAGGCTAACAGCCTGTGCAAACTACTAGGGCCTACGCATTGTTGCGGGCCCGACCATCAATGCCCCGCCGGTACTCTGCAGCGATTTAGCAACACCATCCAAGCGAGCTAGGGGGGGCATCAGGTCGCCATTCACCCGGAGTGCCGGCAACCGGAGTGGGGCGAAAATGAGATCCATTACACAATCCATTACACAATCCATGTGAGTACAGGCCCTGCTCAAGCCAGGCTACTTCAGCAGTAGGCTATGTGGCAACATAGGCAATGCAAGGCAGGACCTGCAGGACTCAAAGTTTCAGGCTTTCTCGCCTGCCCGGCCCCTCCCTCTCCATGCTCCTGCTCCACTCCTTCTCCATGTTCCTGAATCCCTGTTTCCCGCTGAAGGCCATTCAGGCTGCCCATTCAGGAACCCAGGCCAGTTGTCCCTCCTTCATGTCCAGCTCCTGGTCTCCAAGTGTTCACTCTCATTACTCTCACCACATGCCCTCCTGCCTCTTCCTCTCTGCCTGCCACACTGCCATCTTACTGAGGCTGAACTGAAAGGGGTTCACACTGGAAACCGGCTGTAGAGCCAGCAGGTTGCAGCTGCCTGGCCGAATCGCCAGGTATGGGCAGCTGGCGCCCTGTGAGACAAGCTGACGGCTGTGGCAGGTGCGCGTGGCAGGGCTGGCCTGGCCTGGCTGCCCTCACTTAATCTCCCGCTTTGCTTTCAACCCCACTCAGGCTAGGTCTGCCGGGATGCTCCTCCGCGGGCCAGGCTGGCTTGGCTCGCAGGTTCAATGCCTGGGCCACGGTGGCAACCCTACAACGCAGCAAAGTTCCCAAACGCAGCAAAGTCCCCAACCGACCACCTGGCCAACCACCTGGCCAACTACCAACCAACTAAGCAAATGGCTGGAATCACGCATGTGTACACACCACACTGAAAGAGCAGGATGGCCCTTGCCGCAAAAGCTTGGGACTGGCACTCAATTGTGTCATGTCAATGCTGTGCAGCAGCATGGCAATCACTGCTGCAGATGTCGACACTGTAGGCTGCAGCAGTCGCCACTGCATGGCTGTGATGACAGCCTGTGCATGGTGAGTGACTCAGTGTTGGTGGCAGAGTCAGCAGTGGGGGCAGCGGCAATGGCAGCGGCAACAGGAGCAGTGTGCTGGGCAGCTGCAGGCTTGGTGGGCTCACCAGTCACTCTGGCTGCGCGCAAAGCTGAGGAAGGAGGCGTCCAGGATGGTCATCACGTTAACCGCCAGCAGCTGGTGGGCCACTGGCACCCTTATGAAGTTGACAGTCTGTGGGTCGAGTCAGGTCAGGTCAGGTCAGGTCAGGTCAGGTCAGGTCAGGTCAGGTCAGGTCAGGTCAGGTCAGGTCAGGTCAGGTCAGGTCAGGTCAGGTCAGGTCAGGTCAGGTCAGGTCAGGTCAGGTCAGGTCAGGTCAGGTCAGGTCAGGTCAGGTCAGGTCAGGTCAGGTCAGGTCAGGTCAGGTCAGGTCAGGTCAGGTCAGGTCAGGTCAGGTCAGGTCAGGTCAGGTCAAGTCAGGTCAGGTCAGGTCAGGTCAGGTCAGGTCAGGTCAGGTCAGGTCAGGTCAGGTCAGGTCGTCAGTGTCACAGCAGCAGGGACATTGGCGCTAGGAGCGAGGCAGCACATACCAAGCCCTGGCCCTGGCCCTGACCCTGACCCTGACCCTGGCCCTGACCCTGGCCCTGACCCTGACCCTGGCCCTGACCCTGGCCTGTGGCCACGCTTGCCCAGGCAGTGCAGATCAGCAAGTCACCTGGAACGCGGGCCAGATGGCCAGCTCAGCAAGGTAGGTGGGTATGAAGTCCTTGGTCACCTTGTCCTTCAAAGTGCTCCTGTCAGCCAGGGCAGACACAGCCGACATGTCACCTGCCAGACCCCTGGGCCCACCTGGAGTAGAGCCCATGCAAGAGTGTAATTGTCATCCTAGCGGGCACAATCCGTGCATGCTGTCATGCTCCTTGCATGGTGGTCGCCAGGCGTGCTGACTCAGCGCAAGCAGCATTAGCACAGCCATCACTCCACCATCAGCATTCACAGATGTGGCCAGTCATCATGCAGGAAGTACACCTTCAGTGTTGTCTGACACAGTGACAATGATGGAAAGCTACTAAGGTGAAGTCAGGAGCTGAGGAGGATTCTGAAGGAGGCCAGGCACGGCCTCGTGGTGTGAGGGCTAGTAGAGGCTAAACCGTGTTCAGGAGGGTGGGGAGGTGTGGACAGGTGCGACTGACCACTCACCACCCACTACCGTCAATGACGAAGGAGCCCCAGGCATAAAAGGCCAGCACGTAGATGGGGCCTGCACACCAGGCACGCTGCAGTTGTTACTACATGCAGTCACACAGTCATTGTATGGTCTTAGAAGGATACGTTCTAACACTCTATGAGCATGGCATGAGTAGAACATGCTTAGCCTAAAAACTTGCTCAGGCGGCTATTTGTGTTTGCATTGCTGCTGAAGTGGGTCACTGTGGTGGCAGTGAAGCTGGGTCAAGGAAGCTCTTGGCCCTGCACCTCCTGCCCTGGCCCACTTCCACACTCCCCCTGTGTTAGACATTGAGTGTGTGACACACGATGTGTCACACAATGTGTCACACGATGTGCCACATGATCATTCACACGATGTGTCACACGATGTCACACTGGGCAAAGCTGGATTGGAGTGCGGCAAGGTGGGCTGCTTGTCTAGCAGACTGAGCTACGACAAGCTCAGGCAAGGGGAGTCAATGCAGTAGGGAGATAAACAAAACATGAGCCAAGGCCACAAGCCCACCCAGTAGCAGGAACAGGTGACTCAGCACTCCTGCACCACTCCAGAAGGCTACTTGAAACTGGGAATGGAATGCAGCAGCCATGGACAGCCATGGACATGCAAGTAGCATGTGAGACGTACACTTGTGCACGACAACTACACAGCCATGCAGGTGTGGGGCAACGGAGTGCCACGATGCGCCCCAGCGTCGCCAGCAGCTACACCAGCATGACTGACAGGTCCTAGCTGGTCCCCTGTACGCCCTCTCTATGGCAGAGACATATGCTGCAGTTTCAAACCGCTCCCCTGGCCCCACAACTCACCGCACCAGACGGCTGGCAGATGAGACGCGCCAAGCCATCATGCAGGGGCTACACAGGCTTCAATCATGCAAGCGCACACCCATGCAAGCTCACACTGGGGCAAGCATTCACCCGAGCCAGCCCATGAAGGACTCTTGCTCACCAAGGATGAGGGTGTCAGCCAGGACCTTGGCCCCGACATAGCGGGCGGTGCCAGGGGATAGTAGCTTGCGTGCAGCCACATCCAATCCTAGGTACCAGAAGTGGCCTGAGCAGCAACACCATGCATGCGCCTGTCCATGTGGGCGTGAGTCGGTCAGGGTTCAAGTTCTGGAGACGGCACCCAGGTGGGTAGGTCAGGTGTCTACAACATGGGCCAACCTCCATGCTAACCCGCATGTGCTGTCACAGCTCTGGTGAGCAGGGCGTTGTGCAGGTGAGCAGGGCATTGTGCTGGTGGCACACATGGGGGCTGGTGGCACACAGTGGGGTGCCTTAGTGTGTGCTTAGTGTGCGCTGCATTGAGGACACAGCGGGTGTGGGCTGCAGTCTGGAAGAGTGGGCTCCAGTATGAGGTTGAGCAGGCAGTGGAGGCAGGAACAATGGAATCAGGATGCACAGCCAGTCTGATACCTGCCTGACCAGAGGAGCAGCGCCGGCCTAATGAGCAGAGTTAGGAGGCCGCTGTGTGTACAAGCGCACGTGGCACTGCAAGTGGGCCTAGGCTCTGATCGCCACGTAAGGTTACCCTACACCCCCTCATCCTCACAGCACCTATGCTTGGCCTTCGTCATGTAATGTTGTTGCTGCTGCAGGCCATGCCTCCTTAGATCCAGGACATCAGGTGCTTTCAGACACACACTAACAAGAGCTCACCAACTGGCCCCATGAAACCAGCTCCGAAAGCAGCCGTCAGGCCCAACCTGCGCTGGTCCACATGTTTCCGCTGCTCAGCATATCTTTGTGCCACCAAGTCTGCACAAATACACGCACTGGCAACATACATGTAACATGTGTACAACACATGCTAGAATTCAGCACCTGCAGCTGCATCAATGTCCATGACTATACCTCCTAATCCCCAGAGCGCCGCTGACGTCAATGCTTGAACCGCCACGGGCCGCTTGGTTAACTGCGCCTCGTAACCTCGCCAAAGTGCACGGCCGTGGCCTCCTAGTTGCCAGGCCATCGTCAAGTTGTTACGTTTCTCATGCGAGCAGGCTGTGCTGGGCAAGTCGACCCTGATGAGCAGGTAGGTCGGATGCAGCCCACATCGGCATTCAATGCGGCTGGTAACGGTGCAACCGCAAAATTTGTAGCCTGCTGTATCCCGGTGCTTCGCGGGGTGTGCAAGGGGAGGCACGATCCATACTGATTCTTAGGTGTCCCCGAGCTTCTTGCTCAGATTCCCCAGTCTACACCTTTGCTGCTAGTGGTGCAGCGGTGGTAATGTGTTGAACAGTGCCCAGCAAGCCGACAGAGTAGCATCTGTCATTTACAAGGCGCCTGTAGGCATCTCCACAGGGACGTGGATCAGCATTTGATCCCTAGAAGCATCATGCCCTCCTCCAAACTATAGCAAGAGTCGTGATCAAAGACAAGTTGCGAGATCATATTCGTGACGGTTGGCTGCGAGTCCTTAGTCCTAGCACTAGTGCTGGGAGCCTAGTGCACCGCTGGTGAGAACACCTCCCACTACCCAGCTTGAGCCACTACACTAAGCTCTTGCTCGCACACATCCGCTTGGTGAGAGGGGTTGCTTAATGGAGCTGAGCTATTGGCGGGCGGGGCGGGGCGGGGCGGGGCGGGGCGGGGCGGGGCGGGGCGGGGCGGGGCGGGGCGGGGCGGGGCGGGGCGGGGCGGGGCGGGGCGGGGCGGGGCGGGGCGGGGCGGGCGGGGCGGGGCGGGGCGGGGCGGGGCGGGGCGGGGCGGGGCGGGGCGGGGCGGGGCGGGGCGGGGCGGGGCGGGGCGGGGCGGGGCGGGGCGGGGCGGGGCGGGGCGGGGCGGGGCGGGGCGGGGCGGGGCGGGGCGGGGCGGGGCGGGGCGGGGCGGGGCGGGGCGGGGCGGGGCGGGGCGGGGCGGGGCGGGGCGGGGCGGGGCGGGGCGGGGCGGGGCGGCGCGGGGCGGCGCGGCGCGGCGCGGCGCGGCGCGGCGCGGCGCGGCGCGGCGCGGCGCGGCGCGGCGCGGCGCGGCGCGGCGCGGCGCGGCGCGGCGCGGGGCGGGGCGGGGCGGGGCGGGGCGGGGCGGGGCGGGGCGGGGCGGGGCGGGGCGGGGCGGGGCGGGGCGGGGCGGGGCGGGGCGGGGCGGGGCGGGGCGGGGCGGGGCGGGGCGGGGCGGGGCGGGGCGGGGCGGGGCGGGGCGGGGCGGGGCGGGGCGGGGCGGGGCGGGGCGGGGCGGGGCGGGGCGGGGCGGGGCGGGGCGGGGCGGGGCGGGGCGGGGCGGGGCGGGGCGGGGCGGGGCGGGGCGGGGCGGGGCGGGGCGGGGCGGGGCGGGGCGGGGCGGGGCGGGGCGGGGCGGGGCGGGGCGGGGCGGGGCGGGGCGGGGCGGGGCGGGGCGGGGCGGGGCGGGGCGGGGCGGGGCGGGGCGGGGCGGGGCGGGGCGGGGCGGGGCGGGGCGGGGCGGGGCGGGGCGGGGCGGGGCGGGGCGGGGCGGGGCGGGGCGGGGCGGGGCGGGGCGGGGCGGGGCGGGGCGGGGCGGGGCGGGGCGGGGCGGGGCGGGGCGGGGCGGGGCGGGGCGGGGCGGGGCGGGGCGGGGCGGGGCGGGGCGGGGCGGGGCGGGGCGGGGCGGGGCGGGGCGGGGCGGGGCGGGGCGGGGCGGGGCGGGGCGGGGCGGGGCGGGGCGGGGCGGGGCGGGGCGGGGCGGGGCGGGGCGGGGCGGGGCGGGGCGGGGCGGGGCGGGGCGGGGCGGGGCGGGGCGGGGCGGGGCGGGGCGGGGCGGGGCGGGGCGGGGCGGGGCGGGGCGGGGCGGGGCGGGGCGGGGCGGGGCGGGGCGGGGCGGGGCGGGGCGGGGCGGGGCGGGGCGGGGCGGGGCGGGGCGGGGCGGGGCGGGGCGGGGCGGGGCGGGGCGGGGCGGGGCGGGGCGGGGCGGGGCGGGGCGGGGCGGGGCGGGGCGGGGCGGGGCGGGGCGGGGCGGGGCGGGGCGGGGCGGGGCGGGGCGGGGCGGGGCGGGGCGGGGCGGGGCGGGGCGGGGCGGGGCGGGGCGGGGCGGGGCGGGGCGGGGCGGGGCGGGGCGGGGCGGGGCGGGGCGGGGCGGGGCGGGGCGGGGCGGGGCGGGGCGGGGCGGGGCGGGGCGGGGCGGGGCGGGGCGGGGCGGGGCGGGGCGGGGCGGGGCGGGGCGGGGCGGGGCGGGGCGGGGCGGGGCGGGGCGGGGCGGGGCGGGGCGGGGCGGGGCGGGGCGGGGCGGGGCGGGGCGGGGCGGGGCGGGGCGGGGCGGGGCGGGGCGGGGCGGGGCGGGGCGGGGCGGGGCGGGGCGGGGCGGGGCGGGGCGGGGCGGGGCGGGGCGGGGCGGGGCGGGGCGGGGCGGGGCGGGGCGGGGCGGGGCGGGGCGGGGCGGGGCGGGGCGGGGCGGGGCGGGGCGGGGCGGGGCGGGGCGGGGCGGGGCGGGGCGGGGCGGGGCGGGGCGGGGCGGGGCGGGGCGGGGCGGGGCGGGGCGGGGCGGGGCGGGGCGGGGCGGGGCGGGGCGGGGCGGGGCGGGGCGGGGCGGGGCGGGGCGGGGCGGGGCGGGGCGGGGCGGGGCGGGGCGGGGCGGGGCGGGGCGGGGCGGGGCGGGGCGGGGCGGGGCGGGGCGGGGCGGGGCGGGGCGGGGCGGGGCGGGGCGGGGCGGGGCGGGGCGGGGCGGGGCGGGGCGCATGTTGGCGACGCTCATCTGGGTTACTCTTAGCGACCGCTATAGGAAGCCTGGATCCATCGCGGCGTGAATGGCGCATCCAAACTAAAATTCAAATCAGCAATTAACAGCACTTCTTCAACACGGGTCAGTCCACATGTGACAGCAACTTCAAGGTGTTCTCCACATTGATGCCTGTGGTTCTTGTGCAGCCAAACGCAGCTAGAATCAGAAGATGAAGAAATTGAGCTGCAATCATCTTTACCCCTCACACATGAAACGGCCCACACATCAAGACAATGCGTTTCTGTTCTACTGACATGTTAGGAACCCACACAAGGAGCCGCACAAAACTGGCAGTTCATCATTTGACGTCCTGGTTGGACAGGAAACCGGCCGAGAAAAGTGCCCTTTCTAGGAATATCTAGCATGGGGTGACGTGACACGAGTTGCACGCTGTTCGGGTGCAGGGACAGGCCACACGCCATACAAACACTCTTAAAATTGTCATCAGCACTAGCACTAGCACTGGAACACATGTCAGGGGGGGTAAAAAGTTGAAAAGTTGGGCCGCTGAGCGCGATAGCTGCTCGCTGATCCCAGCCCCACTAAGCAGGCCATTCCCGGCACAGCGCGACCCAATCTTTCAGAATCCCCGCCCACCCCGGCACAGGTGCACATCAGTCCGAGCTGCCCGCTAACATCGCGTGATGAGCTGCACCGCCCTGCGCAAGAGCCGCTGTAAAACTCTTTGAAGACTAGTACGATTTTATCAGGGGTGCCGCCAATGGCGTCAATGGCCTGGAGTGCTCAAGCCCGCGCTTCTACAGCTTCAGGCGTGCGCGCTGTGCCACGCTGATACCGGCGGTGTGCTACTCGTTGGCATAGTCAAGGACTTTGTGACATGGACAACGAAGGTTTGCGGGGCCAATGGCGGGGTAGATCACTTCTCATTGCCTGTTGTGTGACCCGGCGGATCAAATGGTGAGCTTTGCATTCGTCGGCACACACCCGCCGCACACTCCAGGGCGCACTCGTGTGTCGCAGCCGAGGTACTACTGCACCCTTGGCCACAAATTCAAAGCTCGCTGCATCCAGCCTCGGATACCTTAAGCAATCACAGGTGAGCTAGCGGCGCTCTCCGAGGAGCAACAGGTCTAGGTTCGCACGCCATTGTCGCCAAAGGCCGTCACCTTATTGAACCGCCAATTGCCCTAGCATGCGCACGCCCTAGCTATTACAGCTTTGCGATAGCGAGAGGGCCGCAGCGCTAGACATGTTCCCAAGAGTCGCTTAGGACGGCGGCTTAGCACCTCACCGTTCTGTGTCCAAATTCTTCACTGCCACTTTTAGCTGTTGCCCCACTAATCGCACCACCCGCCTCCCAGTCATGCGGCTCTCGGTGGGTCAAGGGCGCGCTTGTTGCTATGTTTGCAGGGTCACCGCAGTATGCCGCAGTTGCGCAGCCCGTGCGATGCCCCTGAGCGGTCCGAGTGGCCCTTGTCGAGTGGCAGGCTAGTGCACCCACGACCCTTGAGTCAATCGTCGCCGGCCTCCATTTTTGCGCTACTTACCTTGCTGCTGGCCGTCCCTGCTTCTGCCCAGTGGAAGGTCGGTCGAGCAACGTGGTACGACGACGCTGCCTGGTGAGGCTCACGTGATGGACTATGTTGCTCGCTCCTAGCTAGGGACCGCGTGCTGAGTGCCTACCTCTATGCTGCGTTGACGACCTGAACATGCACCAGGCCCTTCACGTATGCTGCCAGCTCAGTGCTGCTTTACTAATCTGCTCGCATTGCCACTATGCATTCTCCCCTCGCTTGGCTGCAGGATGTCTGTTCACTCCGGTTCATGCATGTATGGTGAGTGCTGCATGTGACAGCACCCAGCACTGCACCAGAGCACCAGCCCAGCACTGACATTAGGTGTTGATATGTAGGTATGACTAGACCGGCTTGTTGCCCTTGCCTCCTGCTCAGGGTACCTTGGCAACAAGTTCGGTGGGAACCAGAACTGGATGGTGGCAGCCATGAATGATGGGCACCCACGCTTTGGTGGTAGCTGCGGGTGAGTTTATGCTGTCTGGCTTGGGATGGAAGTGGTGGTGTCGAGCTGGCTGTAAAGAAATGATTGCACATGGGGCTGCTACTTGGTGACGGTGTCAGCAACTAGCCTGGAGAGTTGTGATAGCATGTTGTGAAGCTGTGCGGGTGTGGATGCTGATGCTGGATAGTTGGCAGGGGCATTGTTGGAAGGGCTCCTTTCTCCATGCTTGGACCCAACCTACCTGCTGCTGCTGGTCCGGGCTTGTGTTGCGCAGCCGCAGCAGCCGGCCGCTTGGCCCAGCCTGCATGGCCGTGTGACTGTCCTGGTCGGTGTGACGTGTGTGAGGGAGGACTGGTGCCACCAGGGCCAGCACATGGCCACCAGGGCCTGAAGGGGAGGGCAGGCAAGAAGCCATGCACGCATCCCTGCTTGCGTGTATGCTTGCATTCTGTTCGAAATGTCTTGCACTGCTGGTAGTGTTGTGCATGACATGAATCTGCTGCACTTCATGTTGTTCATCTTGCCTGTCAACTATAAACTGTCGAGCAGTTGCCTGTTTGGCTGTCAGTGGCATCTGCTCTAGTACTGGTCGTAAGCATGGGTTGCGGGTGGGAAGGGTTCACGTATCACATCACTAGCTACTTGCCTATCCTTGCTGCTGCTTCTGCTGTAGCTGCTGGTGCCATGTTACTAGCATGCTTGGATGGGCACCTCAGATTGTATATCTGATGCTGCAGGCGTTGCTACAAGATTCGCTGCAAGCCCATGACAGTGAGGGACAACTATGGGCAGCAGATTGACCGCAACCACGAGTGCTACAACCAGGACCCCGTCACTGTGGTCATCACCGACAACTGGTAGGTTCTGCTGCTGCTGCTGCTGCTGCTGCTTGCACCGCTGCTGTTTGCACCGTCGCTGCTGCTAGCCGTGCTGACTTGGCTGTAGCTAAGTACCCTAACCACCTATTCCATTGTGGACCTCTTGTCGCTGCCCCTGCTACGTTCAGCGCTTCTGATCACGCAGCACTTGATGTCGCCACAATGCCTGTTCTTGCATCGGCACGCTCTGCTGCTGCAGCCCTTGCGACTATCCAAACAACGCGTACTCCAACAAGCGCTGGTGTTGTGGGGACATGGACCACTTTGACTTGGGTATCTGGGCTTTCAAAAAGGTGAACAATGCTGTACTTAGTTCAGCTGCTGGTACATCAAAATGATGTATTGTATGCACAGACTGCCTCGCACACCTGCCAGCTAAGCACCAGTTGATGTGACCTGCCTTGCTGCGGTGGTGGCTGTCCTGCAGTTCGCCGACCCAGGGAAGGGTGTGGTGGGCATTGAGTACCAGGAGACCCCCTGCCCTGCTGACTTCCAGCAGCCACTCAACCCCTCAGTGCAAAAGCCCAGGTCAGGTGCTGCCCAAGCAATAGACGCAGGGGCAAAACAGCAGTGCTTTGTTTGCTGCTTCTGTCAATGATGCGACTGAGTTTGTGTGTGTTGCATACTATACAGTTCACTTCTTCGTCAATATCCTCATGACTTGGATGCGCAGCATGCTGCCGCCAAGGCTTTTGGCCAGAAGGTGGGTGGCCTCGTTGCTTAGCGTGTTGCCCAGCCATGAGCTGTCAGTGCGCCATAGCAGTGGGAAGTGCGCCTTGATGTAGGATGCAGCGCTGCTAATGCTTGTCACTCTGTACACTAAGCAAACTCGTTGCTGGTGATGTTGCTGCAGGTGGTGTCATTTTCAGGCCCGCCTGACAATGCGAAGGTGCCTCCCCCCTCACCTTCCTCCTCCCCCTCCTCCCCTTCACCTTCCCCCTCATCCTCCTCCTCCCCTCCCCGCTCTGGGTCGTCCTCCCCTTCCCCCACACCTTCACCCCCCCAACAGTCAGGGCGTCGGTTGGGGGCAGTTGGCCAATGAGTAGTGGCAGCACTCCTTGCTGCCTGTTCTTTGTGATGCGGGGCGAGCAGATTATCAGCAGAAGTATGTCGGCAAGCTTATCTATGGTGATGGAAGTCCTTGGATTGCCTTGCATGCAATGCTTTTCACCTGGTGCCTGCGTTTTTCTAGTGCCTGAGCTGAGTCGAGCTGAGTCGAGGGCGTTGCTGTACAGCAGTGTTATAATACAGGCTCTGCCTTGCACTTGCTGATGTGCAATGTTCTGCCACGCGCGCACCCGGGCACTAGATATTGTGTAGGGTATGGCGCAGAATGCTGTGATCCACGCTTGCTGGGACCTTGAGGTGGACAGTGTGATGTGGTGTGGGCCAAAGGTGGTCTGATGCAAGTGGTATTGGATCAGAAGCAATGGCCATTCAATGATCAACCCTTGGTACCTGCCACAAGCAAGGCTAGGTGGTGTGTTGCTGGTGAGGTGGTGTCTTGCAGCACATGTGGATTTGGAGGAAGAATATGCTTGATCTTTGCTGCAGATGCACTGTTGCGCACAAGTATAACTGCGTGTTTATCCCCTTGGGCGTTGGCAAGATTAGGTAGAGCTGGTCGAGCAGATTTAGTGGACAGTGTAGTGCTAGTTGTCTGTGCATGCATGCAAGGACCTGTGCATTTGCATGTGGATGCTGTTTTACTGGATAAGTATCATGGCTGACACGCAGGATGGGGGTGAGGGGTGGGAGGGTGTATGATGTGGAAGCATCGAGGCTGTATACGGATGATGTGACGACAGGGAACTTGTAAACCTATATCTCTGTGGCCTTGTAGCGTCATGGCCTGCCTCCCTCATGTTGCCAGTGATTAAGATAGACTACACCTTCTGATCTGGATGAATTGTAACTCATGCCTTTAAAAACACTTTAGCCCTGCGGCGGCATAAGTAGTGCAAGCGTTGGCATAGTCAGAGGCGTGATCACCAGTTTCTGGGAGGTAAGAAACTGTGTAAGCGCCAAGACGGGGGAGGAGTAAAGCTAGGGCAGGAACAACAAAATTCGTAGGGAGTACACCAAACCATAAAAACTTACCATGCAAATGGGGCAAGCCAAATGCATAGGCGCATGCGAATGACACGCATGCGAGCCTCAAGTCAGATGAAACCATCACTTACTTTGCACACAAAGCTTGGAAGCACATCCTCAGGTTGAACATTCCTGCACACCTGGACAACATAAACACTGGCAGTATTCAAGCTATAGACACAAACGAGGTATGGCAGAGATCTCTGTCGACAGTGCGAGCGCTGGCATTCAATTACTTCACCAGCTCTTCTAAGTGTGGTGCATCCCTGGTGGTGGGTGTAGTTGCAAGTACTGCATTCACTCTTGCAGTCTCTTCGGTGATCGCTTCGTTGCACTGGCAGTGTGTGTAACGTTGCTAACTCTGTTGGCAAGCGGTTGGGATGCACGGGCATTTGTTGTGGCTCCCATCAGCCACCTGTATTACACAACCAGCCATGTGTCAATAAAGCATGCATGGAGAGCTGCTGCTAAAGGGTAGGGTGGTGTTGCTGCCAGCCATGCTCCTAGTGGTGCCAGCACCCCTGCAGCTAGTGGGTAGGGTGGTGTTGCTACCAGCTATGCTCCTGGTGGGCGGGGCGGGGCGGGGCGGGGCGGGGCGGGGCGGGGCGGGGCGGGGCGGGGCGGGGCGGGGCGGGGCGGGGCGGGGCGGGGCGGGGCGGGGCGGGGCGGGGCGGGGCGGGGCGGGGCGGGGCGGGGCGGGGCGGGGCGGGGCGGGGCGGGGCGGGGCGGGGCGGGGCGGGGCGGGGCGGGGCGGGGCGGGGCGGGGCGGGGCGGGGCGGGGCGGGGCGGGGCGGGGCGGGGCGGGGCGGGGCGGGGCGGGGCGGGGCGGGGCGGGGCGGGGCGGGGCGGGGCGGGGCGGGGCGGGGCGGGGCGGGGCGGGGCGGGGCGGGGCGGGGCGGGGCGGGGCGGGGCGGGGCGGGGCGGGGCGGGGCGGGGCGGGGCGGGGCGGGGCGGGGCGGGGCGGGGCGGGGCGGGGCGGGGCGGGGCGGGGCGGGGCGGGGCGGGGCGGGGCGGGGCGGGGCGGGGCGGGGCGGGGCGGGGCGGGGCGGGGCGGGGCGGGGCGGGGCGGGGCGGGGCGGGGCGGGGCGGGGCGGGGCGGGGCGGGGCGGGGCGGGGCGGGGGCGGGGCGGGGCGGGGCGGGGCGGGGCGGGGCGGGGCGGGGCGGGGCGGGGCGGGGCGGGGCGGGGCGGGGCGGGGCGGGGCGGGGCGGGGCGGGGCGGGGCGGGGCGGGGCGGGGCGGGGCGGGGCGGGGCGGGGCGGGGCGGGGCGGGGCGGGGCGGGGCGGGGCGGGGCGGGGCGGGGCGGGGCGGGGCGGGGCGGGGCGGGGCGGGGCGGGGCGGGGCGGGGCGGGGCGGGGCGGGGCGGGGCGGGGCGGGGCGGGGCGGGGCGGGGCGGGGCGGGGCGGGGCGGGGCGGGGCGGGGCGGGGCGGGGCGGGGCGGGGCGGGGCGGGGCGGGGCGGGGCGGGGCGGGGCGGGGCGGGGCGGGGCGGGGCGGGGCGGGGCGGGGCGGGGCGGGGCGGGGCGGGGCGGGGCGGGGCGGGGCGGGGCGGGGCGGGGCGGGGCGGGGCGGGGCGGGGCGGGGCGGGGCGGGGCGGGGCGGGGCGGGGCGGGGCGGGGCGGGGCGGGGCGGGGCGGGGCGGGGCGGGGCGGGGCGGGGCGGGGCGGGGCGGGGCGGGGCGGGGCGGGGCGGGGCGGGGCGGGGCGGGGCGGGGCGGGGCGGGGCGGGGCGGGGCGGGGCGGGGCGGGGCGGGGCGGGGCGGGGCGGGGCGGGGCGGGGCGGGGCGGGGCGGGGCGGGGCGGGGCGGGGCGGGGCGGGGCGGGGCGGGGCGGGGCGGGGCGGGGCGGGGCGGGGCGGGGCGGGGCGGGGCGGGGCGGGGCGGGGCGGGGCGGGGCGGGGCGGGGCGGGGCGGGGCGGGGCGGGGCGGGGCGGGGCGGGGCGGGGCGGGGCGGGGCGGGGCGGGGCGGGGCGGGGCGGGGCGGGGCGGGGCGGGGCGGGGCGGGGCGGGGCGGGGCGGGGCGGGGCGGGGCGGGGCGGGGCGGGGCGGGGCGGGGCGGGGCGGGGCGGGGCGGGGCGGGGCGGGGCGGGGCGGGGCGGGGCGGGGCGTTCTCATTTCTGCACGGATAATCAGTCCGAGCTGCCCGCTAACATCGCGTTGATGAGCTGCACCGCCCTGCGCAAGAGCCGCTGTAAAACTCTTTGAAGACCAGTAAGATTTAATCAGGGGTGCCGCCAATGGCGGGGGTGGCCAGGAGTGCTCAAGCCCGCGCTTCTACAGCTTCAGGCGAGCGCGCTGTGCCACGCTGATACCGGCGGTGTGCTACTAGGGACCGTCCCGACCCATCTAACGTTAGACTAGATTAGACGGTCTCACGTTAGACCGGCATGTTAGATGTTAGATGCGGTAGATGGCGCTTTCTAGCGCTGTTGCTGCTTGCTAATGGCACGTGCAATCTGCCGCACAAGTCGCAATGTCCTCCGCGTGCATAAAATAATTGGGTCGCGGGCAGCGGTTAGTCTCCCGTGTCTGGACTGCTTGGTGCTGTCGCTTATGGTCTGCTATGGATGGTACCATACAGTCTTACAATGGTGTACATATGGCCCCTGCTGAAGTGCTTACTTCTAGTACAACAGCAAAGGAAAAGTAGTGTGCGACACCACACAAGCGAACCCAGCTGAGCGTCGCCAACATGAGCCAGCTGCACTCCCGGCACAAATGTCAGGTCGACGGTGAACAACGCCCAGCGAATAAGCGCAGCCATGACACACAGCTTGGGCCATTGCCGCGCGAGGACAAGGGTGCACCAGTGTCTGCAGACATGCAGCGGGCTGTCAGGCGCCGAATAGGACTCTTTCTCGTCACGCAACAAGCTTCCTTCATGACCGTGGACCTTCCATGACCATGAAGGAGCTCCGTGAGCTAGCTAAGGTGAGATGCTTGTCCTTCCCCCCTCCCCTCCCCCTCCCCCTTTACCCCCCCCCTCCCCCTCCTCCTCCCCCACCCCCCACAACCACCCCCTCCCAGTCTCCCATGCCCAGCCCAGCCCAGCCCAGCCCAGCCCAGCCCAGCCCAGCCCAGCCCAGCCCAGCCCAGCCCAGCCCAGCCCAGCCCAGCCCAGCCCAGCCCAGCCCAGCCCAGCCCAGCCCAGCCCAGCCCAGCCCAGCCCAGCCCAGCCCAGCCCAGCCCAGCCCAGCCCAGCCCAGCCCAGCCCAGCCCAGCCCAGCCCAGCCCAGCCCAGCCCAGCCCAGCCCAGCCCAGCCCAGCCCAGCCCAGCCCAGCCCAGCCCAGCCCAGCCCAGCCCAGCCCAGCCCAGCCCAGCCCAGCCCAGCCCAGCCCAGCCCAGCCCAGCCCAGCCCAGCCCAGCCCAGCCCAGCCCAGCCCAGCCCAGCCCAGCCCAGCCCAGCCCAGCCCAGCCCAGCCCAGCCCAGCCCAGCCCAGCCCAGCCCAGCCCAGCCCAGCCCAGCCCAGCCCAGCCCAGCCCAGCCCAGCCCAGCCCAGCCCAGCCCAGCCCAGCCCAGCCCAGCCCAGCCCAGCCCAGCCAGTCACATTGCTGACCTTGCTGACATTGGGTGATTGGCCAACTGACATGAAGTCCAGTGTGGAAGCTATCGTGGCTGAGACACGCACAGACGAGGACGGCAAGACTACCACAGCATGCATCAGTGTGCGTCGCAGTATATGGACCTTTCAAGGTGCAGGGCATTTCCCTCACTTACGCCAGGCTGCAATACGCTTGTTGTCCATGCATGTTACCACGGCAGCAGCAGGAGCGAAACTGGGTCATCCTGGGGCAACACCTACCACGCTGGAAGGTCCCAGCTCAATGTGGCCACAGCGGAGAAGATGGTGTACATTAAGGCCAACATCCCCTCGTCTGAGCCAAGTGAGCCATCCCAGCTGCTGGCAGAAGGCATCACAATGTGAGGCGTGCCATGTGTGGGTGTGAGCAGCAGGCTGGCCGTGTGTGGCACCAGGCCTAGCAGCCGCCCTGGACTCTTAGCGTGCCATGTGTGGGTGTGAGCAGCAGGCTGGCCGTGTGTGGCACCAGGCCTAGCAGCCGCCCTGGACTCTTAGCGTGCCATGTGTGGGTGTGAGCAGCAGGCTGGCCGTGTGTGGCGCCGATGTAGGTGTATATTGTGATGTCGCCAATTGCAGTGCCTTGTCACCAGTGATGGGCGATTTGCCAAAGACGTATTACTTTATATATTTCTTTTCTAATCAAAACAATTAAATACTGTCTTAATATCGCAAAAAATCACAGCATACTATATAATTAAACATATAATCACAGCATACTCCCTTGTAGACCTGGATGCAAAAACATCCAACATAGCCCCACACCCCAGCCCTAGTGGGTCAGCATGCGACAGGCTGGGTTGTAGCCCAACACCCTAGCCCTAGTCATCATCGCTTGCTACGCTCTGTGCAACAGAGCTGTTTCATAGCTAGGATGAATGGTATGATTTCTGTTTTGCATGAGCATGCGGTGATGTACCGGGATAGCTATCACCGGACTGTCAGGTGTCAACGTGCGTGTGACAAGGTGTGGGTTGTTTCTTCTTAAGCTGAGCTTCTGTTCTGGTCTAGAGTCCTGTGGGGGAAGTTGAGACTGGAGGACTTGTACACTATGTAAGACACTACCACTCTACGCTATTCGGAAGACGACGAGTATGTGATCTGCTTCAGCAGCAGCAGCAGTTGTAGAGCACTACTGCCCAGCCTAGTCGGAAATGCAATTTAAATAGCTCTCAGCCATGCATCCTGAAATGTGCAAGCATCCTATTACATTTGGTTTCCCCGTTTCGATCATCCCTGTGCAGACATACGAGACTGCTCGCATCATCGCGGAGGTCGCCCTTCAATCGGCCATCCCGCAGCCCAACCCGCAACTCAGAGCAGCGGAGCTTTAGGACGCCCGCTCTTGCGGAGTATCAGCAGCACCTGCTAATTGCGGAGTTCCTTTCAAAGGTTCGGCCCTGTCACCTGCGACTTGACGCCCTGCAACCTGTCACTTGCAGAGTCTTAGCCTGCCCGCAAGTGCATCAGCATGGCGAGTCTTCAGCAGCAGCGCTCTTAGCACCAGCGTTAAAAGCTGAGGCTTCAGCATCCCTCCGCCTCACGGCGAGACCTCCACAGCCCCGCCACCACCCCAGCCTTTATGGGAGTTCAGCGCGCCTGTAGCACACCAGCTCATCGTTGCACTACAACATTCCGCAGTAGGCGAGAACCTCCACAGCCCCGCCACCACCCCGTCCTTACGGGAGGACATTGCACTCTTAAGCACCACACGTGCAAGCTGCAGCTCACTACTGTAGCCTTAGCAACTGTAACCATCCTTTCACAACCTGCTCCTTGCAGAGTTGCATGCACCCTGTACATAGGTGGAGAGCATACATACAACCTGCCCCTAGCAGAGCCCTAACACAACCTGCTCTATGCAGCGCATCATTTTCATCAACAGCTTGCTCAAGCAAAGCACACAGCCTACCACCACCCTGATTGTCACTCCACAACCTGTTGGCATTAACCACAGAGCTGGCACAACACATCACATCAGTAGCACAGCACCATGCTTGCTTCAGCCTCACACCGTCTTCACTACAGCCTACACACCTGCTTTCAGTGCAGAGGCAGGGCAACATCAACACAACATGGCAGCCCAGGCGCACCGAGGTAGCACACAACATCAGGCAGCAAGCACCCAGCCAGCAGCCTACCATTACAAACAAGTCGTTAGCCGCACAGCCGACGCACAATCAAGCAGCCCAGGTGTCCCCTGAGGTAGCACACAATCGAGCAGCCCGAGTGTCCCCTGAGGTAGCGCACAACGGCACGGGGCAAAGCGATCATGCATTTGCCTAGGGTTGCAGTTGCCATACTGCTTCTCTCATGTTCACTCATGCATGGGCCACACACAATGCAGCTAGGCACAGCAGCCTTTGCATACCAGCAAGCGGGCACATACGCCTAGGCTCTTGAGCTTCGCAGCCTTGCACCTCAAGTGACCTTAAAGTGCACAGTACCAGCGTCTCACCACGGCTGAACTGGCTGGCTAGCATGCCAGTTACTACAGCAGAGCCGGGGGAGCCATACCACTCCCATGCGCACCGACCTGCAACACATGGGCATGAGTGCAGTATAGCACATGACCCCGCGACCATCCACTCTGGTTAGGGACAAGGCATACGTCTGTCTACATCCCACCAACTCTGTTCTAGCACTATGCAGCCAGCATGGATTGATCACCCATTGCAACCTGCGCTGAACACAGCCACCACAATTTCTGCGTCTTCTCATTTTCTGTTACAATGGTTTCTTCTGCTAGCTGCTGTCAGCTGGGAGGAGGAGAGCAAGACAATGTCGAGACAAGTTTCTGATGCTTTTTGGCGATGAGAGTCGACATCTTGCCACATGTGGTTTGCCTGAATTTCACTGCATGCGCTTGTCTGTTGCATGTAGCCTGATGCAAGACTGATGCTTTATAGCCTGCTTACACATGCTTTGCATGTGCCTTTGCTTTGCATGTAGCTTCTCTTTGCATGGATTTCACTGCATGCGTTTGTCTGTTAATGCATGCCTGATGCATGACTAACTTGCTTTCCGCTTCGTTCTGCATACCTGTTTGCACAATGTTTGACTACTTAAGACTTCAAGATGAGCTCCGGGACGTAGCTCTTTGGAGTCGGGGAGAGTGCAACAGAGCTGTTTCATAGCTAGGATGAATGGTATGATTTATGTTTTGCATGAGCATGCGGTGATGTACCGGGATAGCTATCACCGGACTGTCAGGTGTCAACGTGCGTGTGACAAGGTGTGGGTTGTTTACTTCTTAAGCTGAGCTTCTGTTCTGGTCTAGAGTCCCGTGGGGGAGGAGTTGAGATGGAGGACTGTACACTATGTAAGACACTACCACTCTACGCTATTCGGAAGACGACGAGTATGTGAACAGCAGCAGCCACAGCAGTAGCTGCGAGTCCCTGCAGTTCTGGCAGCTTTGGCAGCATTTCAAACCAGGACGCAGCATGCATACTGGCGAAGCAAAACAACTGTTACACTCTGCACCCAAATATACCCATCGCGTCGCATTCTTGACATGTTGCGTTACTGACCTCTAGGGGTCAGGTCCCACAAGGTCAGGTAAAATGGCTCGAAAAAATGTACCGTCACTTTTTGTCGCGTATACTGAACTCCTAGAGGTCAAACCGCGACGCCCCGCTGCGGCGTGGTGCTCCGCAGCTTAGACTGCGAGGGACGGGCTAAAGTCAACTTTGCCCCCCTCCGCGGTATCCTGGCACCAGTGACTCCTTGCACCCTGGCGGTAGTGCACGTGCATACAACAACGCCGCAGCGACGAGCGAGGTAGAGCGGTCACTAGTCGGTCGGTCGGCGTGTCGTGATGGGGTGCCGGCATGCAAATTTGCAGTGCTATTTTTGAGATCGATTTGTTGCTTGTTGCTGCTACGCATCCGTCTAGTTTTTGCGCCCTAGCTTTGACGTATGCTCATAGCTCCCACGGGAAGGAATTGCAGTGTATTAAAGCGGCCCTGCGCAGGTTGGGAAGCTCTTAAAATCACAGTACGTAGAAACCTAATTTTTAGGCAGGAAGTGCATCAAACGCCGTGCTGACCTGCTGTAGAGATGCAAACGGTGTGCCCCGAGAATCTCGTACACTTTTGGTAGCGTTATTCTTAGGATTAGCACCCATAGATCACCCAGACATACCTACCATGCTCATGTCCAAATTACCCCATCATCTCGCGCTCACTAGGCTGCGAAAGTGTAAGAGATTGTTCTAATTCCTCAAAGCTACCACCAACGTTCATCAGCGGCACAAATGATGCAGACTGGCGGCCATAATTAGCGACGGGCCGACGCAGTCAGCGTAGTAAGAATAGGAAGGATCGGAAAGCATAGGACAGCAAGAGGGAGCATAGGGAAGCATAAGAAAGCATAGGAAGCTCTCGTCGTTCATCAGCCCTCTCATTAATGTCGTCGAAGCAGTGTTACCAAAGACGGCTGGACTGTATTTTACCGTATACCGTTTTCCCGTAAATACTGTGCCGTATGTACCGTTTTTTCGTATATACTGTACCGTACAAAACGATTATACGGAAAATACAGACCGTACAGAGCCGTATTTGGTAACACTGCGTCGAAGGAGAGACCAGAAAAAAACAATTCCTCGGACATGCTGCCTGCAGCTCGTAGTATATGCTTTGATGTGGTGGAGGAGTAGGGCCATTGCAACGCTTAGACATGTTGCGAGCGAGCTGCGGCAGCCCGATGCGAGATGCGAGCCACCCGGTTAACCGACATAACCGCCGGCCCTCGCGCTAGCGCTGTTGTGTACCGTACCTACCAGTACCCGCTTAAAAAAGAGCGCCGCATCCATCTACAGTAACCTTGCCAGCTGGACACTTGGAAAGGGTTGGTGGGCGTCCAGGCCGTGCAGGCCCGTTGATGCAGTAGGCATATCGGGGAGGCTCGCTGATCAAGGCTGTGTAAGCGCGGCATCAAATGGCTCACGGTACATTTTGCCAAAGAGACCTTGTGGGACCTGACTAGGGGTCACCCCCGCCATTGGCCCCGCAAATGTGAGACGGTCTGGGGCGCGAATCTCAGTGAAGCTCGCGACAAAGTTTTGACGCAGACGGGTGTAACAGGTGTATGCGGCACCCAGCCGTCCGCAAAACACTAGCTCAGATCGGCGCCCGCCCAAACCTGACCTGTGCTTTCCGCTCCTAAAAGACTCACGCACATCATAAGGCGAGGCTAGCCAATCCTTCTACGCACTCCGTAAGCCAACGGCACAAGTGCAGTACGCCTGCTTGCATGTCAGTGCATGGAGCATTTAATTTGCGAATTAGCGCACAAGTCAACCAGCTGGCACCCCTTACCTCATTTACTTCTTTGCATGACTCTAGGAAAGTATAAGCTGCATCATGACAGCGCTACATCATCACTTGGCAATATGTTGTCGGGATGGCTCGGGTTGGCTCTGGCTTTCAGTGTTGCATGTGCCATGGTGTTCAACAAACGCCTTGCAACACCACTATAGAAGAGATGTATCGCTGATGCCAAGCACATGCATTGATGTAAGAAGGTGGCAACACCACACAACAACACAACATCACAACAACCACCACCTCAACAACACACCACAACACAATGACACATGCCTCACACACCACCTATGCTAGTTGCACAACAAGCAAGGACTGGTTGCACCTCCTTGCTATAGCTAACACTCACCACGGGACTGCTAAGCACTTTGCCTTGCTGCCTATGCCCCATGGTACCAAATCAGGCTGGGCTGGGCTGGGCTGGGCTGGGCTGGGCTGGGCTGGGCTGGGCTGGGCTGGGCTGGGCTGGGCTGGGCTGGGCTGGGCTGGGCTGGGCTGGGCTAGGCTGGGCTGGGCTGGGCTGGGCTGGGCTGGGCTGGGCTGGGCTGGGCTGGGCTGGGCTGGGCTGGGCTGGGCTGGGCTGGGCTGGGCTGGGCTGGGCTGGGCTGGGCTGGGCTGGGCTGGGCTGGGCTGGGCTGGGCTGGGCTGGGCTGGGCTGGGCTGGGCTGGGCTGGGCTGGGCTGGGCTGGGCTGGGCTGGGCTGGGCTGGGCTGGGCTGGGCTGGGCTGGGCTGGGCTGGGCTGGGCTGGGCTGGGCTGGGCTGGGCTGGGCTGGGCTGGGCTGGGCTGGGCTGGGCTGGGCTGGGCTGGGCTGGGCTGGGCTGGGCTGGGCTGGGCTGGGCTGGGCTAGGCTAGGCTAGGCTGGGGTGGGCTGGGGTGGGGTGGGCTAGATTTAAGGGGGGAGGGGGGGGGTACCCTAACAACAAGGTGACAACACAACAACACACAACACAACACAACAACAACGTCCAGCTCCATGTCATGCCTTGCTGACTCCTGGCTACCTCCTTGTTGGCTGCTGCTCTAAGCCGCTGCTGCCTTGCTCGGTGATGGAGATGGGGGTGATTTATTATTGGCTTCCCGCACACACAATCACAAAGACAAGGTCTTGGGGCACACACCACAAAACATGGTTGGAAATAAGTAGAAATATTATGAAAGTAAGGCTCACGACAGTTGTGTGCTACCCTCAGCTGTTCATGCCTGTCATGCGTTGCGGAAGTGTGCGAGTGAACATCAAACTGACCTAGACAAGGTGAGGTATACTACAACCTTACTCACCTCTTGCTCACTGTTTTTAAGAGCTGATAGCCTTGCTGCACTGCTGCTCGGGAGACCCTTGGGCTGGTGTGGGTTTGGTGTTGATCCTCAAAACAGCCAAGCACATGTGCAGGTCAGCAGATTTGGTTGCATGTGTTATCATCGTATGCCACACGCATCAAGAAACAGCACCCCGTGCTTGCGTGGGAAGTAATCGCGACTTGCCAGTCCGACGGCAGCAAAGGCTGCTCGGCGCGGAAATGCCTCCGGCCACCAATTCATCTCTCCTGTTGCGACACGCATATAAACAGATAGAGAATGACATTTCGAAGCTAATCATGTCGTCGAGACAGTGCAGTACAATCGACAAAAGAGGGCCTAACCTGCTAGCGACACCGTTGTGAGATGTAGAGCCCAACGGTGGAAGAGTTACATGCAGCGGATCAAAGACGGTGATAAAAAGTGAATTGCGGGGCCAATGGCGGGGGTGACCTAGGGTGGTTCCCCCCCCTAGGTTCAGGCGGCCCCAACATTCAAAAAATGACAGGAAACCGACCCCTGGTAGTAGGACGGCTGTAATTCTGCACTCACTACGCCAAATATCATGATACTTGGCTCACAATGTAGCCAGCCCGGCCAGCTACCTTTTCCCCATCCAGAATAATAATGCAGTCAGTAGGCCGTGCACAACAAAGCATCAAAGTTGGTGATTCAAATTTGAGCCATTGCGGAGCATGCAGTCGTCGCTTCAACCGCCCGCGTCGCGTGGGCTGCTCTACATGAGCATGCGCGTCGGCGGCAGCAGTCGGATCGGAAAGCGGTAGCGAGGATGTGGCAATGAGCCCACCTCCCCCCCATACCTGGAGGGCAATGCCACAGCTCGACCATTTGGACTTACAACATGCTACTTACTAGGCTAAGCTCATCTAGGACATTGTAACAAACGCTCATACTCAGATAACTTTGGCCTGTGACCCCCAACTCCCTTAGCCGATTTCAGGGCCAGAGCCATGCAGTCAGTCAACCAACACCACACCATGACCGAATCTGGACTCGTCTCCTCTGAGAGTTATACTCCCCTACATGCCATCCACCTGCGTGCAAAGTTTCATAGCTCAACTGCCACCCCACAGCCCCGTGGCCCTAGTTCTGCTTGGAGAACATGATATCACTTTGAAGATGTCAAACTGATAGAGGCCTGGGCTGTTTAACGTGCGGTTTGTTCTAGTAAATGCGCCAAGGGGTCAAGAACAAACATTTCGTAGCCATTTTTCTGTGGGTGCAGCGGGTGCAACACAGTGGAGGACACAGTGGAAGAGGGGGGGTGTAACCCGGTGATACCTTAGTGTGCGCCATGTAGCGTGCTAAGAGCAGCGCCGATAACCGATAACCACCTCTTTCCCACAGCGTGACACGGCCAGGGTTTAGAACGTTTCCCCCGAGGAGTCGAACCTCTGAAGCAGGTGTGCACGAAGGCCCACCTGCCCCTTTCGCCCACCATGTCACACTGCAGTACAGAAGTACCGTGAGGCGAGCTAGGCTTCGAGGAGCCGTTCGCTACATTCCTCCCCCTCCAAAGAGGAAACGCTCCGCCCTCGTGAGAACACAAGGACTCGCAACACTATAATAGTGATGCTAAGACAAACCATGCACTGCATTATATGCAGTCAACACTTCTTGGCAGTTCACAAGGTTATTCCTTGGCTCCCATGTGTTGTAAGAGTCATCATAACCTTGCCACTTGACCAAGTAGCCACGTGCTCTACCAGCACGGACACCACGATGGGCGAGCAACTTCTCAACCTCATACAGAGGCGCCTCATCTAACCAATCCACAGGAGGAGGCAAATGAGGATGCTCACTGGTGTAGGGTCTCAGCAGAGCGACATGGAACACAGGGTGCATGCGTGCCATGGCAGGAGGCAGGTCCAGGCGCACAGCAACAGGACCTACATGCTCCAGCACTTTGAAGGGCCCAATGAACCTAGGCAACAGCTTCTTAGCCTTACCTGGCTTCAGCCTGAGGTTCTTGGTGCTCAGCAACACTAGCTGACCAGGGCTGAACTCCACATCCCTGCGTCCCTTGTTGGCCAGATAGGCCTGACGCTGCTGAGCTTGCTCCATGAAATGGCGGGCCTGCTTGACATTACTCTGCCACCACTCGGACAGCTTCCTGGCAGAGGGACAGTACACCTCACCTGGCAGTTCCAGCAGAGCCGGCGTCAAAGGTGACTGGCCAGTGTTGACCAGGAAGGGCGTGGACTGGATGGATTCCTGCCAGCTGTTGTTCACAGCGAACTCAGCCAGTGACAGGAAGAAAGGCCAGTCAGACTGGGCAGGAGAGATGTAATGACGAAGCATTTCTTCCAAGGTACGATTATACCTCTCCGTTTGACCATCAGACTCAGGATGGTAAGCACTAGATTTACATTCTTTTACACCAAGAATGGCCATAACTGACGCCCAGAAATGATTAGTAAAGTGAGAGCCCCTATCAGAGATAATCTCTCTGGGCACTCCATGGTGTTTAAACACGTTATCAATAAACAAGCGGGCAAAGCCCTCAGCATTCATAGACTCACGGCATGGCACAAAGTGTACCATTTTAGATAGCCTATCCACAAAGACAGCAATGGCATCAAAGCCATGATCACCGGGCGGTAGTTTAGTGATCAAGTCCATAGACATGGACTCCCATCTGTCATAGGGTATGGCCAGTGGTGTGAGTAAACCGCCAGGTCTGGTATTCACAGACTTGTTGCGCTGGCATGCATCACAGTTACTCACATAGTGACGCACTTCAGACCTCATGCGTGGCCACCAGAATATCCTGGAGATACGCTCCAGCGTCTTGGTGATACCCACATGACCTGCAAACTGTGCATCATGCATCTCCACCAATATCCTGGCTTTGAGATCTGGGCAGTGGGGAACCACTATCTGATTCTTGCCCTTGGTGCGATACAGGCCATGCTTGTCTAGATCATATTGATCCACAGTGCTGGCAAAGGCCTCATCTGCTGCATACGCTGCCAGGAGCTGCTCTGTCATATTGACAGCGTGCAAAGGGTGCACAGGCAAAGGAGGTGGGGGCAGGGGCTGTTCCAAAACCAGCTGAGGCTGTGGCTCCTGCTGCGGCTGCTGAATGGCAGGCTGAGCAGGTTGTACCACACCAGCTTCCTCCCCCTCCAAAAGGCGTTTCCTGCTCCTGGTCATAACCATGACAGGATTGCTGACAGGGGCATCAGGTATGCGTGACAGAGGGTCGGCAGGATTAGTATCACCAGGTAGATACTCAATGGTAAAATCATACCGGGAGAGAACACTCCTACAAATTAATCCCTGCGTCCGTCCCTGCGTGTTGACCGACCTTGTCGGATCGGGCTGAAATTTTGATAGATGGTAGTTTGCAGAATATAAAACATATTTTTCAGATAAAATATTTTAAAAAAATCAAAGGCGGCTGCGCTGTGACCCTGTGGCTAGAGTGCAGGAATAAGTGCAGGGATAGGTTGCGGGACATAACGCAACAGCTTTTGAATTTTCCCAAAAAATTTCCTTGTAAAATATGTTTTATTTTCTGAAAACTGCCATCTATCAAATTTTCAGCCCGATCGGACAAGGTCGGTAGAACGCAGGGACAAACGCAGGGACTAAATTGTAGGAGTGAAACTCCAACCACCTAGTCTGGCGTCTTGACAAGACCTTTTGTGTTTTTAAAGCTACCAAAGGCTTGTGGTCCGTATACAACGTGAAGGGAACACCCTCCAGGTAGCAACGCCATTCTTTACATGCAGTAATTATTGCAAGTAGTTCCTGTTCACCAGTGGTATAGTTCTTTTCAGCTGGAATCAGCTTCTTGCTTAAATAAGCCAGAGGATAGCCCTCTTGCATGAGTACTGCACCTACGCCTTGCAAAGAGGCGTCACAGTAAACTTGAAATGGTTTAGTAATATCTGGGATTTTGAGTAGAGGTACTCTAGAAATAGCATGCTTAAGAGCATCAAAAGCCTTTAATTTATCATCAGGCCACTTGTGCCAATTGAAATCAGCACCTGCTTTACCAGTCAGGTCAGTGAGAGGTGCTGAAATAGCACTGAAGTTGTGTACAAACTTGCGCACAAAATTGGCAGCACCCAGAAATTGCTGCATGGCAGTCAGACTGCGTGGCACAGGCCAGGAAGTGATAGATTTCACTTTATCAGGGTCAACAGCAATGCCCTGGTCACTGACAATGTGACCTAGGAACTTAAGTGCAGTTTTAAGAAACTCACATTTAGATAATTTAGCTTTAAACTGATGTTTTCGTAATAACTCAAGGACCCTTCTCAAATGTGTGAAGTGTTCTGGTACATTCTTAGACATGATGAGGATATCATCTATGTACACAAGGGCGCAGTCATTAATGACATCAGCAAAAGCATTGTTCATTACACGCTGAAACGTGGCTGGTGCATTGGTTAGGCCAAAGCACAGAACTTTAAACTGATAGAGGCCACTGGGTGTCCTGAAGGCTGTCTTAGGGACATCCTCATCAGGGATCCTGATCTGGTGATATCCAGCTTGCAGGTCAAGTGACGAGAACACTGTACACCCAGCTAACCTGTCAAACAGGTCATCCACTCGAGGTAGTGGGTATTGATCCCTAAGTGTGATTTTGTTCAGCTGACGATAGTCTACACACATCCTCAACTCACCTGATTTCATTTTGACAAAAAGGACAGGGGCAGCGTAGGGAGCGGAGGAGGGTTCGATGATGCCCTGCTCCAGGAAGGCTGCTACCTGCTTCTTCATCTCCAACAGCTCTGGCTGGCTCATCTTATATGATGGCAAAGCTGGTGGCTTACAGCCAGGCTGAAGGGGAATGGTGTGTCCCACTGGACGTTGAGGGGGTAGAGTATTGAAAGGGGCGAAGACATCGTCGTACTCAGATATGAGTGCTGTCAGCTGAGCTGCCACTGCAGGGGGTAGAGAGGTTGGGTAATTGATAGGTGAGTTAGAGGGTGAGGTAGTTGATTGAGAGAGTGGGTCAGGGTCATTGGACAGCAAATTAGCTGGATTGGGGGTTGGGTGAACGGACAGCACACTTGCTGGGGTAGGGTTGATGGGCTGAGACGAGATGAGAGCCACCAGGGACTGGCCACCTTTCCTTAACCACCTGTAAGCCACTTTTGCTGACACAGTGGCTTGCTTATGTTTTGCCAGGATATGAGCACAATGGGGAGCCATAATTGGCGCTGCTGGCTCACATTTGAGTATTGTTTTAGCAGAAGCCATTTGTACTGTAATAGTACGTGCTAGGTAGTCCAGCAGCACACCATTGGACTGAAGCCAGTCACTGCCCATTAAGATGTCAAAGGCAGAGAACATCTCAGGCACCACCAACAACTCGACCCTGCAGCTCAGAGTCTGCACATTCAACTGGACGCTGCATGCATGCGTACAAACTACGGGCTGCCCATTAGCCACAAGGAATTCCTTGGGCTGCTTCAGTTTATAACTGGACAGCTGGTACTGCTCAACGGCAGCACAATTGATAAAGCTAGCCGCCGCCCCACTGTCAAACAGCAGAGTGCAATCATAGCCATTCACTTTGCCAGAAAACGAGAAGTGTAATACACAGTCGTCTGCAGCAGGACCCTTGGGCATACATGCCTTTTCAGCGGGCACAGTGCTACAGGCACCAACACAGTTCTGACCGGCTGGTTGGGCAACACATCAGCGGCGGCGGTCACCCTTGCCACCCTGCTGCTTCCATCCACCCTTGCCTGGGCTGCGGTCACGCTTGCCTGGACCCCGTGGGGGACGGTCCCCAGCACCATGGCCAGAAGGAGGGCCCAGGGAGGAGGGGCGGGGGAACCCAGAGACCCGGCGGGCCTCCTCAGCAGACAGGTGCTTGAGGTTGCAGTAGTCCCTGAAGTGGGCGGGGTTCCAGCAGTGGTGGCAGGCATGGCCAGGAGGTGGCCTGGGAGGGGCATCAGACACAGGGGCAGCAGGAGGTGGGGGCCGTGGAGGACGTCCACCACCCTGGCTGCTGTGGCGACTTCCACGGTGGCCACTGCTGCTGCTGCTGCTGACATCCCAGTAGGGGCCACGAGGGGCCGCAGGAGGAAATCCTCCAGCAGGAGCGGTGAAGCCTCTGATACGGTCCATCTGCTTGTGAGGCACAAAGGCAGCTACAGGTGGAGGAGGGCGACGTCCCCCAATGCTGGTGGATACTGCAAACAGCACCTTCTGCCCATTCACTGCAGCCTGGATAGCATCAGTGAGGGTGGGCTCAGACATGAGGGCCAGGTCATGCACAACTCGTCCCTGCAGCTCAGGGGTGAGACCCCTAATGAAGGTAGCCACAAGCATTGCAGGTGCCATGCAAGTCATGCCTGCAACAGTCAGGGTATTCCTGAACTCAGTGATGTACGCATTGAGGGTAGAACCAGCTGTCATGCGTAATGCACCTGGATCCAGCAGCTTCCTGCGGTGCACATCTGAGTCATTACGCAGGTCATCACCAGCCATCTCTTTAAAAGAGGTACGCAGGAATGACCAGGTGGGCCTAACGCCATGTGCAAGGATATGGGCATTCCTAGTGGCTGGATACCATACCTCACGTGCTTTGCCTGTCAAGAAGTTTGGCAGGGCATCAGCAGGGTCAATGCGCAAATATGCACAGTGGACTTCAAGGTCTTCACAGAATATTTCTGCTACTCGAGAGGTGTTGAGGCACTGATCTGTCCATTTCTCAGGACCTGGAACCTTGACCCTGGGCAGAGATGCTGTCACAGGTAAAGGGGACGCAACCTGAGATGAAGGCGCCTGTCCTACTGACAACGGGTGCGGCGCAACAGGTGCGACAGGTGCAGCAGGTGCGGTGGTGCCAGATGAGGCTGGTGCAGCAGGCTTTGCAGCAGAGGTGCCACTGCTACCATTCACAGCAGGTCGAGCTGACTGCGAATACTGGTTGCGTATATCTGCCACAGTCTGCTCTCCACTCACCAGCGCATTCTGCAGGCCCTGAAGACGCTCCATCTCAGCGAGCTCCGCTCGGATCCGGACAGCTTCGTTCTGAGAAGCCTGGAGGTTCGCATTCGCTCCCACCAGCTGCTGGCGAAGCCTCTGAATCTCGTCAAATTGCGCAGTAGCCGCAGACGTGCCAACATCAGGCAGGATCGGGGCAGCTGTCAGGGCTCCTGCATAAGAGAGCGGGGCAGCTCCAGGGGCCGCCACAGCTGAAGGTGCTGGGCCAGCCGAAGGCTGAACGGAGGACATAGCGTTCAGAGTCTGCAGCACGTTCTTCAGCAGATCCATAGCTTGAGCGGGCGGTAGACCAGTAACCCTCTCGATTTCCGCGAAGGCGGGGCTCGTGATAGGCACAGGAAGAGCGGGGGTGGTAATAGTTACCGTCGTGCCAGTATTTGGCGCCCCAGTCGCAGCAGGAACCGCTGCTGGAACACCAGAGGTGGCGTTCGGAGTCGCTGGGGGCGGGGAGCCAGGAGTTTGGCTCCCAGGAGCAGGACGCTCCTGTCGTTTGTCTCCTCCAGGAGGAGGCTCCTTATTGGCAGTCATTTGCTTAGGGAGAAAGTGGCGTTAGTAGCAACGTCGGTCGGAAACCAAAATGTAGCGTGCTAAGAGCAGCGCCGATAACCGATAACCACCTCTTTCCTACAGCGTGACACGGCCAGGGTTTAGAACGTTTCCCCCGAGGAGTCGAACCTCTGAAGCAGGTGTGCACGAAGGCCCACCTGCCCCTTTCGCCCACCATGTCACACTGCAGTACAGAAGTACCGTGAGGCGAGCTAGGCTTCGAGGAGCCGTTCGCTACACGCCAACCCATATGGTGTATTCGGCGGAAGCGAGTACGATTATATGTTTCATTCACCCCGTCTAGGTGCCCTGCACGCCCGGCAGGCATCGCGATGGGTGTTTGCCGGACATTCCATGTGTGCACAACCCGCTCACTGCGCCAGATAGATGGCGCCACAGGGATGTGGCTCACCGTCCCAAGGATACCCGTCTCGCCGCTGTTATTTGTTCGCGGGCACATGTGGCAGTACGCGAGCAAAGACTCCAATGGCTTGCGCTGATGGTCAAATGACGCGCATTGCTTTGCAGATACCAATGTGATAAACGGTATCGAAAACGGTGCAGATTTGAGAGAGTATTTGCATGAACATTACCACCCCCATGTTGGGGCCGCCCGACCTAGGTAATATTAACAATAGCTATATTAGCCAGCCAACCATATTAGCTCCCGATTCTTGTCGCGCCTTCGTTCGGTTCCTAGCGCTATGGCTGAGCCTGGCTTCGCTGCGCCCCCTGTGCACCTGATTGATGATGCGCCATCGGAGGCCGCAACATGGACACAGAAGCATAAGAACAAGACCCACACTGTCGATGCCCTGCTTTCAAAGCTGAAATCAAGCAAGGCCGTGCGCCCAAACTTCCGCGCGATGGTCGACATAAACCTGAAAAAAGTCGTAATCGCGTGCGTGATATGTCAGTGACCTCAACGCCTTCATCATCGGGATGTTCGGCTGGATGTTCGGCTGTGGTGGGCAGCCGCCCGCTTTGCGGAAGATGGGATACATTGTTGGGGGATAAGTAATAAGCGGAGTACCAGACATGCGGCGGAGCTATGTAGTAGATAACGACAAAACCGTCAGTGCTAAAGGGTTACCGGCGCTAAACAGCTCGAGACCGAAGCCAGCGGCCGCGGAGCGTAGCGACCAAGTTTGGTTTGTGGCTGTTGATAGGGGAGGGGCCGCGTATTAAACGTTTTAAGGATAGGGCTGCTAACGTTTTTAAACGCGTGAAAACGCCACAATTACCGGTGTAATAAATTCCACTCATTTTGATGACCACTTTTTCGACTTATTACCGTTTTTGCGCTGGATTATTACCGACTTATTACATTATTACCCAATCGCTCATCACTGCTTGTCACTCCCACTGATAGCGTATGCCTAGTCGGCGTCGGAGTAGACGATACTGTATCTAGTGAATTGTGAGGTTGTCAGGAATCGAACCTGGGCGGGATGACGTCTATACTCCATCTGGCACTCCTCTTTGCTAGATAACCTATGCTATGCTGCTAGACCATCTAAATCTAGCGTCTAGATCTACGTAGATCTACGTAGATGGGACGGTCCCTATGTGCTACTCGTTGGCATAGTCAAGGACTTTGTGACATGGACAACGAAGGTTTGCGGGGCCAAGGGCGGGGTAGATCACTTCTCATTGCCTGTTGTGTGACCCGGTTGATTAGATGGTGAGCTTTGCATTCGTCGGCACACACCCGCCGCACACTGCAGGGCGCATACGTGTATCGCAGCCGAGGTACTACTGCACCCTTGGCCACAAATTCAAAGCTCGCTGCATCCAGCCTCGGATACCTTAAGCAATCACAGGTGAGCTAGCGGCGCTCTCCGAGGAGCAACAGGTCTAGGTTCGCACGCCATTGTCGCCAAAGGCCGTCACCTTATTGAACCGCCAATTGCCCTAGCATGCGCACGCCCTAGCTATTACAGCTTGGCGATAGCGAGAGGGCCGCAGCACTAGACATGTTCCCAAGAGTCGCTTAGGACGGCGGCTTAGCACCTCACCGTTCTGTGTCCAAATTCATTACTGCCACTTTCAGCTGTTGCCCCACTAATCGCACCACCCGCCTCCCAGTCATGCGGCTCTCGGTGGGTCAAGGGCGCGCTTGTTGCTATGTTTGCAGGGTCACCGCAGTATGCCGCAGTTGCGCAGCCCGTGCGATGCCCCTGAGCGGTCCGAGTGGCCCTTGTCGAGTGGCAGGCTAGTGCACCCACGACCCTTGAGTCAATCGTCGCCGGCCTCCATTTTTGCGCTACTTACCTTGCTGCTGGCCGTCCCTGCTTCTGCCCAGTGGAAGGTCGGTCGAGCAACGTGGTACGACGACGCTGCCTGGTGAGGCTCACGTGATGGACTATGTTGCTCGCTCCTAGCTAGGGACCGCGTGCTGAGTGCCTACCTCTATGCTGCGTTGACGACGTGAACATGCACCAGGCCCTTCACGTATGCTGCCAGCTCAGTGCTGCTTTACTAATCTGCTCGCATTGCCACTATGCATTCTCCCCTCGCTTGGCCGCAGGATGTCTGTTCACTCCGGTTCATGCATGTATGGTGAGTGCTGCATGTGACAGCACCCAGCACTGCACCAGAGCACCAGCCCAGCACTGACATTAGGTGTTGATATGTAGGTATGACTAGACCGGCTTGTTGCCCTTGCCTCCTGCTCAGGGTACCTTGGCAACAAGTTCGGTGGGAACCAGAACTGGATGGTGGCAGCCATGAATGATGGGCACCCACGCTTTGGTGGTAGCTGCGGGTGAGTTTAACTGCCTGGCTTGGTGGAAGTGGTGGTGTCGAGCTGGCTGTAAAGAAATGATTGCACATGGGGCTGCCACTTGGTAACGGTGTCGGCAACTAGCCTGGAGAGTTGTAATAGCATGTTGTGAAGCTGTGCGGGTGTGGACGCTGATGCTGGATAGTTGGCAGGGGCATTGTTGGAAGGGCTCCTTTCTCCATGCTTGGACCCAACCTACCTGCTGCTGCTGGTCCGGGCTTGTGTTGCGCAGCCGCAGCAGCCGGCCGCTTGGCCCAGCCTGCATGGCCGTGTGACTGTCCTGGTCGGTGTGACGTGTGTGAGGGAGGACTGGTGCCACCAGGGCCAGCACATGGCCACCAGGGCCTGAAGGGGAGGGCAGGCAAGAAGCCATGCACGCATCCCTGCTTGCGTGTATGCTTGCATTCTATTTGAAATGTCTTGCACTGCTGGTAGTGTTGTGCATGACATGAATCTGCTGCACTTCATGTTGTCCATCTTGCCTGTCAACTAAAAACTGTCAAGCAATTGCCTGTTTGACTGTCAGTGGCATCTGCTCTGGTACTGGTTGAAGCATGGGTTGCGGGTGGGAAGGGTTCACGTATCACATCTCTAGCCACTTGCCTATCCTTGCTGCTGCTTCTGCTGTAGCTGCTGGTGCCATGTTACTAGCATGCTTGGATGGGCACCTCAGATTGTATACTTGATGCTGCAGGCGTTGCTACAAGATTCGTTGCAAGCCCATGACAGTGAGGGACAACTATGGGCAGCAGATTGACCGCAACCACGAGTGCTACAACCAGGACCCCGTCACTGTGGTCATCACCGACAATTGGTAGGTTCTGCTGCTGCTGCTGCTGCTGCTTTCACCGCTGCTGTTTGCACCGTCGCTGCTGCTAGCCGTGCTGACTTGGCTGTAGTTAATTACCCTAATCACCTATTCCATTGTGGACCTCTTGTCGCTGCCCCTGCTACGTTCAGCGCTTCTGATCACGCAGCACTTGATGTCGCCACAATGCCTGTTCTTGCATCGGCACGCTCTGCTGCTGCAGCCCTTGCGACTATCCAAACAACGCGTACTCCAACAAGCGCTGGTGCTGTGGGGACATGGACCACTTTGACTTGGGTATCTGGGCTTTCAAAAAGGTGAACAATGCTGTACTTAGTTCAGCTGCTGGTACATCAAAATGATGTATTGTATGCACAGACTGACTCGCACACCTGCCAGCTAAGCACCAGTTGATGTGACCTGCCTTGCTGCGGTGGTGGCTGTCCTGCAGTTCGCCGACCCAGGGAAGGGTGTGGTGGGCATTGAGTACCAGGAGACCCCCTGCCCTGCTGACTTCCAGCAGCCACTCAACCCCTCAGTGCAAAAGCCCAGGTCAGGTGCTGCCCAAGCAATAGACGCAGGGGCAAAACAGCAGTGCTTTGTTTGCTGCTTCTGTCAATGATGCGACTGAGTTTGTGTGTGTTGCATACTATACAGTTCACTTCTTCGTCAATATCCTCATGACTTGGATGCGCAGCATGCTGCCGCCAAGGCTTTTGGCCAGAAGGTGGGTGGCCTCGTTGCTTAGCGTGTTGCCCAGCCATGAGCTGTCAGTGCGCCATAGCAGTGGGAAGTGCGCCTTGATGTAGGATGCAGCGCTGCTAATGCTTGTCACTCTGTACACTAAGCAAACTCGTTGCTGGTGATGTTGCTGCAGGTGGTGTCATTTTCAGGCCCGCCTGACAATGCGAAGGTGCCTCCCCCCTCACCTTCCTCCTCCCCCTCCTCCCCTTCACCTTCTCCCTCCTCCTCCTCCTCCCCTCCCCGCTCTGGGTCGTCCTCCCCTTCCCCCACACCTTCACCCCCCCAACAGTCAGGGCGTCGGTTGGGGGCAGTTGGCCAATGAGTAGTGGCAGCACTCCTTGCTGCCTGTTCTTTGTGATGCGGGGCGAGCAGATTATCAGCAGAAGTATGTCGGCAAGCTTATCTATGGTGATGGAAGTCCTTGGATTGCCTTGCATGCAATGCTTTTCACCTGGTGCCTGCGTTTTTCTAGTGCCTGAGCTGAGTCGAGCTGAGTCGAGGGCGTTGCTGTACAGCAGTGTTTTTATACAGGCTCTGCCTTGCACTTGCTGATGTGCAATGTTCTGCCACGCGCGCACCCGGGCACTAGATATTGTGTAGGGTATGGCGCAGAATGCTGTGATCCACGCTTGCTGGGACCTTGAGGTGGACAGTGTGATGTGGTGTGGGCCAAAGGTGGTCTGATGCAAGTGGTATTGGATCAGAAGCAATGGCCATTCAATGATCAACCCTTGGTACCTGCCACAAGCAAGGCTAGGTGGTGTGTTGCTGGTGAGGTGGTGTCTTGCAGCACATGTGGATTTGGAGGAAGAATATGCTTGATCTTTGCTGCAGATGCACTGTTGCGCACAAGTATAACTGCGTGTTTATCCCCTTGGGCGTTGGCAAGATTAGGTAGAGCTGGTCGAGCAGATTTAGTGGACAGTGTAGTGCTAGTTGTCTGTGCATGCATGCAAGGACCTGTGCATTTGCATGTGGATGCTGTTTTACTGGATAAGTATCATGGCTGACACGCAGGATGGGGGTGAGGGGTGGGAGGGTGTATGATGTGGAAGCATCGAGGCTGTATACGGATGATGTGATGACAAGGCATTTGTAAACCTATGTCTCTGTGGCCTTGTAGCGTCATGGCCTGCCTCCCTCATGTTGCCAGTGATTAAGATAGACTACACCTTCTGATCTGGATGAACTGTAACTGATGACTAGAAAACCACTGTAGCCCTGCGGCGGCATAAGAAGTGCAAGCGTTGGCATAGTCAGAGGCGTGATCACTAGTTTCTGGGAGGTAAGAAACCGTGTAAGCGCCAAGATGGGGGAGGAGTAAAGTTAGGGCAGGACCAATATACCAAATCATTGAAACTTACCATGCAAATGGGGCAAGCCAAACGCATATGCGCATTGCGAGCCCCGAACTTTATGACACCATCCCGTCATTTTGACATTCCAAGCTGGAACACAAAGCTTGAAAGTAAATCCTCTGATTGAACATTCCTGCATATCTGGGACAACACAGACACTGGCAGTATTCAAGCTATAGACACAAACGAGGTATGGCAGAGATCTCTGTCGACAGTGCGAGCGCTGGCATTCAATTACTTCACCAGCTCTTCTAAGTGTAGTGCATCCCTGGTGGTGGGTGTAGTTGCAAGTGCTGCATTCACTCTTGCAATCTCTTTGGTGATCGCTTCGTTGCACTGGCAGTGTGTGTAACGTTGCTAACGCTGTTGGCAAGCGGTTGGGATGCACGGGCATTTGTTGTGGCTCCCATCAGCCACCTGTATTACACAACCAGCCATGTGTCAATAAAGCATGAATGGAGAGCTGCTGCTAGAGGGTAGGGTGGTGTTGCTGCCAGCCATGCTCCTAGTGGTGCCAGCACCCCTGCAGCTAGTGGGTATGGTGGTGTTGCTACCAGCTATGCTCCTGGTGGGCGGGGCGGGGCGGGGCGGGGCGGGGCGGGGCGGGGCGGGGCGGGGCGGGGCGGGGCGGGGCGGGGCGGGGCGGGGCGGGGCGGGGCGGGGCGGGGCGGGGCGGGGCGGGGCGGGGCGGGGCGGGGCGGGGCGGGGCGGGGCGGGGCGGGGCGGGGCGGGGCGGGGCGGGGCGGGGCGGGGCGGGGCGGGGCGGGGCGGGGCGGGGCGGGGCGGGGCGGGGCGGGGCGGGGCGGGGCGGGGCGGGGCGGGGCGGGGCGGGGCGGGGCGGGGCGGGGCGGGGCGGGGCGGGGCGGGGCGGGGCGGGGCGGGGCGGGGCGGGGCGGGGCGGGGCGGGGCGGGGCGGGGCGGGGCGGGGCGGGGCGGGGCGGGGCGGGGCGGGGCGGGGCGGGGCGGGGCGGGGCGGGGCGGGGCGGGGCGGGGCGGGGCGGGGCGGGGCGGGGCGGGGCGGGGCGGGGCGGGGCGGGGCGGGGCGGGGCGGGGCGGGGCGGGGCGGGGCGGGGCGGGGCGGGGCGGGGCGGGGCGGGGCGGGGCGGGGCGGGGCGGGGCGGGGCGGGGCGGGGCGGGGCGGGGCGGGGCGGGGCGGGGCGGGGCGGGGCGGGGCGGGGCGGGGCGGGGCGGGGCGGGGCGGGGCGGGGCGGGGCGGGGCGGGGCGGGGCGGGGCGGGGCGGGGCGGGGCGGGGCGGGGCGGGGCGGGGCGGGGCGGGGCGGGGCGGGGCGGGGCGGGGCGGGGCGGGGCGGGGCGGGGCGGGGCGGGGCGGGGCGGGGCGGGGCGGGGCGGGGCGGGGCGGGGCGGGGCGGGGCGGGGCGGGGCGGGGCGGGGCGGGGCGGGGCGGGGCGGGGCGGGGCGGGGCGGGGCGGGGCGGGGCGGGGCGGGGCGGGGCGGGGCGGGGCGGGGCGGGGCGGGGCGGGGCGGGGCGGGGCGGGGCGGGGCGGGGCGGGGCGGGGCGGGGCGGGGCGGGGCGGGGCGGGGCGGGGCGGGGCGGGGCGGGGCGGGGCGGGGCGGGGCGGGGCGGGGCGGGGCGGGGCGGGGCGGGGCGGGGCGGGGCGGGGCGGGGCGGGGCGGGGCGGGGCGGGGCGGGGCGGGGCGGGGCGGGGCGGGGCGGGGCGGGGCGGGGCGGGGCGGGGCGGGGCGGGGCGGGGCGGGGCGGGGCGGGGCGGGGCGGGGCGGGGCGGGGCGGGGCGGGGCGGGGCGGGGCGGGGCGGGGCGGGGCGGGGCGGGGCGGGGCGGGGCGGGGCGGGGCGGGGCGGGGCGGGGCGGGGCGGGGCGGGGCGGGGCGGGGCGGGGCGGGGCGGGGCGGGGCGGGGCGGGGCGGGGCGGGGCGGGGCGGGGCGGGGCGGGGCGGGGCGGGGCGGGGCGGGGCGGGGCGGGGCGGGGCGGGGCGTTCTCATTTCTGCACGGATAATCAGTCCGAGCTGCCCGCTAACATCGCGTTGATGAGCTGCACCGCCCTGCGCAAGAGCCGCTGTAAAACTCTTTGAAGACCAGTAAGATTTAATCAGGGGTGCCGCCAATGGCGGGGGTGGCCAGGAGTGCTCAAGCCCGCGCTTCTACAGCTTCAGGCGAGCGCGCTGTGCCACGCTGATACCGGCGGTGTGCTACTAGGGACCGTCCCGACCCATCTAACGTTAGACTAGATTAGACGGTCTCACGTTAGACCGGCATGTTAGATGTTAGATGCGGTAGATGGCGCTTTCTAGCGCTGTTGCTGCTTGCTAATGGCACGTGCAATCTGCCGCACAAGTCGCAATGTCCTCCGCGTGCATAAAATAATTGGGTCGCGGGCAGCGGTTAGTCTCCCGTGTCTGGACTGCTTGGTGCTGTCGCTTATGGTCTGCTATGGATGGTACCATACAGTCTTACAATGGTGTACATATGGCCCCTGCTGAAGTGCTTACTTCCAGTACAACAGCAAAGGAAAAGTAGTGTGCGACACCACACAAGCGAACCCAGCTGAGCGTCGCCAACATGAGCCAGCTGCACTCCCGGCACAAATGTCAGGTCGACGGTGAACAACGCCCAGCGAATAAGCGCAGCCATGACACACAGCTTGGGCCATTGCCGCGCGAGGACAAGGGTGCACCAGTGTCTGCAGACATGCAGCGGGCTGTCAGGCGCCGAATAGGACTCTTTCTCGTCACGCAACAAGCTTCCTTCATGACCGTGGACCTTCCATGACCATGAAGGAGCTCCGTGAGCTAGCTAAGGTGAGATGCTTGTCCTTCCCCCCTCCCCTCCCCCTCCCCCTTTACCCCCCCCTCCCCCTCCTCCTCCCCCACCCCCCACAACCACCCCCTCCCAGTCTCCCATGCCCAGCCCAGCCCAGCCCAGCCCAGCCCAGCCCAGCCCAGCCCAGCCCAGCCCAGCCCAGCCCAGCCCAGCCCAGCCCCCAGCCCAGCCCAGCCCAGCCCAGCCCAGCCCAGCCCAGCCCAGCCCAGCCCAGCCCAGCCCAGCCCAGCCCAGCCCAGCCCAGCCCAGCCCAGCCCAGCCCAGCCCAGCCCAGCCCAGCCCAGCCCAGCCCAGCCCAGCCCAGCCCAGCCCAGCCCAGCCCAGCCCAGCCCAGCCCAGCCCAGCCCAGCCCAGCCCAGCCCAGCCCAGCCCAGCCCAGCCCAGCCCAGCCCAGCCCAGCCCAGCCCAGCCCAGCCCAGCCCAGCCCAGCCCAGCCCAGCCCAGCCCAGCCCAGCCCAGCCCAGCCCAGCCCAGCCCAGCCCAGCCCAGCCCAGCCCAGCCCAGCCCAGCCCAGCCCAGCCCAGCCCAGCCCAGCCCAGCCCAGCCCAGCCCAGCCCAGCCCAGCCCAGCCCAGCCCAGCCCAGCCCAGCCCAGCCCAGCCCAGCCCAGCCCAGCCCAGCCCAGCCAGCCACATTGCTGACCTTGCTGACATTGGGTGATTGGCCAACTGACATGAAGTCCAGTGTGGAAGCTATCGTGGCTGAGACACGCACAGACGAGGACGGCAAGACTACCACAGCATGCATCAGTGTGCGTCGCAGTATATGGACCTTTCAAGGTGCAGGGCATTTCCCTCACTTACGCCAGGCTGCAATACGCTTGTTGTCCATGCATGTTACCACGGCAGCAGCAGGAGCGAAACTGGGTCATCCTGGGGCAACACCTACAACGCTGGAAGGTCCCAGCTCAATGTGGCCACAGCGGAGAAGATGGTGTACATTAAGGCCAACATCCCCTCGTCTGAGCCAAGTGAGCCATCCCAGCTGCTGGCAGAAGGCATCACAATGTGAGGCGTGCCATGTGTGGGTGTGAGCAGCAGGCTGGCCGTGTGTGGCACCAGGCCTAGCAGCCGCCCTGGACTCTTAGCGTGCCATGTGTGGGTGTGAGCAGCAGGCTGGCCGTGTGTGGCACCAGGCCTAGCAGCCGCCCTGGACTCTTAGCGTGCCATGTGTGGGTGTGAGCAGCAGGCTGGCCGTGTGTGGCGCCGATGTAGGTGTATATTGTGATGTCGCCAATTGCAGTGCCTTGTCACCAGTGATGGGCGATTTGCCAAAGACGTATTACTTTATATATTTCTTTTCTAATCAAAACAATTAAATACTGTCTTAATATCGCAAAAAATCACAGCATACTATATAATTAAACGTATAATCACAGCATACTCCCTTGTAGACCTGGATGCAAAAACATCCAACATAGCCCCACACCCCAGCCCTAGTGGGTCAGCATGCGACAGGCTGGGTTGTAGCCCAACTGTAACGTGGGAATGCGCCAGGCTATTATGCCAATAAGGCCGCCGTTCGTATACCCTCTAATAACCAGTGTGGTAGTAGGAAGTGTGGTGACCGGTGTCAAAAGCCGGGTTCGACTCCCGGAGATCTCTCCATTGACTACGCCCTGAGGTCTTGAGCCACACAACCTATTATTCGCTGGTTTAACACGTAACAATGGTTTCCGACCGAGGCTGACGCCTCCGGGTCACAAAAATCGATTTCGAGGCGTTCGTCGTAGAAACCGCTTGCTCGGAATACCCCGAGTTTTTCAGCCGTGTGGAGCAGCATAATTGGCTCGCAAACTGCCGCGGTAAACTCAGCTTTCCGTGGGAGCCGCGTCAAGAGCTAATTCTCCAGCAATATCGCGACCAACTGTGGGATTGGTGGAGACGTAAGCATCAAATGGGTAAGTGAGCGCTTCAATAGCCGTTCGTCTGCCGTTCACAGCCGTTCGTCAGCCCTTTGCTAGTCGACATGTCCAACTTGCTCTTTACAGCCGCTGAGGTGCGTTCAATGAGCGGTGCACTGAGTTGCTTGACGCGTGCACAACACCAACAGCTGTTGACATGTCGCACAAAGAAGGAATTCCGTGACATGTTGTGCTTCTTGTATGGTGATGCTTTGCTTCCAGAAATCGATACAGAGGCCCGGAACCAGCTTGTTCATTCGGCCGCAAACCAGCAGCAGGTACAACCGGTGCAACAGAGGTTAGCAAACCTGAGCACTGTACCACAGCAAAATGTTGCTGCCCATGGCGCGCAAGCGGCTGAGCAGCAGAATTTCGCGGCCTTAGGCGCGGGGCAGCAGAATGTTGCAGCCCAACAACCCAGTAACGCGGCCATAGGCGCGGGACAGCAAAATGCTGCCAGCAGCGTTCCGCTGTTTAGCTTCACGCCCATTGCAGGTATGCCAATTTCGCAAATGGGTGTGCAATGCGAAGCAGCACCCGCAATTGATAACACCTTTCACTTGTCGACCGCAGTGCCGACCGCGGTGCCCAGTGCACCCCAGCCCCAACCACATGCCCAACCTCAGCCTCAGCCTGTACAGCAGTTGGCCCAAGAGGTCGCCGCTGCAGCGACAGTGGTCGCAGCGGCCGGGCCAGGAGAGGCCAAAACAGCGGCAATTAATGCCTTCACAACCTCAGCCCAACAGCTGCTGAATGCAGCTGGGCGCCTGCACGCTGTAGAGCCGGTGAGCCGTGCAGAATCTGCAGCCTTGCATGTAGAGCCCACCCAAGTGGCCAGAAGCAATGTAAGAGTTACGCTCCCTGTGATTAAGAAATGGAGCAGCAAAGACTTGCTAGAGGGCAGGGACTTTGATATGTTTGTCACTGACATACGGCGCTATGCGTCTGCATTGAATCAGGAGCTCACTGAGACCCTCATGCTCCACACCACAGATGACCTGCGCAAGGTGGTTGGTGTCAAGGTGAGCCAAGCCCACAGCCAGGGCAAGGCTATGACAGCTGATGAAGTGATAGTTTACATGAAAGAGCTGATAGGGTACTACCTGCATGACACCAAGCACATTGCCATGAATCGGCTTGTGCAAGGCCTTGTAAAGCAGCAACCTGGCCAAAGTGTGCTTGAGTATGCAGTAGGTTTCAGGTTAGAGGCCCTCAAAGCTGCTGAAGTGCCGCAGCCTATCCTCTGTGACATGTTTGTCAGAGGTCTCACACCCTTAGAAGTGCGCACGTGATAGTGACGGTCTAGTATGGACTGATCTGAATGCATGCATCCAGTATGCTGCAGGCAAAGAGGCAGGCATGGCCAGCACCACCAAACCTGTTGTGGCAGTAGCACCAGATGCACAGCACAATGCTGTAGCTGCTTTGCCCAAGTGGAACAGGGGTGATCGGTCTAGTGGCCGTGGTGGTTTCTCTCAAAGAGCCTTCGCTGCTCGCAATGCGCAGGGCATGTCAGTGTCGGATGATGGCCGCCACATCCAGAATGTGGATGGCAGCTGGCGGGAAGTGGGTGGTCAGCCTGCGCAGCAGCGCTATGTCCCAGCGGCTCAGCCCTCCCACCCTCCAACCCACCCTTCCAGCGCAGCTGTGCCACAGCATGAGTCAGCGCCGCACCATGCAAGGGGTGCCAGGGGTGCACGTCAGTACCGGTACAACCCGTACGCAGCACCGCCGCCCATGGGGCGTGGCAGGGGGCGTGGTGGCCAGCCTTCAGGATCAGCGTCAGGCCGGGGAATGCCACCGGGCCGAGGCAGGGGCCGAGGTTACCCGCGTCAGGTTACCTGGCAGCCAGCTGAGACCTGGCCTGTGGCAGCAGCCCCTGAGTATCAGCCAGAGCTTTGCGAGGGCTGTGGCTATCCATTCCCAGAGTGCCAGTGCCCTTACGAGGCTGGTTACTAGGATTTTGCCTGGACTAGTTATGGATGTATCTTACCAGGTGCTGAGCAGGGCCAGCTGCCGAACACATTGGTGTATGTAAGAGATGTACACAATGATGTCTCTGAGCAACCGTTCCTGACTCCCAACATCCTTGGCGCTGTCTGCACGACAATAAAAACAAAGCAGCTAGCCCTCCCTTTTGTCTTCACAGCAAGGCTTGGAGGCAGAGAGTGTGTGGCTATGATTGACACAGGCGCCACGTACACAATCCTGTCTGAGAAGTGGCTAAATACCAACTCGACAGCGGACGTCACTCTAGCACCACTGGAGCACAAGGTGCAGGTGCTTGCGGCAAACAATGCTGTGCTACCCATTACCGGCCAGGTGCATGGAATGGTGTGCATGCAAAAGTCGTTGACACCTGTGGTGGCAAAAATTCTGCCTCAGATGCTTGATGGCATTGATCTAATTCTTGGTGCTGATTGGCAAAAGTCGCATAATGCGCTACTAGACGTCAGCACTAACATCTGCCACATCCAAGTTCAAGGCAAAAAACACAAGCTTCATTCTCAACATCTCAAGTTTCAACCTGGCATTTCAGTATTGACCCACATGGCAAACAGCAACAAGCCTGTGGAACAGTGCAGCGCGCAGCAAGCAGCGCGAGCACTCAGAAAAGGCTGCCCAAGTGTCTTGGTGTTGGTGCAACCTGATGATGGTGACGCTGATGAAGGATGGCACAGTGGGTCGCTTGCTTCTGTGATTGCAAGCAGTGCTAAAAAACCAAAAACTGAACAACATGTGCATGGGCTCATGCCCCAGAGTGAGGTGGATGCCTTGGTGCATGACATGTATCCCAAGGTCTTCCAAGACATGCCATCAGGGCTGCCACCTGACCGTGGAGTTGGGCATACCATTCGCCTGATCACGTGCCACCTTATCAGCGTCCAAGGCGCTACACCCTCAGAGAAATGAATAAAATGAAAAAGCCAGTCGCCGAGCTGTTAGCTAAAAAGCTCATTGAGCCTAGCTGCAGTCCTTACGGCGCTCCAGTCCTATTTGTGGAAAAGCGTGATGGGACATTAAGGATGTGTGTCGACTACCGAGCACTAAACAAGCTTACAGTGCGGGATAGGTATCCCTTGCCACGCATCGATGACCTCTTTGACAAACTGCAAGGCAAGACAATCTTCAGCTCTTTGGATCTGCAAAGTGGCTACCACCAGATCCGTATCACACCTGAAGATGTGCCTAAGACAGCATTGGTGACCCCTGAGGGCCAGTTCCAGTACAAAGTGCTGAGCTTTGGGTTGAGTTCGCCATAAACAACTCATGGCACGAGACGGTGCGCAATTCGCCATTCTTCCTCAATTATGGCCAGCATCCGCTGACGCCAGCTGTGATGGACCTACCACGCAAAGTGCCTAAGGCAGCTGAGTTTGTGGAGGGTATCGAAAAGGCTGTGCGGAAAGCCAAACAATGCTGGCGAGTGGCTCAGCAGCGGATGAAAGCATTGGTCGATGGCAAGCGACGTGAAGTCTCGTATCACCCGGGTGCACAGGTGTTGCTCAGTACTGTCAACATGAGAAACAACCAAAATGAGCAAGGAGTGCGAAAACTGAAACCACGCTATGTGGGGCCCTTCACAGTGCTGCGAATGATTGGCAAGGTGGCAGTACAACTGCATCTGCCCCCTAGCTGGAACCGCATGCACAACGTGTTCCATGTGTCACTAGTCAAGCCCTACTGTGGGAACCAAACGCCTAACTTAGCGGCACCGCCTCCTGTGCAGTGGCTAGAAGGAGAACCTGTCTATGAGGTTGAGAAGCTGCTGGCTCACAGGGTCGTGAAGCTCAAAGGCCGCAACCGGGGCAAGGGCCGGCCCAAGAGCAAAGAGGCGAAGAAAGGCTTGGAGTTCCTAGTTCGGTGGGCTGGATACTCTGAGGAGCATGACACGTGGGAGCCACAAAAGAACCTCCTGAACTGTGAAGAGGCAATGCAAGCTTACATTGAGCAGCATGGAGCACTGCCCGAGCTCTAGATTACATACTCTTTACTAATGCTTTTGACACTAAGCGCAAAGGCGCGAGTCCCGGCACTACTGCAAGTAGCCGGGGCGGGGCAATCACCTAGACACACCAGCTGAGGACAGCTGATTCAACAATGAACCTGGTGGGGGGGAATGTAACGTGGGAATGCGCCAGGCTATTATGCCAATAAGGCCGCCGTTCGTATACCCTCTAATAACCAGTGTGGTAGTAGGAAGTGTGGTGACCGGTGTCAAAAGCCGGGTTCGACTCCCGGAGATCTCTCCATTGACTACGCCCTGAGGTCTTGAGCCACACAACCTATTATTCGCTGGTTTAACACGTAACACCAACACCCTAGCCCTAGTCATCATCGCTTGCTACGCTCTGCACCCAAATATACCCATCGCGTCGCATTCTTGACATGTTGCGTTACTGACCTCTAGGGGTCAGGTCCCACAAGGTCAGGTAAAATGGCTCGAAAAAATGTACCGTCACTTTTTGTCGCGTATACTGCACTCCAAGAGGTCAAACCGCGACGCCCCGCTGCGGCGTGGTGCTCCGCAGCTTGGCCTGCGAGGGACGGGCTAAAGTCAACTTTGCCCCCCTCCGCGGTATCCTTGCACCAGTGACTCCTTGCATCCTGACGGTAGTGCACGTGCATACAACAACGCCGCAGCGACGAGCGAGGTAGAGCGGTCACTAGTCGGTCGGTCGGCGTGTCGTGATGGGGTGCCGGCATGCAAATTTGCAGTGCTATTTTTGAGATCGATTTGTTGCTTGTTGCTGCTACGCATCCGTCTAGTTTTTGCGCCCTAGCTTTGACGTATGCTCATAGCTCCCACGGGAAGGAATTGCAGTGTATTAAAGCGGCCCTGCGCAGGTTGGGAAGCTCTTAAAATCACAGTACGTAGAAACCTTATTTTTGAGGCAGGAAGTGCATCAAACGCCGTGCTGACCTCCTGTAGAGATGCAAACGGTGTGCCCCGAGAATCTCGTACACTTTTGGTAGCGTTATTCTTAGGATTAGCACCCATAGATCACCCAGACATACCTACCATGCTCATGTCTAAATTACCCCATCATCTCGCGCTCACTAGGCTGCGAAAGTGTAAGAGGTTGTTCTAATTCCTCCAAGCTACCACCAACGTTCATCAGCGGCACAAATGATGCAGACTGGCGGCCATAATTAGCGATGGGCCGACGCAGTCAGCGTAGTAAGAATAGGAAGGATCGGAAAGCATAGGACAGCAAAGGGAAGCATAGGGAAGCATAAGAAAGCATAGGAAGCTCTCGTCGTTCATCAGCCCTCTCAATAATGTCGTCGAAGGAGAGACCAGAAAAAACAATTCCTTCGGACATGCTGCCTGCAGCTCGTAGTATATGCTTTGATGTGGTGGAGGAGTAGGGCCATTGCAACGCTTAGGCATGTTGCGAGCGAGCTGCGGCAGCCCGATGCGAGATGCGAGCCACCCGGTTAACCGACATAACCGCCGGCCCTCGCGCTAGCGCTGTTGTGTACCGTACCTACCAGCACCCGCTTAAAAAGAACGCCGCATCCATCTACAGTAACCTTGCCAGCTGGACACTTGGCAAGGGTTGGTGGGCGTCCAGGCCGTGCAGGCCCGTTGATGCAGTAGGCATATCGGGAAGGCTCGCTGATCAAGGCTGTGTAAGCGCGGCATCAAATGGCTCACGGTACATTTTGCCAAAGAGACCTTGTGGGACCTGACTAGGGGTCACCCCCGCCATTGGCCCCGCAAATGTGAGACGGTCTGGTGCGCGAATCTCAGTGAAGCTCGCGACAAAGTTTTGACGCAGACGGGTGTAACAGGTGTATGCGGCACCCACCGTCCGCAAAACACTAGCTCAGATCGGCGCCCGCCCAAACCTGACCTGTGCTTTCCGCTTCTAAAAGACTCACGCACATCATAAGGCGAGGCTGCCAATCCTTCTACGCACTCCGTAAGCCAACGGCACAAGTGCAGTACGCCTGCTTGCATGTCAGTGCATGGAGCATTTAATTTGCGAATTAGCGCACAAGTCAACCAGCTGGCACCCCTTACCTCATTTACTTCTTTGCATGACTCTAAGAAAATATAAGCTGCATCATGACAGCGCTACATCATCACTTGGCAATATGTTGTCGGGATGGCTCGGGTTGGCTCTGGCTTTCAGTGTTGCATGTGCCATGGTGTTCAACAAACGCCTTGCAACACCACTATAGAAGAGATGTATCGCTGATGCCAAGCACATGCATTGATGTAAGAAGGTGGCAACACCACACAACAACACAACATCACAACAACCACCACCTCAACAACACACCACAACACAATGACACATGCCTCACACACCACCTATGCTAGTTGCACAACAAGCAAGGACTGGTTGCACCTCCTTGCTATAGCTAACACTCACCACGGGACTGCTAAGCACTTTGCCTTGCTGCCTATGCCCCATGGTACCAAATCAGGCTGGGCTGGGCTGGGCTGGGCTGGGCTGGGCTGGGCTGGGCTGGGCTGGGCTGGGCTGGGCTGGGCTGGGCTGGGCTGGGCTGGGCTGGGCTGGGCTAGGCTGGGCTAGGCTGGGCTGGGCTGGGCTGGGCTGGGCTGGGCTGGGCTGGGCTGGGCTGGGCTGGGCTGGGCTGGGCTGGGCTGGGCTGGGCTGGGCTGGGCTGGGCTGGGCTGGGCTGGGCTGGGCTGGGCTGGGCTGGGCTGGGCTGGGCTGGGCTGGGCTGGGCTGGGCTGGGCTGGGCTGGGCTGGGCTGGGCTGGGCTGGGCTGGGCTGGGCTGGGCTGGGCTGGGCTGGGCTGGGCTGGGCTGGGCTGGGCTGGGCTGGGCTGGGCTGGGCTGGGCTGGGCTGGGCTGGGCTGGGCTGGGCTGGGCTGGGCTGGGCTGGGCTGGGCTGGGCTGGGCTGGGCTGGGCTGGGCTGGGCTGGGCTGGGCTGGGCTGGGCTGGGCTGGGCTGGGCTGGGCTGGGCTGGGCTGGGCTGGGCTGGGCTGGGCTGGGCTGGGCTGGGCTGGGCTGGGCTGGGCTAGGCTAGGCTGGGGTGGGCTGGGGTGGGGTGGGCTAGATTTAAGGGGGGAGGGGGGGGGGTACCCTAACAACAAGGTGACAACACAACAACACACAACACAACACAACAACAACGTCCAGCTCCATGTCATGCCTTGCTGACTCCTGGCTACCTCCTTGTTGGCTGCTGCTCTACGCCGCTGCTGCCTTGCTCGGTGATGGAGATGGGGGTGATTTATTATTGGCTTCCCGCACACACAATCACAAAGACAAGGTCTTGGGGCACACACCACAAAACATGGTTGGAAATAAGTAGAAATATTATGAAAGTAAGGCTCACGACAGTTGTGTGCTACCCTCAGCTGTTCATGCCTGTCATGCGTTGCGGAAGTGTGCGAGTGAACATCAAACTGACCTAGACAAGGTGAGGTATACTACAACCTTACTCACCTCTTGCTCACTGTTTTTAAGAGCTGATAGCCTTGCTGCACTGCTGCTCGGGAGACCCTTGGGCTGGTGTGGGTTTGGTGTTGATCCTCAAAACAGCCAAGCACATGTGCAGGTCAGCAGATTTGGTTGCATGTGTTATCATCGTATGCCACACGCATCAAGAAACAGCACCCCGTGCTTGCGTGGGAAGTAATCGCGACTTGCCAGTCCGACGGCAGCAAAGGCTGCTCGGCGCGGAAATGCCTCCGGCCACCAATTCATCTCTCCTGTTGCGACACGCATATAAACAGATAGAGAATGACATTTCGAAGCTAATCATGTCGTCGAGACAGTGCAGTACAATCGACAAAAGAGGGCCTAACCTGCTAGCGACACCGTTGTGAGATGTAGAGCCCAACGGTGGAAGAGTTACATGCAGCGGATCAAAGACGGTGATAAAAAGTGAATTGCGGGGCCGATGGCGGGGGTGACCTAGGGTGGTTCCCCCCCCTAGGTTCAGGCGGCCCCAACATTTTAAAAATGACAGGAAACCGACCCCTGGTAGTAGGACGGCTGTAATTCTGCACTCATTACGCCAAATATCATGATACTTGGCTCACAATGTAGCCAGCCCGGCCAGCTACCTTTTCCCCATCCAGAATAATAATGCAGTCAGTAGGCCGTGCACAACAAAGCATCAAAGTTGGTGATTCAAATTTGAGCCATTGCGGAGCATGCAGTCGTCGCTTCAACCGCCCGCGTCGCGTGGGCTGCTCTACATGAGCATGCGCGTCGGCGGCAGCAGTCGGATCGGAAAGCGGTAGCGAGGATGTGGCAATGAGCCCACCTCCCCCCCATACCTGGAGGGCAATGCCACAGCTCGACCATTTGGACTTACAACATGCTACTTACTAGGCTAAGCTCATCTAGGACATTGTAACAAACGCTCATACTCAGATAACTTTGGCCTGTGACCCCCAACTCCCTTAGCCGATTTCAGGGCCAGAGCCATGCAGTCAGTCAACCAACACCACACCATGACCGAATCTGGACTCGTCTCCTCTGAGAGTTATACTCCCCTACATGCCATCCACCTGCATGCAAAGTTTCATAGCTCAACTGCCACCCCACAGCCCCGTGGCCCTAGTTCTGCTTGGAGAACATGATCACACAGGCAAATTAGTGCGGATATTCGTCATCCTAGGGGGGTAGTTTTTTGATGCGGTTCGCCTCGGATTGTCCTTGCGACTCCAACGCCACTTGACGCTTGTTGAAATTCTGAGTATGTGAGCAGTTGGAGTGTAGGTACCTACAGTACTGTAGATGTCTACAGTACTGTAGATACCTACAGTATCCTACAGTATACCTACAGTATCCTACATTATCCTACAGTATCCTACAGTATACCTACAGTATCTACAGTACTGTAGATGTCTACAGTACTGTAGGTGTCTACAGTACTGTAGACGTCTACAGTACTGTAGGTCAGATTTGACAAGGTCTCTTGTAAATAGGGTACCATGCTGTTCTCCACATTCAAACCACCATTTGCTACCGCGATTGCACCGTCAGCTTCTGCGTGCTATAAATAGTGAGAGGCGTCGAAGCGTAGGCCCGCAAGCTCGATATGGATATTTGTGCCGAAAGTTGTGTCCACGCAATAAGGTCGCCATAGGGAGCTACATACATACGTGTAAGGTCTAAGGCCGGGGCCCGTCTCTATCGCAAGCTAGGTCCGTTCTGTCGGTTGTACTGGGTACCTCGGCTTGCAAGCTCCCGCAAAGCTGTGGATGTTGATGATGCCCCGCAATCACAACAACCTCGTGCACCGCACCCTCCCGTGTAATATCGAGTGCGGCAGAGATTGCCCAAAAAGTTGTTTGCGGTTGGCCCTCAACCATCGATCATTACATCTAACCTCACATCATTACATCATGACTCTTAGCCTACATCATTAAATCACCACTTGTGTTCCTAACACAAGGGCTAGGCTCAGGATCGGTAACGAATCCTAGAGGCTGAGTAGGGCTGGGCAGGGCTGGGCTGGGCTCGGCAACATAGGCACGCTTTGTTGTCAGCGCATTTGCATAGCACTGTCGGGATAGCAAACGAGCTTGGGCTACATTGAGATGTTCCTGCATGGGGGCGAAGGGGGCATGGGGGTTAAGGATGCATGGGGGGAAGGCACCTACAGTACTGTAGACATCTACAGTACTGTAGACACCTACAGTACTGTAGACATCTACAGTACTGTAGACCCCTACAGTACTGTAGACCCCTACAGTACTGTAGACCCTTACAGTACTGTAGACACCTACAGTACTGTAGACCCCTACAGTACTGTAGACACCTACAGTACTATAGACACCT
>JASKMD010000019.1:8440031-8464640 GCA_030144725.1 Haematococcus lacustris
AACCCATATGGTGTATTCGGCGGAAGCGAGTACGATTATATGTTTCATTCACCCCGTCTAGGTGCCCTGCACGCCCGGCAGGCATCGCGATGGGTGTTTGCCGGACATTCCATGTGTGCACAACCCGCTCACTGCGCCAGATAGATGGCGCCACAGGGATGTGGCTCACCGTCCCAAGGATACCCGTCTCGCCGCTGTTATTTGTTCGCGGGCACATGTGGCAGTACGCGAGCAAAGACTCCAATGGCTTGCGCTGATGGTCAAATGACGCGCATTGCTTTGCAGATACCAATGTGATAAACGGTATCGAAAACGGTGCAGATTTGAGAGAGTATTTGCATGAACATTACCACCCCCATGTTGGGGCCGCCCGACCTAGGTAATATTAACAATAGCTATATTAGCCAGCCAACCATATTAGCTCCCGATTCTTGTCGCGCCTTCGTTCGGTTCCTAGCGCTATGGCTGAGCCTGGCTTCGCTGCGCCCCCTGTGCACCTGATTGATGATGCGCCATCGGAGGCCGCAACATGGACACAGAAGCATAAGAACAAGACCCACACTGTCGATGCCCTGCTTTCAAAGCTGAAATCAAGCAAGGCCGTGCGCCCAAACTTCCGCGCGATGGTCGACATAAACCTGAAAAAAGTCGTAATCGCGTGCGTGATATGTCAGTGACCTCAACGCCTTCATCATCGGGATGTTCGGCTGGATGTTCGGCTGTGGTGGGCAGCCGCCCGCTTTGCGGAAGATGGGATACATTGTTGGGGGATAAGTAATAAGCGGAGTACCAGACATGCGGCGGAGCTATGTAGTAGATAACGACAAAACCGTCAGTGCTAAAGGGTTACCGGCGCTAAACAGCTCGAGACCGAAGCCAGCGGCCGCGGAGCGTAGCGACCAAGTTTGGTTTGTGGCTGTTGATAGGGGAGGGGCCGCGTATTAAACGTTTTAAGGATAGGGCTGCTAACGTTTTTAAACGCGTGAAAACGCCACAATTACCGGTGTAATAAATTCCACTCATTTTGATGACCACTTTTTCGACTTATTACCGTTTTTGCGCTGGATTATTACCGACTTATTACATTATTACCCAATCGCTCATCACTGCTTGTCACTCCCACTGATAGCGTATGCCTAGTCGGCGTCGGAGTAGACGATACTGTATCTAGTGAATTGTGAGGTTGTCAGGAATCGAACCTGGGCGGGATGACGTCTATACTCCATCTGGCACTCCTCTTTGCTAGATAACCTATGCTATGCTGCTAGACCATCTAAATCTAGCGTCTAGATCTACGTAGATCTACGTAGATGGGACGGTCCCTATGTGCTACTCGTTGGCATAGTCAAGGACTTTGTGACATGGACAACGAAGGTTTGCGGGGCCAAGGGCGGGGTAGATCACTTCTCATTGCCTGTTGTGTGACCCGGTTGATTAGATGGTGAGCTTTGCATTCGTCGGCACACACCCGCCGCACACTGCAGGGCGCATACGTGTATCGCAGCCGAGGTACTACTGCACCCTTGGCCACAAATTCAAAGCTCGCTGCATCCAGCCTCGGATACCTTAAGCAATCACAGGTGAGCTAGCGGCGCTCTCCGAGGAGCAACAGGTCTAGGTTCGCACGCCATTGTCGCCAAAGGCCGTCACCTTATTGAACCGCCAATTGCCCTAGCATGCGCACGCCCTAGCTATTACAGCTTGGCGATAGCGAGAGGGCCGCAGCACTAGACATGTTCCCAAGAGTCGCTTAGGACGGCGGCTTAGCACCTCACCGTTCTGTGTCCAAATTCATTACTGCCACTTTCAGCTGTTGCCCCACTAATCGCACCACCCGCCTCCCAGTCATGCGGCTCTCGGTGGGTCAAGGGCGCGCTTGTTGCTATGTTTGCAGGGTCACCGCAGTATGCCGCAGTTGCGCAGCCCGTGCGATGCCCTTGAGCGGTCCGAGTGGCCCTTGTCGAGTGGCAGGCTAGTGCACCCACGACCCTTGAGTCAATCGTCGCCGGCCTCCATTTTTGCGCTACTTACCTTGCTGCTGGCCGTCCCTGCTTCTGCCCAGTGGAAGGTCGGTCGAGCAACGTGGTACGACGACGCTGCCTGGTGAGGCTCACGTGATGGACTATGTTGCTCGCTCCTAGCTAGGGACCGCGTGCTGAGTGCCTACCTCTATGCTGCGTTGACGACGTGAACATGCACCAGGCCCTTCACGTATGCTGCCAGCTCAGTGCTGCTTTACTAATCTGCTCGCATTGCCACTATGCATTCTCCCCTCGCTTGGCCGCAGGATGTCTGTTCACTCCGGTTCATGCATGTATGGTGCGTGCTGCATGTGACAGCACCCAGCACTGCACCAGAGCACCAGCCCAGCACTGACATTAGGTGTTGATATGTAGGTATGACTAGACCGGCTTGTTGCCCTTGCCTCCTGCTCAGGGTACCTTGGCAACAAGTTCGGTGGGAACCAGAACTGGATGGTGGCAGCCATGAATGATGGGCACCCACGCTTTGGTGGTAGCTGCGGGTGAGTTTAACTGCCTGGCTTGGTGGAAGTGGTGGTGTCGAGCTGGCTGTAAAGAAATGATTGCACATGGGGCTGCCACTTGGTAACGGTGTCGGCAACTAGCCTGGAGAGTTGTAATAGCATGTTGTGAAGCTGTGCGGGTGTGGACGCTGATGCTGGATAGTTGGCAGGGGCATTGTTGGAAGGGCTCCTTTCTCCATGCTTGGACCCAACCTACCTGCTGCTGCTGGTCCGGGCTTGTGTTGCGCAGCCGCAGCAGCCGGCCGCTTGGCCCAGCCTGCATGGCCGTGTGACTGTCCTGGTCGGTGTGACGTGTGTGAGGGAGGACTGGTGCCACCAGGGCCAGCACATGGCCACCAGGGCCTGAAGGGGAGGGCAGGCAAGAAGCCATGCACGCATCCCTGCTTGCGTGTATGCTTGCATTCTATTTGAAATGTCTTGCACTGCTGGTAGTGTTGTGCATGACATGAATCTGCTGCACTTCATGTTGTCCATCTTGCCTGTCAACTAAAAACTGTCAAGCAATTGCCTGTTTGACTGTCAGTGGCATCTGCTCTGGTACTGGTTGAAGCATGGGTTGCGGGTGGGAAGGGTTCACGTATCACATCTCTAGCCACTTGCCTATCCTTGCTGCTGCTTCTGCTGTAGCTGCTGGTGCCATGTTACTAGCATGCTTGGATGGGCACCTCAGATTGTATACTTGATGCTGCAGGCGTTGCTACAAGATTCGTTGCAAGCCCATGACAGTGAGGGACAACTATGGGCAGCAGATTGACCGCAACCACGAGTGCTACAACCAGGACCCCGTCACTGTGGTCATCACCGACAATTGGTAGGTTCTGCTGCTGCTGCTGCTGCTGCTTTCACCGCTGCTGTTTGCACCGTCGCTGCTGCTAGCCGTGCTGACTTGGCTGTAGTTAATTACCCTAATCACCTATTCCATTGTGGACCTCTTGTCGCTGCCCCTGCTACGTTCAGCGCTTCTGATCACGCAGCACTTGATGTCGCCACAATGCCTGTTCTTGCATCGGCACGCTCTGCTGCTGCAGCCCTTGCGACTATCCAAACAACGCGTACTCCAACAAGCGCTGGTGCTGTGGGGACATGGACCACTTTGACTTGGGTATCTGGGCTTTCAAAAAGGTGAACAATGCTGTACTTAGTTCAGCTGCTGGTACATCAAAATGATGTATTGTATGCACAGACTGACTCGCACACCTGCCAGCTAAGCACCAGTTGATGTGACCTGCCTTGCTGCGGTGGTGGCTGTCCTGCAGTTCGCCGACCCAGGGAAGGGTGTGGTGGGCATTGAGTACCAGGAGACCCCCTGCCCTGCTGACTTCCAGCAGCCACTCAACCCCTCAGTGCAAAAGCCCAGGTCAGGTGCTGCCCAAGCAATAGACGCAAGGGCAAAACAGCAGTGCTTTGTTTGCTGCTTCTGTCAATGATGCGACTGAGTTTGTGTGTGTTGCATACTATACAGTTCACTTCTTCGTCAATATCCTCATGACTTGGATGCGCAGCATGCTGCCGCCAAGGCTTTTGGCCAGAAGGTGGGTGGCCTCGTTGCTTAGCGTGTTGCCCAGCCATGAGCTGTCAGTGCGCCATAGCAGTGGGAAGTGCGCCTTGATGTAGGATGCAGCGCTGCTAATGCTTGTCACTCTGTACACTAAGCAAACTCGTTGCTGGTGATGTTGCTGCAGGTGGTGTCATTTTCAGGCCCGCCTGACAATGCGAAGGTGCCTCCCCCCTCACCTTCCTCCTCCCCCTCCTCCCCTTCACCTTCTCCCTCCTCCTCCTCCTCCCCTCCCCGCTCTGGGTCGTCCTCCCCTTCCCCCACACCTTCACCCCCCCAACAGTCAGGGCGTCGGTTGGGGGCAGTTGGCCAATGAGTAGTGGCAGCACTCCTTGCTGCCTGTTCTTTGTGATGCGGGGCGAGCAGATTATCAGCAGAAGTATGTCGGCAAGCTTATCTATGGTGATGGAAGTCCTTGGATTGCCTTGCATGCAATGCTTTTCACCTGGTGCCTGCGTTTTTCTAGTGCCTGAGCTGAGTCGAGCTGAGTCGAGGGCGTTGCTGTACAGCAGTGTTTTTATACAGGCTCTGCCTTGCACTTGCTGATGTGCAATGTTCTGCCACGCGCGCACCCGGGCACTAGATATTGTGTAGGGTATGGCACAGAATGCTGTGATCCACGCTTGCTGGGACCTTGAGGTGGACAGTGTGATGTGGTGTGGGCCAAAGGTGGTCTGATGCAAGTGGTATTGGATCAGAAGCAATGGCCATTCAATGATCAACCCTTGGTACCTGCCACAAGCAAGGCTAGGTGGTGTGTTGCTGGTGAGGTGGTGTCTTGCAGCACATGTGGATTTGGAGGAAGAATATGCTTGATCTTTGCTGCAGATGCACTGTTGCGCACAAGTATAACTGCGTGTTTATCCCCTTGGGCGTTGGCAAGATTAGGTAGAGCTGGTCGAGCAGATTTAGTGGACAGTGTAGTGCTAGTTGTCTGTGCATGCATGCAAGGACCTGTGCATTTGCATGTGGATGCTGTTTTACTGGATAAGTATCATGGCTGACACGCAGGATGGGGGTGAGGGGTGGGAGGGTGTATGATGTGGAAGCATCGAGGCTGTATACGGATGATGTGATGACAAGGCATTTGTAAACCTATGTCTCTGTGGCCTTGTAGCGTCATGGCCTGCCTCCCTCATGTTGCCAGTGATTAAGATAGACTACACCTTCTGATCTGGATGAACTGTAACTGATGACTAGAAAACCACTGTAGCCCTGCGGCGGCATAAGAAGTGCAAGCGTTGGCATAGTCAGAGGCGTGATCACTAGTTTCTGGGAGGTAAGAAACCGTGTAAGCGCCAAGATGGGGGAGGAGTAAAGTTAGGGCAGGACCAATATACCAAATCATTGAAACTGACCATGCAAATGGGGCAAGCCAAACGCATATGCGCATTGCGAGCCCCGAACTTTATGACACCATCCCTCATTTTGACATTCCAAGCTGGAACACAAAGCTTGAAAGTAAATCCTCTGATTGAACATTCCTGCATATCTGGGACAACACAGACACTGGCAGTATTCAAGCTATAGACACAAACGAGGTATGGCAGAGATCTCTGTCGACAGTGCGAGCGCTGGCATTCAATTACTTCACCAGCTCTTCTAAGTGTAGTGCATCCCTGGTGGTGGGTGTAGTTGCAAGTGCTGCATTCACTCTTGCAATCTCTTTGGTGATCGCTTCGTTGCACTGGCAGTGTGTGTAATGTTGCTAACGCTGTTGGCAAGCGGTTGGGATGCACGTGCATTTGTTGTGGCTCCCATCAGCCACCTGTATTACACAACCAGCCATGTGTCAATAAAGCATGAATGGAGAGCTGCTGCTAGAGGGTAGGGTGGTGTTGCTGCCAGCCATGCTCCTAGTGGTGCCAGCACCCCTGTAGCTAGTGGGTATGGTGGTGTTGCTACCAGCTATGCTCCTGGTGGGCGGGGCGGGGCGGGGCGGGGCGGGGCGGGGCGGGGCGGGGCGGGGCGGGGCGGGGCGGGGCGGGGCGGGGCGGGGCGGGGCGGGGCGGGGCGGGGCGGGGCGGGGCGGGGCGGGGCGGGGCGGGGCGGGGCGGGGCGGGGCGGGGCGGGGCGGGGCGGGGCGGGGCGGGGCGGGGCGGGGCGGGGCGGGGCGGGGCGGGGCGGGGCGGGGCGGGGCGGGGCGGGGCGGGGCGGGGCGGGGCGGGGCGGGGCGGGGCGGGGCGGGGCGGGGCGGGGCGGGGCGGGGCGGGGCGGGGCGGGGCGGGGCGGGGCGGGGCGGGGCGGGGCGGGGCGGGGCGGGGCGGGGCGGGGCGGGGCGGGGCGGGGCGGGGCGGGGCGGGGCGGGGCGGGGCGGGGCGGGGCGGGGCGGGGCGGGGCGGGGCGGGGCGGGGCGGGGCGGGGCGGGGCGGGGCGGGGCGGGGCGGGGCGGGGCGGGGCGGGGCGGGGCGGGGCGGGGCGGGGCGGGGCGGGGCGGGGCGGGGCGGGGCGGGGCGGGGCGGGGCGGGGCGGGGCGGGGCGGGGCGGGGCGGGGCGGGGCGGGGCGGGGCGGGGCGGGGCGGGGCGGGGCGGGGCGGGGCGGGGCGGGGCGGGGCGGGGCGGGGCGGGGCGGGGCGGGGCGGGGCGGGGCGGGGCGGGGCGGGGCGGGGCGGGGCGGGGCGGGGCGGGGCGGGGCGGGGCGGGGCGGGGCGGGGCGGGGCGGGGCGGGGCGGGGCGGGGCGGGGCGGGGCGGGGCGGGGCGGGGCGGGGCGGGGCGGGGCGGGGCGGGGCGGGGCGGGGCGGGGCGGGGCGGGGCGGGGCGGGGCGGGGCGGGGCGGGGCGGGGCGGGGCGGGGCGGGGCGGGGCGGGGCGGGGCGGGGCGGGGCGGGGCGGGGCGGGGCGGGGCGGGGCGGGGCGGGGCGGGGCGGGGCGGGGCGGGGCGGGCGGGGCGGGGCGGGGCGGGGCGGGGCGGGGCGGGGCGGGGCGGGGCGGGGCGGGGCGGGGCGGGGCGGGGCGGGGCGGGGCGGGGCGGGGCGGGGCGGGGCGGGGCGGGGCGGGGCGGGGCGGGGCGGGGCGGGGCGGGGCGGGGCGGGGCGGGGCGGGGCGGGGCGGGGCGGGGCGGGGCGGGGCGGGGCGGGGCGGGGCGGGGCGGGGCGGGGCGGGGCGGGGCGGGGCGGGGCGGGGCGGGGCGGGGCGGGGCGGGGCGGGGCGGGGCGGGGCGGGGCGGGGCGGGGCGGGGCGGGGCGGGGCGGGGCGGGGCGGGGCGGGGCGGGGCGGGGCGGGGCGGGGCGGGGCGGGGCGGGGCGGGGCGGGGCGGGGCGGGGCGGGGCGGGGCGGGGCGGGGCGGGGCGGGGCGGGGCGTTCTCATTTCTGCACGGATAATCAGTCCGAGCTGCCCGCTAACATCGCGTTGATGAGCTGCACCGCCCTGCGCAAGAGCCGCTGTAAAACTCTTTGAAGACCAGTAAGATTTAATCAGGGGTGCCGCCAATGGCGGGGGTGGCCAGGAGTGCTCAAGCCCGCGCTTCTACAGCTTCAGGCGAGCGCGCTGTGCCACGCTGATACCGGCGGTGTGCTACTAGGGACCGTCCCGACCCATCTAACGTTAGACTAGATTAGACGGTCTCACGTTAGACCGGCATGTTAGATGTTAGATGCGGTAGATGGCGCTTTCTAGCGCTGTTGCTGCTTGCTAATGGCACGTGCAATCTGCCGCACAAGTCGCAATGTCCTCCGCGTGCATAAAATAATTGGGTCGCGGGCAGCGGTTAGTCTCCCGTGTCTGGACTGCTTGGTGCTGTCGCTTATGGTCTGCTATGGATGGTACCATACAGTCTTACAATGGTGTACATATGGCCCCTGCTGAAGTGCTTACTTCCAGTACAACAGCAAAGGAAAAGTAGTGTGCGACACCACACAAGCGAACCCAGCTGAGCGTCGCCAACATGAGCCAGCTGCACTCCCGGCACAAATGTCAGGTCGACGGTGAACAACGCCCAGCGAATAAGCGCAGCCATGACACACAGCTTGGGCCATTGCCGCGCGAGGACAAGGGTGCACCAGTGTCTGCAGACATGCAGCGGGCTGTCAGGCGCCGAATAGGACTCTTTCTCGTCACGCAACAAGCTTCCTTCATGACCGTGGACCTTCCATGACCATGAAGGAGCTCCGTGAGCTAGCTAAGGTGAGATGCTTGTCCTTCCCCCCTCCCCTCCCCCTCCCCCTTTACCCCCCCCTCCCCCTCCTCCTCCCCCACCCCCCACAACCACCCCCTCCCAGTCTCCCATGCCCAGCCCAGCCCAGCCCAGCCCAGCCCAGCCCAGCCCAGCCCAGCCCAGCCCAGCCCAGCCCAGCCCAGCCCAGCCCAGCCCAGCCCAGCCCAGCCCAGCCCAGCCCAGCCCAGCCCAGCCCAGCCCAGCCCAGCCCAGCCCAGCCCAGCCCAGCCCAGCCCAGCCCAGCCCAGCCCAGCCCAGCCCAGCCCAGCCCAGCCCAGCCCAGCCCAGCCCAGCCCAGCCCAGCCCAGCCCAGCCCAGCCCAGCCCAGCCCAGCCCAGCCCAGCCCAGCCCAGCCCAGCCCAGCCCAGCCCAGCCCAGCCCAGCCCAGCCCAGCCCAGCCCAGCCCAGCCCAGCCCAGCCCAGCCCAGCCCAGCCCAGCCCAGCCCAGCCCAGCCCAGCCCAGCCCAGCCCAGCCCAGCCCAGCCCAGCCCAGCCCAGCCCAGCCCAGCCCAGCCCAGCCCAGCCCAGCCCAGCCCAGCCCAGCCCAGCCCAGCCCAGCCCAGCCCAGCCCAGCCCAGCCCAGCCCAGCCCAGCCCAGCCCAGCCCAGCCCAGCCAGCCACATTGCTGACCTTGCTGACATTGGGTGATTGGCCAACTGACATGAAGTCCAGTGTGGAAGCTATCGTGGCTGAGACACGCACAGACGAGGACGGCAAGACTACCACAGCATGCATCAGTGTGCGTCGCAGTATATGGACCTTTCAAGGTGCAGGGCATTTCCCTCACTTACGCCAGGCTGCAATACGCTTGTTGTCCATGCATGTTACCACGGCAGCAGCAGGAGCGAAACTGGGTCATCCTGGGGCAACACCTACAACGCTGGAAGGTCCCAGCTCAATGTGGCCACAGCGGAGAAGATGGTGTACATTAAGGCCAACATCCCCTCGTCTGAGCCAAGTGAGCCATCCCAGCTGCTGGCAGAAGGCATCACAATGTGAGGCGTGCCATGTGTGGGTGTGAGCAGCAGGCTGGCCGTGTGTGGCACCAGGCCTAGCAGCCGCCCTGGACTCTTAGCGTGCCATGTGTGGGTGTGAGCAGCAGGCTGGCCGTGTGTGGCACCAGGCCTAGCAGCCGCCCTGGACTCTTAGCGTGCCATGTGTGGGTGTGAGCAGCAGGCTGGCCGTGTGTGGCGCCGATGTAGGTGTATATTGTGATGTCGCCAATTGCAGTGCCTTGTCACCAGTGATGGGCGATTTGCCAAAGACGTATTACTTTATATATTTCTTTTCTAATCAAAACAATTAAATACTGTCTTAATATCGCAAAAAATCACAGCATACTATATAATTAAACGTATAATCACAGCATACTCCCTTGTAGACCTGGATGCAAAAACATCCAACATAGCCCCACACCCCAGCCCTAGTGGGTCAGCATGCGACAGGCTGGGTTGTAGCCCAACTGTAACGTGGGAATGCGCCAGGCTATTATGCCAATAAGGCCGCCGTTCGTATACCCTCTAATAACCAGTGTGGTAGTAGGAAGTGTGGTGACCGGTGTCAAAAGCCGGGTTCGACTCCCGGAGATCTCTCCATTGACTACGCCCTGAGGTCTTGAGCCACACAACCTATTATTCGCTGGTTTAACACGTAACAATGGTTTCCGACCGAGGCTGACGCCTCCGGGTCACAAAAATCGATTTCGAGGCGTTCGTCGTAGAAACCGCTTGCTCGGAATACCCCGAGTTTTTCAGCCGTGTGGAGCAGCATAATTGGCTCGCAAACTGCCGCGGTAAACTCAGCTTTCCGTGGGAGCCGCGTCAAGAGCTAATTCTCCAGCAATATCGCGACCAACTGTGGGATTGGTGGAGACGTAAGCATCAAATGGGTAAGTGAGCGCTTCAATAGCCGTTCGTCTGCCGTTCACAGCCGTTCGTCAGCCCTTTGCTAGTCGACATGTCCAACTTGCTCTTTACAGCCGCTGAGGTGCGTTCAATGAGCGGTGCACTGAGTTGCTTGACGCGTGCACAACACCAACAGCTGTTGACATGTCGCACAAAGAAGGAATTCCGTGACATGTTGTGCTTCTTGTATGGTGATGCTTTGCTTCCAGAAATCGATACAGAGGCCCGGAACCAGCTTGTTCATTCGGCCGCAAACCAGCAGCAGGTACAACCGGTGCAACAGAGGTTAGCAAACCTGAGCACTGTACCACAGCAAAATGTTGCTGCCCATGGCGCGCAAGCGGCTGAGCAGCAGAATTTCGCGGCCTTAGGCGCGGGGCAGCAGAATGTTGCAGCCCAACAACCCAGTAACGCGGCCATAGGCGCGGGACAGCAAAATGCTGCCAGCAGCGTTCCGCTGTTTAGCTTCACGCCCATTGCAGGTATGCCAATTTCGCAAATGGGTGTGCAATGCGAAGCAGCACCCGCAATTGATAACACCTTTCACTTGTCGACCGCAGTGCCGACCGCGGTGCCCAGTGCACCCCAGCCCCAACCACATGCCCAACCTCAGCCTCAGCCTGTACAGCAGTTGGCCCAAGAGGTCGCCGCTGCAGCGACAGTGGTCGCAGCGGCCGGGCCAGGAGAGGCCAAAACAGCGGCAATTAATGCCTTCACAACCTCAGCCCAACAGCTGCTGAATGCAGCTGGGCGCCTGCACGCTGTAGAGCCGGTGAGCCGTGCAGAATCTGCAGCCTTGCATGTAGAGCCCACCCAAGTGGCCAGAAGCAATGTAAGAGTTACGCTCCCTGTGATTAAGAAATGGAGCAGCAAAGACTTGCTAGAGGGCAGGGACTTTGATATGTTTGTCACTGACATACGGCGCTATGCGTCTGCATTGAATCAGGAGCTCACTGAGACCCTCATGCTCCACACCACAGATGACCTGCGCAAGGTGGTTGGTGTCAAGGTGAGCCAAGCCCACAGCCAGGGCAAGGCTATGACAGCTGATGAAGTGATAGTTTACATGAAAGAGCTGATAGGGTACTACCTGCATGACACCAAGCACATTGCCATGAATCGGCTTGTGCAAGGCCTTGTAAAGCAGCAACCTGGCCAAAGTGTGCTTGAGTATGCAGTAGGTTTCAGGTTAGAGGCCCTCAAAGCTGCTGAAGTGCCGCAGCCTATCCTCTGTGACATGTTTGTCAGAGGTCTCACACCCTTAGAAGTGCGCACGTGATAGTGACGGTCTAGTATGGACTGATCTGAATGCATGCATCCAGTATGCTGCAGGCAAAGAGGCAGGCATGGCCAGCACCACCAAACCTGTTGTGGCAGTAGCACCAGATGCACAGCACAATGCTGTAGCTGCTTTGCCCAAGTGGAACAGGGGTGATCGGTCTAGTGGCCGTGGTGGTTTCTCTCAAAGAGCCTTCGCTGCTCGCAATGCGCAGGGCATGTCAGTGTCGGATGATGGCCGCCACATCCAGAATGTGGATGGCAGCTGGCGGGAAGTGGGTGGTCAGCCTGCGCAGCAGCGCTATGTCCCAGCGGCTCAGCCCTCCCACCCTCCAACCCACCCTTCCAGCGCAGCTGTGCCACAGCATGAGTCAGCGCCGCACCATGCAAGGGGTGCCAGGGGTGCACGTCAGTACCGGTACAACCCGTACGCAGCACCGCCGCCCATGGGGCGTGGCAGGGGGCGTGGTGGCCAGCCTTCAGGATCAGCGTCAGGCCGGGGAATGCCACCGGGCCGAGGCAGGGGCCGAGGTTACCCGCGTCAGGTTACCTGGCAGCCAGCTGAGACCTGGCCTGTGGCAGCAGCCCCTGAGTATCAGCCAGAGCTTTGCGAGGGCTGTGGCTATCCATTCCCAGAGTGCCAGTGCCCTTACGAGGCTGGTTACTAGGATTTTGCCTGGACTAGTTATGGATGTATCTTACCAGGTGCTGAGCAGGGCCAGCTGCCGAACACATTGGTGTATGTAAGAGATGTACACAATGATGTCTCTGAGCAACCGTTCCTGACTCCCAACATCCTTGGCGCTGTCTGCACGACAATAAAAACAAAGCAGCTAGCCCTCCCTTTTGTCTTCACAGCAAGGCTTGGAGGCAGAGAGTGTGTGGCTATGATTGACACAGGCGCCACGTACACAATCCTGTCTGAGAAGTGGCTAAATACCAACTCGACAGCGGACGTCACTCTAGCACCACTGGAGCACAAGGTGCAGGTGCTTGCGGCAAACAATGCTGTGCTACCCATTACCGGCCAGGTGCATGGAATGGTGTGCATGCAAAAGTCGTTGACACCTGTGGTGGCAAAAATTCTGCCTCAGATGCTTGATGGCATTGATCTAATTCTTGGTGCTGATTGGCAAAAGTCGCATAATGCGCTACTAGACGTCAGCACTAACATCTGCCACATCCAAGTTCAAGGCAAAAAACACAAGCTTCATTCTCAACATCTCAAGTTTCAACCTGGCATTTCAGTATTGACCCACATGGCAAACAGCAACAAGCCTGTGGAACAGTGCAGCGCGCAGCAAGCAGCGCGAGCACTCAGAAAAGGCTGCCCAAGTGTCTTGGTGTTGGTGCAACCTGATGATGGTGACGCTGATGAAGGATGGCACAGTGGGTCGCTTGCTTCTGTGATTGCAAGCAGTGCTAAAAAACCAAAAACTGAACAACATGTGCATGGGCTCATGCCCCAGAGTGAGGTGGATGCCTTGGTGCATGACATGTATCCCAAGGTCTTCCAAGACATGCCATCAGGGCTGCCACCTGACCGTGGAGTTGGGCATACCATTCGCCTGATCACGTGCCACCTTATCAGCGTCCAAGGCGCTACACCCTCAGAGAAATGAATAAAATGAAAAAGCCAGTCGCCGAGCTGTTAGCTAAAAAGCTCATTGAGCCTAGCTGCAGTCCTTACGGCGCTCCAGTCCTATTTGTGGAAAAGCGTGATGGGACATTAAGGATGTGTGTCGACTACCGAGCACTAAACAAGCTTACAGTGCGGGATAGGTATCCCTTGCCACGCATCGATGACCTCTTTGACAAACTGCAAGGCAAGACAATCTTCAGCTCTTTGGATCTGCAAAGTGGCTACCACCAGATCCGTATCACACCTGAAGATGTGCCTAAGACAGCATTGGTGACCCCTGAGGGCCAGTTCCAGTACAAAGTGCTGAGCTTTGGGTTGAGTTCGCCATAAACAACTCATGGCACGAGACGGTGCGCAATTCGCCATTCTTCCTCAATTATGGCCAGCATCCGCTGACGCCAGCTGTGATGGACCTACCACGCAAAGTGCCTAAGGCAGCTGAGTTTGTGGAGGGTATCGAAAAGGCTGTGCGGAAAGCCAAACAATGCTGGCGAGTGGCTCAGCAGCGGATGAAAGCATTGGTCGATGGCAAGCGACGTGAAGTCTCGTATCACCCGGGTGCACAGGTGTTGCTCAGTACTGTCAACATGAGAAACAACCAAAATGAGCAAGGAGTGCGAAAACTGAAACCACGCTATGTGGGGCCCTTCACAGTGCTGCGAATGATTGGCAAGGTGGCAGTACAACTGCATCTGCCCCCTAGCTGGAACCGCATGCACAACGTGTTCCATGTGTCACTAGTCAAGCCCTACTGTGGGAACCAAACGCCTAACTTAGCGGCACCGCCTCCTGTGCAGTGGCTAGAAGGAGAACCTGTCTATGAGGTTGAGAAGCTGCTGGCTCACAGGGTCGTGAAGCTCAAAGGCCGCAACCGGGGCAAGGGCCGGCCCAAGAGCAAAGAGGCGAAGAAAGGCTTGGAGTTCCTAGTTCGGTGGGCTGGATACTCTGAGGAGCATGACACGTGGGAGCCACAAAAGAACCTCCTGAACTGTGAAGAGGCAATGCAAGCTTACATTGAGCAGCATGGAGCACTGCCCGAGCTCTAGATTACATACTCTTTACTAATGCTTTTGACACTAAGCGCAAAGGCGCGAGTCCCGGCACTACTGCAAGTAGCCGGGGCGGGGCAATCACCTAGACACACCAGCTGAGGACAGCTGATTCAACAATGAACCTGGTGGGGGGGAATGTAACGTGGGAATGCGCCAGGCTATTATGCCAATAAGGCCGCCGTTCGTATACCCTCTAATAACCAGTGTGGTAGTAGGAAGTGTGGTGACCGGTGTCAAAAGCCGGGTTCGACTCCCGGAGATCTCTCCATTGACTACGCCCTGAGGTCTTGAGCCACACAACCTATTATTCGCTGGTTTAACACGTAACACCAACACCCTAGCCCTAGTCATCATCGCTTGCTACGCTCTGCACCCAAATATACCCATCGCGTCGCATTCTTGACATGTTGCGTTACTGACCTCTAGGGGTCAGGTCCCACAAGGTCAGGTAAAATGGCTCGAAAAAATGTACCGTCACTTTTTGTCGCGTATACTGAACTCCTAGAGGTCAAACCGCGACGCCCCGCTGCGGCGTGGTGCTCCGCAGCTTAGACTGCGAGGGACGGGCTAAAGTCAACTTTGCCCCCCTCCGCGGTATCCTGGCACCAGTGACTCCTTGCACCCTGGCGGTAGTGCACGTGCATACAACAACGCCGCAGCGACGAGCGAGGTAGAGCGGTCACTAGTCGGTCGGTCGGCGTGTCGTGATGGGGTGCCGGCATGCAAATTTGCAGTGCTATTTTTGAGATCGATTTGTTGCTTGTTGCTGCTACGCATCCGTCTAGTTTTTGCGCCCTAGCTTTGACGTATGCTCATAGCTCCCACGGGAAGGAATTGCAGTGTATTAAAGCGGCCCTGCGCAGGTTGGGAAGCTCTTAAAATCACAGTACGTAGAAACCTAATTTTTAGGCAGGAAGTGCATCAAACGCCGTGCTGACCTGCTGTAGAGATGCAAACGGTGTGCCCCGAGAATCTCGTACACTTTTGGTAGCGTTATTCTTAGGATTAGCACCCATAGATCACCCAGACATACCTACCATGCTCATGTCCAAATTACCCCATCATCTCGCGCTCACTAGGCTGCGAAAGTGTAAGAGATTGTTCTAATTCCTCAAAGCTACCACCAACGTTCATCAGCGGCACAAATGATGCAGACTGGCGGCCATAATTAGCGACGGGCCGACGCAGTCAGCGTAGTAAGAATAGGAAGGATCGGAAAGCATAGGACAGCAAGAGGGAGCATAGGGAAGCATAAGAAAGCATAGGAAGCTCTCGTCGTTCATCAGCCCTCTCATTAATGTCGTCGAAGGAGAGACCAGAAAAAAACAATTCCTCGGACATGCTGCCTGCAGCTCGTAGTATATGCTTTGATGTGGTGGAGGAGTAGGGCCATTGCAACGCTTAGACATGTTGCGAGCGAGCTGCGGCAGCCCGATGCGAGATGCGAGCCACCCGGTTAACCGACATAACCGCCGGCCCTCGCGCTAGCGCTGTTGTGTACCGTACCTACCAGTACCCGCTTAAAAAAGAGCGCCGCATCCATCTACAGTAACCTTGCCAGCTGGACACTTGGAAAGGGTTGGTGGGCGTCCAGGCCGTGCAGGCCCGTTGATGCAGTAGGCATATCGGGGAGGCTCGCTGATCAAGGCTGTGTAAGCGCGGCATCAAATGGCTCACGGTACATTTTGCCAAAGAGACCTTGTGGGACCTGACTAGGGGTCACCCCCGCCATTGGCCCCGCAAATGTGAGACGGTCTGGTGCGCGAATCTCAGTGAAGCTCGCGACAAAGTTTTGACGCAGACGGGTGTAACAGGTGTATGCGGCACCCACCGTCCGCAAAACACTAGCTCAGATCGGCGCCCGCCCAAACCTGACCTGTGCTTTCCGCTTCTAAAAGACTCACGCACATCATAAGGCGAGGCTGCCAATCCTTCTACGCACTCCGTAAGCCAACGGCACAAGTGCAGTACGCCTGCTTGCATGTCAGTGCATGGAGCATTTAATTTGCGAATTAGCGCACAAGTCAACCAGCTGGCACCCCTTACCTCATTTACTTCTTTGCATGACTCTAAGAAAATATAAGCTGCATCATGACAGCGCTACATCATCACTTGGCAATATGTTGTCGGGATGGCTCGGGTTGGCTCTGGCTTTCAGTGTTGCATGTGCCATGGTGTTCAACAAACGCCTTGCAACACCACTATAGAAGAGATGTATCGCTGATGCCAAGCACATGCATTGATGTAAGAAGGTGGCAACACCACACAACAACACAACATCACAACAACCACCACCTCAACAACACACCACAACACAATGACACATGCCTCACACACCACCTATGCTAGTTGCACAACAAGCAAGGACTGGTTGCACCTCCTTGCTATAGCTAACACTCACCACGGGACTGCTAAGCACTTTGCCTTGCTGCCTATGCCCCATGGTACCAAATCAGGCTGGGCTGGGCTGGGCTGGGCTGGGCTGGGCTGGGCTGGGCTGGGCTGGGCTGGGCTGGGCTGGGCTGGGCTGGGCTGGGCTGGGCTGGGCTGGGCTAGGCTGGGCTAGGCTGGGCTGGGCTGGGCTGGGCTGGGCTGGGCTGGGCTGGGCTGGGCTGGGCTGGGCTGGGCTGGGCTGGGCTGGGCTGGGCTGGGCTGGGCTGGGCTGGGCTGGGCTGGGCTGGGCTGGGCTGGGCTGGGCTGGGCTGGGCTGGGCTGGGCTGGGCTGGGCTGGGCTGGGCTGGGCTGGGCTGGGCTGGGCTGGGCTGGGCTGGGCTGGGCTGGGCTGGGCTGGGCTGGGCTGGGCTGGGCTGGGCTGGGCTGGGCTGGGCTGGGCTGGGCTGGGCTGGGCTGGGCTGGGCTGGGCTGGGCTGGGCTGGGCTGGGCTGGGCTGGGCTGGGCTGGGCTGGGCTGGGCTGGGCTGGGCTGGGCTGGGCTGGGCTGGGCTGGGCTGGGCTGGGCTGGGCTGGGCTGGGCTGGGCTGGGCTGGGCTGGGCTGGGCTGGGCTGGGCTGGGCTGGGCTGGGCTAGGCTAGGCTGGGGTGGGCTGGGGTGGGGTGGGCTAGATTTAAGGGGGGAGGGGGGGGGGTACCCTAACAACAAGGTGACAACACAACAACACACAACACAACACAACAACAACGTCCAGCTCCATGTCATGCCTTGCTGACTCCTGGCTACCTCCTTGTTGGCTGCTGCTCTACGCCGCTGCTGCCTTGCTCGGTGATGGAGATGGGGGTGATTTATTATTGGCTTCCCGCACACACAATCACAAAGACAAGGTCTTGGGGCACACACCACAAAACATGGTTGGAAATAAGTAGAAATATTATGAAAGTAAGGCTCACGACAGTTGTGTGCTACCCTCAGCTGTTCATGCCTGTCATGCGTTGCGGAAGTGTGCGAGTGAACATCAAACTGACCTAGACAAGGTGAGGTATACTACAACCTTACTCACCTCTTGCTCACTGTTTTTAAGAGCTGATAGCCTTGCTGCACTGCTGCTCGGGAGACCCTTGGGCTGGTGTGGGTTTGGTGTTGATCCTCAAAACAGCCAAGCACATGTGCAGGTCAGCAGATTTGGTTGCATGTGTTATCATCGTATGCCACACGCATCAAGAAACAGCACCCCGTGCTTGCGTGGGAAGTAATCGCGACTTGCCAGTCCGACGGCAGCAAAGGCTGCTCGGCGCGGAAATGCCTCCGGCCACCAATTCATCTCTCCTGTTGCGACACGCATATAAACAGATAGAGAATGACATTTCGAAGCTAATCATGTCGTCGAGACAGTGCAGTACAATCGACAAAAGAGGGCCTAACCTGCTAGCGACACCGTTGTGAGATGTAGAGCCCAACGGTGGAAGAGTTACATGCAGCGGATCAAAGACGGTGATAAAAAGTGAATTGCGGGGCCGATGGCGGGGGTGACCTAGGGTGGTTCCCCCCCCTAGGTTCAGGCGGCCCCAACATTTTAAAAATGACAGGAAACCGACCCCTGGTAGTAGGACGGCTGTAATTCTGCACTCATTACGCCAAATATCATGATACTTGGCTCACAATGTAGCCAGCCCGGCCAGCTACCTTTTCCCCATCCAGAATAATAATGCAGTCAGTAGGCCGTGCACAACAAAGCATCAAAGTTGGTGATTCAAATTTGAGCCATTGCGGAGCATGCAGTCGTCGCTTCAACCGCCCGCGTCGCGTGGGCTGCTCTACATGAGCATGCGCGTCGGCGGCAGCAGTCGGATCGGAAAGCGGTAGCGAGGATGTGGCAATGAGCCCACCTCCCCCCCATACCTGGAGGGCAATGCCACAGCTCGACCATTTGGACTTACAACATGCTACTTACTAGGCTAAGCTCATCTAGGACATTGTAACAAACGCTCATACTCAGATAACTTTGGCCTGTGACCCCCAACTCCCTTAGCCGATTTCAGGGCCAGAGCCATGCAGTCAGTCAACCAACACCACACCATGACCGAATCTGGACTCGTCTCCTCTGAGAGTTATACTCCCCTACATGCCATCCACCTGCATGCAAAGTTTCATAGCTCAACTGCCACCCCACAGCCCCGTGGCCCTAGTTCTGCTTGGAGAACATGATCACACAGGCAAATTAGTGCGGATATTCGTCATCCTAGGGGGGTAGTTTTTTGATGCGGTTCGCCTCGGATTGTCCTTGCGACTCCAACGCCACTTGACGCTTGTTGAAATTCTGAGTATGTGAGCAGTTGGAGTGTAGGTACCTACAGTACTGTAGATGTCTACAGTACTGTAGATACCTACAGTATCCTACAGTATACCTACAGTATCCTACATTATCCTACAGTATCCTACAGTATACCTACAGTATCTACAGTACTGTAGATGTCTACAGTACTGTAGGTGTCTACAGTACTGTAGACGTCTACAGTACTGTAGGTCAGATTTGACAAGGTCTCTTGTAAATAGGGTACCATGCTGTTCTCCACATTCAAACCACCATTTGCTACCGCGATTGCACCGTCAGCTTCTGCGTGCTATAAATAGTGAGAGGCGTCGAAGCGTAGGCCCGCAAGCTCGATATGGATATTTGTGCCGAAAGTTGTGTCCACGCAATAAGGTCGCCATAGGGAGCTACATACATACGTGTAAGGTCTAAGGCCGGGGCCCGTCTCTATCGCAAGCTAGGTCCGTTCTGTCGGTTGTACTGGGTACCTCGGCTTGCAAGCTCCCGCAAAGCTGTGGATGTTGATGATGCCCCGCAATCACAACAACCTCGTGCACCGCACCCTCCCGTGTAATATCGAGTGCGGCAGAGATTGCCCAAAAAGTTGTTTGCGGTTGGCCCTCAACCATCGATCATTACATCTAACCTCACATCATTACATCATGACTCTTAGCCTACATCATTAAATCACCACTTGTGTTCCTAACACAAGGGCTAGGCTCAGGATCGGTAACGAATCCTAGAGGCTGAGTAGGGCTGGGCAGGGCTGGGCTGGGCTCGGCAACATAGGCACGCTTTGTTGTCAGCGCATTTGCATAGCACTGTCGGGATAGCAAACGAGCTTGGGCTACATTGAGATGTTCCTGCATGGGGGCGAAGGGGGCATGGGGGTTAAGGATGCATGGGGGGAAGGCACCTACAGTACTGTAGACATCTACAGTACTGTAGACACCTACAGTACTGTAGACATCTACAGTACTGTAGACCCCTACAGTACTGTAGACCCCTACAGTACTGTAGACCCTTACAGTACTGTAGACACCTACAGTACTGTAGACCCCTACAGTACTGTAGACACCTACAGTACTATAGACACCTACAGTACTGTAGACCCCTACAGTACTGTAGACCCCCACAGTACTGTAGACACCTACAGTACTGTAGACCCCTACAGTACTGTAGACACCTACAGTACTGTAGACACCTACAGTACTGTAGACACCTACAGTACTGTAGACCCCCACAGTACTGTAGACACCTACAGTACTGTAGACACCTACAGTACTGTAGACACCTACAGTACTGTAGACACCTACAGTACTGTAGACACCTACAGTACTGTAGACACCTACAGTACTGTAGACATCTACAGTACTGTAGACACCCACAGTACTGTAGACATCTACAGTACTGTAGACACCCACAGTACTGTAGACATCTACAGTACTGTAGACACCTACAGTACTGTAGACACCCACAGTACTGTAGACACCCACAGTACTGTAGACACCTACAGTACTGTAGACATCTACAGCACTGTAGACATCTACAGTACTGTAGACATCTACAGTACTGTAGACATCTACAGTACTGTAGACATCTACAGTACTGTAGACATCTACAGTACTGTAGACATCTACAGTACTGTAGACATCTACAGTACTGTAGACACCTACAGTACTGTAGACACCTACAGTACTGTAGGCAGCAGCAGCATGGGTGGCAGCAGCAGCAGGGGGGGGGGGCAGCAGCAGCAGCAGGGGGGCAGCAGCAGCAGCAGTAGGGGGGCAGCAGCATCAGCAGTAGGGGGGCAGCAGCAGCAGCAGCAGGGGGGCAGCAGCAGCAGCAGCAGGGGGGCAGCAGCAGCAGCAGGGGGGCAGCAGCAGCAGTAGGGGGACAGCAGCAGCAGCAGCAGCAGGGGGGCAGCAGCAGCAGGGGGGCAGCAGCAGGGGGGGCAGCAGCAGGGGGGCAGCAGCAGGGGGGGCAGCAGCAACAGGGGGGGCAGCAGCAGCAGGGGGGCAGCAGCAGCAGGGGGGGCAGCAGCAGCAGGGGGGGGCAGCAGCAGCAGGGGGGGCAGCAGCAGCAGCAGCAGCAGCAGCAGCAGCAGCAGCAGCAGTGGCAGCAGCAGCAGTGGCAGCAGCAGCAGATATAGTAGGGGCACTGTAGCACCTACCTACCTTTTGGCTGCTTGATGACTGCTGCTAGGAAGGGGGGGGAGTGGAAGAGTGAAGGCGGGGAGGGAGGGTAGATGTGGAAGGCGGGAGGTGGGAGGCAGGGAGGCGGGAGACGGGGAGGCGGGAGGCAGGGAGGCGGGAGGTGGGGAGGCGGGAGGGTCAACCGGGTTGGGCTGGGCGGGGGTGGGTTGGGTTGGGGGCATGGGTTGGGGGCATGGGTTGGGGTGGGTGGGGGCATGGGTGGGGGTGGGGGCAGGGGAGGGAGCGGGGGCGGGGGCGGGGGCGGGGGCGGGGGCGGGGGCGGGGGCGGGGGCGGGGGCGGGGGCGGGGGCGGGGGCGGGGGCGGGGGCGGGGGCGGGGGCGGGGGCGGGGGCGGGGGAGGATGAATTGGGAGGGGGTGGTTGTGTAGGGGAAAGGGAAGTGGAAGGGAGGTGCCCACTAGACCTGCAACCAAGGGGTGTGCACGTGCGGTAGGGTGACCAGGCTGGGCACTGTGTTAGCTATCACCGTGGCCTTACCTTTGTGGTCCTCCTGGCCTCCTACCTGCTGACACCAGGCAACATATCCCATGCGCCAGTGGGGTGGGACTGCGGTGGGGAGTGTAGGGTGTAGGGAAGGGAAGGTGGGGTGAGGTGGGGGTTGCGATGCCACGTCAATCGAAGGGTGGGAGAGGGGAAGAGGAGGCTTGACAAGTATGGGAGGGGATAGGGAGGGAGAGGGGGAAGGGAGGGGTGGGAAGAGGGTGGGTGGGGTGGGCTGGCTCTTGGCTGCTGGGATGTCAGGGGAGAGGTGACGGGGAGGGGGGAAGTGGGGGGTGGGTAGAGGTGGAAGTGGAGGGACGACAAGCTGGGCGTTGGTGGTGGGCGTGGGAAAGGGGAGGAAAGGGGATGGGGAAGGGTGTGACGATCAATCCTGCAGCGGGACAAGGGGCATGCTAGCGGTTAAGGTGGGTACAGGTTGCCACATACCTGCACTCACCTTTTGTTGGGGTGTGGTGTATATGTGTGTGGGAGGAAGGGGAGGAAGGGGAGGGAAGGGAAGGGGAGGTCCATGGGGAGGGCGAGAGAAGTGGGGGGGGCATTGATAGTCTCAGGTGTAGGCGCACAAGACCTGCGGCAATGGTGTGACGATTTGTCAACGGAAGCAAACATTGGACATGGGTACTGGATGCACTCACCAATAGAGTAGGGAGATGTAGAGCTGGCAGATGGAGGGGCAGGTGTAGCAGCCCTCCATTACAACCCACCTTCCTTTGTCCTCACCTCAGTAGGAAGTGCAGTGTGGGAGAGTAGGGTTGGGCTGGGCTGGGCTGGGCTGGGCTGGGCTGGGCTGGGCTGGGCTTTGCTGGGCTGGGCTGGGCTGGGCTGGGCTGGGCTGGGCTGGGCTGGGCTGGGCTGGGCTGGGCTGGGCTGGGCTGGGCTGGGCTGGGCTGGGCTGGGCTGGGCTGGGCTGGGCTGGGCTGGGCTGGGCTGGGCTGGGCTGGGCTGGGCTGGGCTGGGCTGGGCTGGGCTGGGCTGGGCTGGGCTGGGCTGGGCTGGGCTGGGCTGGGCTGGGCTGGGCTGGGCTGGGCTGGGCTGGGCTGGGCTGGGCTGGGCTGGGCTGGGCTGGGCTGGGCTGGGCTGGGCTGGGCTGCAACACAAGGGAGGCAACACAAGGGAGGCAACAGTGGGAACGTTGTGAGAGGTGATGAAATGGTGGTGGTGGTGGTGGTGGTGGTGGTGGTGGTGGTGGTGGTGGTGGTGGTGGTGGTGGTGAGGGGGACTGGGAGGGGGTGGTAATCAGGGGGGTACTAGGCGTGGTTGTAAGACCTGCAGCAACCAGGTGTGGTAGCGGCTAGGCTGGATACTAAGGGCTATGCTGCGCAATGCTAGCTCCTTCTAAGCTCTTACCTTGGTCCTAAGCTCTTACCATAGTCCGTCTGGCCTCTTCGCTGCTCACAACACGTTGCACCTGCCTTGCGTTGGTGCATCAATGCTTGCGATTCATTGCGGAGAATCGTTGCGAGGAAACTGGCCGCGAGGCTAGCTGCGATGCTGGCTGCGAGGCTGGCTGCGAGGCTGGCTGCGAAACTGGCTGCGAGGCTGGCTGCGAGGAAAATGGCTGCGAGGCTGGCTGCGAGGTGAGATCCTCGCACCGAGCTGCCTCACAGGTATGCTTCTGCGCTGCTGGACCAGCTGAGTGGCCGCGAGGTTGATTGCCGAGTATGTGGCTGCGAGTATGGGCTAGATGTGGCTGCGAGTATGGGTAACCTCGTGCGATGCCATCGCTGCAATACCGGCTACACGATGCTGCGACTAAGTGTTGGACGGATGCCTTGAATGCAAGTGAGATGTTCAGAATTTTTCTAAGTGCTTAAAGGCTACAGTACTGTAAGTGGTCTCTCGAGGTACCTCGAGGTATCTCGAGGTACTGTAGATGTCTACAGTACTGTAGATGTCTACAGTACTGTAGAGGTCTACAGTACTGTAGAGGTCTACAGTACTGTAGATGTCTACAGTACTGTAGATGTCTACAGTACTGTAAATGGTCTCTCGAACTACCTCGAGGTACCTACAGTACTGTAGATGTCTACAGTACTGTAGATGTCTACAGTACTGTAGATGTCTACAGTACTGTAGGTACCTACAGTACTGTAAATGGTCTCTCGAGGTACCTCGAGGTACCTCGAGGTACTGTAGATGTTTACAGTACTGTAGATGTCTACAGTACTGTAGATGTCTACAGTACTGTAGATGTTTACAGTACTGTAGATGTCTACAGTACTGTAGATGTCTACAGTACTGTAAGTGGTCTCTCGAGGTACCTCGAGGTACCTACAGTACTGTAGATGTCTACAGTACTGTAGATGTCTACAGTACTGTAAATGGTCTCTCGAGGTACCTCGAGGTACCTACAGTACTGTAGATGTCTACAGTACTGTAGATGTCTACAGTACTGTAGATGTCTACAGTACTGTAAATGGTCTCTCGAGGTACCTCGAGGTACCTCGAAGTACTGTAGATGTCTACAGTACTGTAGATGTCTACAGTACTGTAAATGGTCTCTCGAGGTACCTCATGGTACCTACAGTACTGTAGATGTCTACAGTACTGTAGGTGTCTACAGTACTGTAGATGTCTACAGTACTGTAAATGGTCTCTCGAGGTACCTCGAGGTACCTACAGTACTGTAGATGTCTACAGTACTGTAGATGTCTACAGTACTGTAGATGTCTACAGTACTGTAAGTGGTCTCTCGATGTACCCCGACAGTACTGTAGATACCTACAGTACTGTAGCATGGCCGTATCTCACCAACCGCGCAAAATCACGAATTTTAGTTTCAACCCCCAATCTTACAATGCCTTCATTTGACTATGTACCAAGTCCGAGGCTCCGAATCTCAAAAATGCTGTTACTAATTTGCCTGAGTGATGCAACTTTGAAGATGTCAAACTGATAGAGGCTTGGGCTGTTTAACGTGCGGTTTGTTCTAGTAAATGCGCCAAGGGGTCAAGAACAAACATTTCGTAGCCATTTTTCTGTGGGTGCAGCGGGTGCAACACAGTGGAGGACACAGTGGAAGAGGGGGGGTGTAACCCGGTGATACCTTAGTGTGCGCC
>JASKMD010000019.1:8465140-8485140 GCA_030144725.1 Haematococcus lacustris
CGCCCCTCTTCCCTTTCCCTCCCATCCCCATCCCAACCACCCCAGCGCTCTAAACTACCTAGCCTAAACAAGAAACAGGCACTACTCCCACTCCCATACCCTATCCCCCCGTACGGGCAACAGCCCCTAGCCGGGCTCCGCTGCGGCGCCTAGGATGGGGGGGGCGGGCACAGGCCACTGCAACGACAGGCGCACAACCAGCTCCCCCTGCTGCCGCTGAAACCACCCTCCCGACGCTGCAGGCCACAGGCTCGCGAATTTCCTCTCATCTAGCCGCGGGTCTCTCCCCTTGAACCACGTGGACGGGACGGCGCCGCCCAGCCCCACCCGGATGTCCCTACCCACCCGGTACCAGTCCCGCTGCACCGCCGACGATAGGGTGAAGATGACTCCCTGCGCCACCCGATGGGCGAGCGACTGTGGCTGTAGCGCTGCGGCTGGGCCCAAGCTCCGGATGCGCCACACCGACCCCAAGTAGGCCACGCGTAGGCGCAGCCACAGGTGGGCATCGGGGGGCTGAAAGGGGCCAGCCTCGCTGAGCGTAGGGCGCCCGCTGAGGAGCAAGAGAGCGTCGCTTGAGGGAGGGCGGGTGCCTGTGAGGCGGCCGTACACGTCCAGCACCCACTCCCAAGCGGGAGCCACGGAGGGACAGGTAAGAAAGGCATGGGTGAGTGTCTCTAGGGGTCCCAACTGGCAGAGGCGACAGGCTGAAGAAGCAGGGGCCGCAGCTTCTTTCAGGATGTGGCCCCACATGGCCCCCACCATGAGGCTCCCGTGCAGCACCCGCCACGCCACAATGACATGCTCCCGGCGGAGGGTGGGGTCCAGCAGCTCCTGCCACACCTCTAGGCAAGGCTGGCCGGCTTGTGCTGAGCGGGCTAGTTCATCAACCATGCCATCCAGAGCTCCATGCCCGGCAGCTGACAGCGCGCCTACCCGCCTGTTGCCGCCGTGCCTGCCCCCCCTTCCCCGTTGGAGCTGAGCGTCTAGCTGCCGCTGTGCCCGCTGCACCGCCCTAAGCTCCGGGGTGGGCCGCGGAGGAGGTCTAGCGTTGGTGGCACGCCAACGCGGTGTCTGGCTGCCCTGCACTTCCTCCGGGAGCAGCTCCTCTACATCCCTGCCCTGCTGCTCCCGCTCCCCCGCTGCCCGCTGCGCTGCCAGGAGGGTGGCGCTATCTAGCCAGCGCTGCTCCAGGGTCCGAAGGCCAGCTCCAGCGGCGGCTAGCACTTGAGCTGGCTCAGCCCCCGGCAGCGGGCGCGGTCCCCAAAGGGCTGGCCATAGGCCCCCACTAGCAGGATAGGTGGGGTCGAAGCGGGCCCGCTGTAGCTGCGTGAGGCGCAACCGCGCTGCCTTGACGGTGAGCACCAGGAGGGAGGTGTTGCCCATGCCCCAAACCTGAGGGTCCAGCTGCACTTGGGACCAAGGGCCGAGCAGCCACTCCTCCCTAGGCCAGGAGGGGGGAGCCTCCCTGCCCGCTGAGCCTTCCCCCCGTTCCCCGCTGCGATTCCCAGCCCTCCCACGACCCCTGCCCCGACCCCTACCCCTACTGCGCCCAAAACCCTGTGCCCTCCCCCCCCCTGTTGACTGCCCGTTGTCCCTACCCATACCCTCGTCCCCCACCTGCCCCCCCCTAGGCTCCATCGCTGCAAGGGCAGCTGCCCCCCCCCGCTGCTCCGGGAGCGGCCGCATGTGGGCCGCACGCTCCTCAAGGGACAGCCGATAGCTGGGCTTGTCCAGGAGCACCACTGCTGCAGCCTGCCACTCCACCCCGGGATGAACCCCTAGAGCCCCCAAGGGACCCTGCCCTTGAGCGTCCAGAGCCACCAGCCTACCGCTAGGTGATACCCAGTGGGTCGGCCGCTGAGAGGGAACGCGCCGCACCAGGAAGCCCATCCCGCCCCATGCACACTCCCACTCCGGTGCTGGGAGCTGCCGACCATCCACCACCTGTTGCCACGGCTCCGGCAGGGTAGCCCGCACCATGTCAGCCTCCCACCTCACGGCTGCCTGCTGCTCATCTGAGACGAAGGCGGAGCGGGGTCGATGGAGGGCCTCGCGCACGTGCCGTACGTGGGTCCAGCGCAGGGCCTCAACTGCTAGGGGGTCACTGTAAGGCCTGCCCCGCAGTCTGACCAGCGCGTTGAAGCGCAGCGGCTCCGCCAGCACCGAGAAGTGAGATTGGGCGGCCGGGGCCACTACGCGGTGGAGCTTGAGCTGTGCAATGGCTGTGACGTGGGCCTGTAGGCGGGGGCTGAGGTTGGGCACAGGGGAGGCTGTGGGGTCCGTGACTACCCAGGTGCTGAGGCTGTGCTGGGGGTCGGCGAGCAGGCTGTGCAACAGGGGCTGCCACTCCCGGACTCTCGGCGAGAAGAGCTGGGCCACAGTTTTGGCTAGCATGGCGGTGCTGGTGATCTCCAGGTCTGGCAGCCCCAGTCCACCCTCCCGTCGGGGCATCACACAAGCTGCGTCGTTGGGGTAGAGGCAGGCCATGTTGGGGCTACGCTCCTGGGGCAGGTCCGAGGCTGCCACAAAGCGCTTGACCGCCTTGCCCATCGCCACTCCGGCTGCAGCCAGGGGTTGCACGAACGCCATCTGGTAAATGGCCTTGGAAGCCAGGCATTGCTGCGCCACTTGCACCCGACCCAGCAGGTTAAGACCTTGCGGTCGCCAGGGAAGGGAGGCGGCCACCATGGCTGCTGCTGCCCCTCCAAAGGCAGCCTCGCTCATGGCGGAGTAGCTAGCTGCCCCGAGAGGCACCCCCAGGTGTCGGACGGGAACGCCCTGTGGCGCAGGGGGGATGGTCACGGCTCCAGCCCCGGTCCCTGGCCCTGCACCACCCTCTCCCTCACCCGCCCCCTGGCCCTCCCAGCCCTGGCCCCCCCGCTCCGCCCCGCCCTCGCCCCGGCCCTGCCCTGTGCTCCTAGCCACCCCCTCTCCCCCTGCCCCGCCACCTCCCCCCTCCACCTCGGTCCTGCCCCCCTCTGCTGGGGCAAGCTGGGTAGGGGTGGCAGCAACTGTTGAGGAAGGGGGCACCTGCCTGAGCGACCTGTGCTGCTGACCTCCCTCGCCCAGCCTCTCTCCTCCTCCGTCCTTGCTGCTGCCAGCCCCTCTGCCATGCCCCGCTCCTGTGCCTCTGCCCCTCTCTAAGCTCACCGTCCCACTCTTGTTCCTCTGAGCCCTGCCTCCCCCCGTCCCACCCTCCCCCCTGCCCCCCACCCAACTAGCGACCCTGCCCTCCCCTGAGCTGGCCGCCCCAGCGTTGCCCTCCCCCGCGCTCTCCCCCCCTTGGCTGCCCGCCCTTGCTCTGCACCCCTCCTGCCCCGCTGCCGAGACCTCTGCCGGCTGACCACAAGGGAGCGCTGAGCTCTTGGCTACGCTGAGGGCTGGCCCCCCCGCGGCCCGGAACAGGCCCAGAGCCTCCAACACCACCGCCCCGTCCCTGACCCTGTCCAGCACAGTGATGGTGAGGTCGTCTGCAAACTCCTTGGAGGGGAGGACTGGCAGGAGGGTGGGCTGGCACATGGAAAGAGGGCTGTGGGGGATGGTGGGCGTGTTGATGCGGCCTGCCAACTGCAGGGAGCTGAGGTAGCTGACTAGGGGCTGGAGCGCGATGCACCAGTACAGCGGGGAAGCCCCACTGCCCTGGAGCAGCCCTGAGGCTAGGGGGAAGCTGTCACTGAGACGACCGTTAACCAGCACTTGACTGCTGGCCCCCCGGTGCAACAGCTGGGCCCACCGCACATGCCCGTCCTGGCGGAACCCCATGGCCTCCATGGTGTCCTGGAGCAATCCCCAAGACACGTTGTCGTAGGCCCCTGCCAGGTCCAGGAGCAAGAGCCAGGCTGGGCTCCCACGCTGCTGCAGGTACTCTAGGAGGCTGAGGTGGAACTGCACGTTGTCGCTGATGTCCCTCCCAAGGATGAAGGCCGACTAAGAGAGAGGCGCTAGCAGGTCCAATGGCTGTTGCAGCCGGTCCTCCAGCGCCCTGGCCACCAACCGCACATCGCAGTTGAGAAGCGTGATGGGGCGGTACCCGGCCACCTGGTCCCTCGGCTTGCCAGACTTGGGCACTAGCGTGATGACGCCGGTGAGGAACTCTGCCAGAGGGGCGGGGTCGGTGGTATCTGCCAGAGCCTCCCTCAACATGGCCCGCATCGGGCCCACCAGCTGGGGCCACAGCCGGTCGTACACCTCCATAGGGAGGCCGTCCTTGCCAGGGGCCTTGCTGTGGGCGCACCCCTGCAACGCATGGCCCAACTCCTCCGCTGACAGCATGGGGTCTGTGCCGGGGCCCTCGCAGCTGTTCGCTTGGGCGGGGGTGAGGCGAGAGGTGAGGCTGGCGAGTAGGGTGGCCCGAGCTGCTGGGTCAACCGGTTTGGCGGCGTACACCCCTGTGGGAGAGGAAGCCGAGAAGTGCTGCTCGAAGACACGGCAGGCTGCCAGGACACCTGCAGGGCTGGAGAGGTCTGCTACCTGGCCCGGCTGGGTGGGGAGCTGCAGGGAGGAGATGAGAGTAGGGGTGTGCGCCGGCTGGTCGCGGTGGTAGAAGTAGAAAGAGGAGCGATCTCCATAGCACTGGTCCAGGACTGCACTGGCTTGCATGGAGCGCGTCGCCCCCTGCTCCCTGTCCTGCACCCCCGCCAGAGCTGCTACCTCCCCCAGCTGCACCGCCGCACGCAGGTCTGCGTCACCGGGCTGACCCGCACGGCGTAGCTGTGACACCACATGAGCCCTCGCTGCGGTGGCTGCCTTCTCCCTGCGGTGTTGTAGATCCCGCTGCTCCCTGCTTTGCGCTCTGAGGAAGCGCTGGGCATGGAGAGCGAGGCCTTGCTTCACGAGCGCCCACCTAGCCCGATCGACGTCACGCCGCTGCGGCCCCTGGGAGCTGGCAAGCTGGGCTGCGTGGTGAGTGGCTTCCAGACTCAGGAAGCCCGTCAGGCCGTCGAGCAGGGCTGGGTTATCAAGGTGGGCGGGGTGCAGCTGCCACGGGGCGCGGGCTGTGAGGGGCAGATCTGGAGGGTACATGACCACGGACACTGGGAAGTGATCGGTGGAGACCGGCTTGAGGCCCTGAATGGAGCTGTCCAACTGCCACTCCGCCGCAGAGGCTGAGACATACCAGCGGTCAAGGCGGGCCCCTGTCTGCCAGCGGTTGCTGAGGTGCGTGAGGTCGCGGGAGGTGGGGCGCATACGGCGCCAGGCATCCACCAAGCCCCTCTCCTCCACCAACCGCTCCAGCTGCTCCGCCCCTACACCCCTGCTACCCACCCAGTCCTCCGCGTGCTGACTGGTCGCCCCCACGGGTGTGCCCACCTTGTCGTCTGGGGAGAGGATGCAGTTGAAATCCCCACCCATGATGAGCATGCGGCGCTCTGTGGCGTGAGGGAGGCAAGCTGGCAGGCAGGCCCCGAAGAAAGCAGCCCGCTGTGCTGGCTGGGCTGGGGCGTACACACACACTAGCGAGGCTGGCTTGCCCGCTAACTCTGCATCTACCCTCACCACCCTCCCCTGTGCCCCGTCTACCTGCAACTGCACCTGTGTGCAGTTGAGCAAAATGGTGGAGGGCTTGACTAGGACCAGGCAGCCCTTGGAGTGGCCGGTGCCTGGGCTGTAGAACCATTGGCCCCGCCACCCCGGCTTGGCCCCTGTGGATGCCTCCGCCCACTGCCAAAGGCACTCCGCCTGGTGGCACTCTTGAAGGAAGAAAACTTGTGCGGTGCTACTGGCAGCCCAATCCAGCAGGGCCTGGAGCTTGTGAGGCTGGGCAAGGCCCCTGACGTTGAGGGTGACTGCCTGGAAACTGGCAGCCACACCCGGACGCTGCATGGCTAGACTTGGTGGGCCCCCGCGCGGGCTACGCGTGAACTGTACCGAGAGAGCGAGCCAAGAGGAGGAGGGGGTGGGAGCGGCGTCTCGACGCAAACCGCTTTCTTACGGCAGGGAGAGGGGACGGCGTGACGGGCTATGCCCGGGAGAGCTAAAGGCGGGCGAGGTGGTAGGGGAAGGTAAAGGACCAACCTCCGCTCCCGCCCTAACTCGTGCCCCACGCCGGCCTCTTGGCCCAAGCCTACTGCTGTCACCGCCACTGGCCCTGCTCGCGTACCTCCGACCGACCGAGCCTCCCTAACCCTCCGACCCACTCCTGGACCCACCACCCACCCTGCTCCCAACCCCGGCCACCCCTGTTGACCCCCCTGATCACCCCCTTCCCTACTCCCAAGCTGGTCCCCCTGCTGGTCCCCCTGCAGGCCTCCCTGCTGGACCCCTTGACCTCCCCCCTGACCATCCCCCGCTAAAACCTCTGGTACCCTAGTCCTATGACGTGCTGGCCGATACCTCTTCCTCTCACTGTACCCAGCTGTCCCCTGGCCTGCGGATGAGCGCGCCCCTGGCAGGAGAGGGGAGGGACAACGGCGCTGCCCGGCCTGCCCTGCGTGCTGCTCATGCCCCATGCTACCATCCTCGGACTCCAAATCTGAGAGTACCCCATAGCGGACGCGGGGAGGGGAGGTTGGATGGTCGCTGACCTCTGAGCTGTCACAGTCCATGACCCCGTACCTGACCATTTGAGGAGCCTCCGTGGGTGGACTGATGGCAACAGGGGGATGGCAAAGATGGGCAGGTAGCGGAGCTGGGGTGGGCTGCGTTGTAACAGCTCCGTGGGCTGGCTGACACGAAACCCTGGGACGGCGAGCCCGGTCAACCAGGTCCTGGAGCGTCCTTGCCGCACCCCGGACAAACCTCTCCACCCGCAGGACGGCTGTGCCCTTGACGATGGGCCGTTGAGGGGGGGGCCCTCCCAAAGAGGGTCGCAGGGTGGGGGAGCCGAGCACGGTGGAAGGTGAGGGAGGGAGATGTGCCACATCCATGTCAACGGGGGTATCAGTGCCCGCAATCTCAGAGAACCCAACTGCAGGAACCTCCGCCAGCTGCCCTGTCCCCGCCAACACCCGCATGGCTGTGCTCGAGGCTGCTCCATTCCTTCCCTCTACCCACTGACTAGCCCTCCTGCCCATCCTAGCAAAAGCGCTGGTCTCCTTGCCAACTGTCCTAGGAACGAAGGCCAACGGGGCATGAACTCTTGGGTGCCCAAGAAGGATGGTCCGCTGTTGCAGCTGCGCAAGGGCACCCTTGAACTCCTTCCCCGACTCGTACCCCGCCATGCCACCCCCTGCTGGGGCGTGCTGGTTGGGGGTGGCCGTGACCGGCGCTGAGGGGGAGCCCTGGCCTGCCTGGCCAAACAGCTGCTCCCGAGCCTGGCTACCCTGACCCCCCCTCCCCCCCTCGTACCCCGCCATGCCACCCCCTGCTGGGGCGTGCTGGTTGGGGGTGGCCGTGACCGGCGCTGAGGCGGAGCCCTGGCCTGCCTGGCCAACCAGCTGCTCCCGAGCCTGGCTACCCTGACCCCCCTTCCCCCCCTCGTACCCCGCCATGCCACCCCCTGCTGGGGCGTGCTGGTTGGGGGTGGCCGTGACCGGCGCTGAGGGGGAGCCCTGGCCTGCCTGGCCAACAATCTGCTCCCGAGCCTGGCTACCCTGACCCCCCCTCCCCCCCTCGTACCCCGCCATGCCACCCCCTGCTGGGGCGTGCTGGTTGGGGGTGGCCGTGACCGGCGCTGAGGGGGAGCCCTGGCCTGCCTGGCCAACAATCTGCTCCCGAGCCTGGCTACCCTGACCCCCCCTCCCCCCCTCGTACCCCGCCATGCCACCCCCTGCTGGGGCGTGCTGGTTGGGGGTGGCCGTGACCGGCGCTGAGGGGGAGCCCTGGCCTGCCTGGCCAATCAGCTGCTCCCGAGCCTGCCTACCCTGACCCCCCCTCCCCCCCTCGTACCCCGACATGCCACCCCCTGCTGGGGCGTGCTGGTTGGGGGTGGCCGTGACCGGCGCTGAGGGGGAGCCCTGGCCTGCCTGGCCAACAATCTGCTCCCGAGCCTGGCTACCCTGACCCCCCCTCCCCCCCTCGTACCCCGCCATGCCACCCCCTGCTGGGGCGTGCTGGTTGGGGGTGGCCGTGACCGGCGCTGAGGGGGAGCCCTGGCCTGCCTGGCCAACAACCTGCTCCCGAGCCTGGCTACCCTGACCCCCCCTCCCCCCCTCGTACCCCGCCATGCCACCCCCTGCTGGGGCGTGCTGGTTGGGGGTGGCCGTGACCGGCGCTGAGGGGGAGCCCTGGCCTGCCTGGCCAACCAGCTGCTCCCGAGCCTGGCTACCCTGACCCCCCCTCCCCCCCTCGTACCCCGCCATGCCACTCCCTGCTGGGGCGTGCTGGTTGGGGGTGGGTATGAACGGCTGGGCGGGGGGGCCCTGCGGAGACAGACTGGACACTGCGAGAAAAGGCCCCTCCGCCCTCCTACTCACTGGCGGAATGTCAGTGCAGAGGTCGGTGTTGTGTGTCCGTTGCATGGTCAACGAGCGGGACGGACCCCACGAAGAGTCAAAGCGAGAGGGCTTGGAGCTAGGGCCTGAAGCCGGGGCTTGGAGCTGCTGAGGCTTGGCTAGGTGAAGCACCGTGGTACCACCCTTGGCAAGGCGGGCATACCGAGGGCGTAGTGAAACTGTCGGCGGGTCAGCTGTAGGGGTGAGGTGGGTGGGAGGGGCAGCAGGTGTGGCTGGCACGGGGGCCATGACGCCCTTGTGGGGCGGGGGCTGCAGCAGCTGGGTAAGCTCCTGCTGGATGCCTGCAACACACACTGCAGTGCCACCCACTGCTGGGGTGAGGTGGGTGGGAGGGGCAGCAGGTGTGGCTGGCACGGGGGCCATGACGCCCTTGTGGGGCGGGGGCTGCAGCAGCTGGGTAAGCTCCTGCTGGATGCCTGCAACACACACTGCAGTGCCACCCACTGCAGGGGTGAGGTGAGTGGGAGGGGCTGCAGGTGTGGCTGGCACGGGGGCCATGACGCCCTTGTGGGGCGGGGGCTGCAGCAGCTGGGTAAGCTCCTGCTGGATGCCTGCAACACACACTGCAGTGCCACCCACTGCTGGGGTGAGGTGGGTGGGAGGGGCAGCAGGTGTGGCTGGCACGGGGGCCATGACGCCCTTGTCGGGCGGGGGCTGCAGCAGCTGGGTAAGCTCCTGCTGGATGCCTGCAACACACACTGCAGTGCCACCCACTGCAGGGGTGAGGTGAGTGGGAGGGGCTGCAGGTGTGGCTGGCACGGGAGCCGCCATGCCCTCACCGGTCTCAGTCGGTCTCACCGGTCTCAGTCGGGTTGCAGGCTCAGGTTCTGCGCATGTTACGCTCTGCACTCTGTCAGCGGTTACGGACTGCTCGCCAGCTGCTGTTCTTGCTGATGTTTCTGCTGTGGTGGCTGGGCTTGTCGCATCTAGCGTGGTGGCAATGGATGCTGCCAGCGCTGCGGCCCAGGCTGCACAACCTAGCAATAGCACTGTGATCATTCCTAGCATGCGTTCAGTGCGAGCGCACAGGTGCGCTAAGGTGCCCAGAGAGGTGGCGCAGTACAGCGGGCGGGATGCGGTTGGGCGGTTGGAAGGTCCCCCTGTAACAGTATAGTGGCCTCCCCCCCACAGGGGGAGGTCCTCATGGGAGACCTGATTGCGGCAGCAAAGGCTGCTCGGCACGGAAATGCCCCGGCCACCAATTCATCTCTCCTGTTGCGACACGCATATAAACATATGGAGAATGACATAGCGAAGCTAATCAAATCGTCGAGACAATGCAGTACAATCGACAAAAGAGGGCCTAACCTGCTAGCGACACCGTTGTGAGATGTAGAGCCCAATGGTGGAAGAATTACATGCAGCGGATCAAAGACGGTGCCAAAAAGTGAATTGCGGGGCCAATGGCGGGGGTGACCAGTGACGGTACATTTTTTCGAGCCATTTTACCTGACCTTGTGGGACCTGACTGAGTGAGATTACCCACAGCCCAACATGTTGTTCCGTGTTGAATAAGTTTTGTTGGCCTGGTCACTCTGCCACCCGTATGTAATCACATTCTCATGTAAGGTACACTATGTACCCTATATACCTCTTCCCGCCGCCACTGCCGATAAGTGCCATGGTCGCGCCTAACCCAGAAGACCCATACGTGGTTGAGCTGGATGGCCTACCGAGGTTTGCCCATTTTCCACCCACCCCTCACCTGTGTCTTACAGCTGTGTCATGCCTGTGTAATAGGCTCTGTAGTTGTGAGCTCATTAGCCTGTGTGACCCAGCCCTGGCGCTGGAGGTTGGCAAGTTTAATGGAGCATGCTTGTTTCTTTCGTGCCTTGCTTTCCATCGTCGTCCTCCGTGACTGCGACGTGTCTGCTGTGCACACGTAAAGAGCGACACAGGACACTTTGCGCTGTGGTCGCATTAGGACCACCCGTGTCGAATGATGCTGCACCCTGGGGGCCCGATGCGAAGAGCTGCAGCGCCGCAGCTGTGCAGAAGACCCTGCATCAAAAGCCTGAGTTTGCGGGCAGTTCTGCAGCGACGAAAGCACGGAAGCAGCTCTCGGTCTCAGCGCGTGGCTGCCCTTACCAGCAGCACTGAGCAGCTCATCGCCCAGCTGCTTCTGGAGAGCCCGGAGAGCGGGGACGAGGAGGACGCGCCTGGTCTTGCCTCTGCCACGGCGCAGATGAGGACTAGGCTGTCGGAGCTCGAGCAGCAGGTGGGTCCATCGTGTAACACGGGGTTACGCTGCAGCATGAGTCTCGGCAGTGCCCGGTGAGCGAGCCCACCGCGTCAGCCCTGCAGGTGCACGCGCTCGACGCCGAGATTGACCAGGCGTATGCAAGCTGCTTCAGCGGCCTGACCGTGTCAGAAACAGACACGCCGGGCACCGGGGCGGAGCACCTCCGATCCTTCGAGGGCTTGACCGAGGCCGTATTCGCAGCCCTAGGCCGTGACGAGCCTGTCGTCATGGAGGCGCTGCTGCGCGAGAAGCAGGAGCAGGACCCAGCTGGGTGGACACAGTTTCAGCAGCAGGTAAAACGCATCCCACCTGGGACACGCTCCCACCCAACTTGCTCCCTGCCTCGAGGGTAACCCCTCCCCTAACCCTAACCCCATACCCAGACGTCCAGGCAGCAGTTCAGGCAGCAAGCAGTGCACTACACAGAGGTAGGCAAGACAGCAGGTGTGGCGCTCAGCCAGCACTTCATCAGCCCCCAGCACGCCTTGCCCCTGTCCCTACTACCTTCCCGTGTCCACCCCCTCCTCGCCATGCCCTTCCTCCTTACCTTCTGCCCGCAGGTTCGCCAACTCAAGCTGAGGCGCACTCGAGCAGCTCGCGAGGCCCAGGACTTGGCCCAGGCCCTGACCTCCTCCCAGCAGCAGCAGGCTGGACGCAGCGAGCGAGCCAGCCGCCTGACATCCCAACCCCCACTCCCTGCTGCCGCCCCTGCACCCCCCACCCCACCCCCCACCACCACAGCCCCAGGGCGACCATGGGGATTCAACCTGGGGTTTGGTGGCGGCCCGCCGGCTGTGGGAGTCGAACCCCTGACCCGGCCAGTGCGCATCGTGCTAGTGTCGGGATTCGAGTCGTTCAATGTGGATTTGTACAAGCAAGCGGCCCGCCAGATCAAGGCCGTGCTGCCCAGCGTCTCGCTGGCGGTGAGAGCTGCAGGGGCCTGGTGGACACAGCGCAGTGCCTCCCTCAGTAAAGACATGCCATGCTATGACTGCCAAACCACAGCCAGCATGTCAAGCATGCGCTGCCCTGCCTGGCCCAGCCCACACCCAGCCTTACTGCCCAGTCCCCCTCCCCCTAGCCTGACCCCCTCTACCCTAGCCTGACCCCCTCTACCCTAGCCTGACCCCCTCTACCCTAGCCTGACCCCCTCTACCCTAGCCTGACCCCCTCTACCCTAGCCTGACCCCCTCTACCCTAGCCTGACCCCCTCTACCCTAGCCTGACCCCCTCTACCCTAGCCTGACCCCCTCTACCCTAGCCTGACCCCCTCTACCCTAGCCTGACCCTCTCTACCCTAGCCTGACCCCCTCTACCCTAGCCTGACCCCCTCTACCCTAGCCTGACCCCCCAGATACCCAGCCTGACCCCGCTGCCCCCCAGGCCGACCTCCATGCAGTGGCAGGGCATGCTGATCAGGGGCCTGGGCTGCCGGGTGGTTGCTCAGTGGCCGGTCAGGCGACCCAGGCTGGTGCGCTAGTGTGGTGGGTCCAGCGCGGCGCTGCGCCCTGCCTGCAGGTGTTCAGCGACAGAGACCTGGCGGCAAACAGGCAGAGGGTGGCAGACGCCCTGGCTGGCGCCGACATCTTTTTTGCGTCCCTGCTGTTTGATTATGACCAGGTATGACCAGGTGGGGTGTGGGGAATGTGACTGGAGGCAGATGCGGTGTGACGTGGCAGTGTGTTCACAGCGCTGGAGGCGGGACAGGCTGTCAGGGTGCCAAGTCCTGTCAGGCCTGTGAGTGGCAGTGGGGGGAACAGGCTGTCAGGGTGGCAGGGTGCTGCGCAGGCCTGTAAGTGGCTGCGCCCATGACATGGAACCGCGCGGCCATGGCTGCAGTTCAGGGTATAGGTCTTGGTGCCCTGCAGTGGCTGGCAATGTGCCAGAGCCATGCGGCATAGCTTTGCGCGCATCAAGCGAGCACCACGACATCTCCAGTGTTTTAGTATTGAGGCAGTGTGTCGCCTGCACACAACGCTGATTGGCAAACGCCAAGTTATGATTATGGTGCTATGGTGATGACGATTCGCCACCACGACCCTCTTCCCTCCATCCCCTGCATCTCCTGCCCCCTGCCAGGCCGGCTGCTAAGTGCCCTGCCTGCCCCCTTGCCTGCCCCCCTGCCTGCCCCCCTGCCTGCCCGGCTGTTCCTCAGCCTGACCACCTGTCTATATACCCATCCTGCCTGCCACTGTGGCTGTCGGCTGCAGGTGGAGTGGCTGCGGGGGGCGGCGGCGCAGGTGCCTGTGCGGCTGGTGTTTGAGAGCGCTTTGGAGCTGATGAGCCTGACGCAGGTCAGGGCACTGCGGCCGGGGGGCTGCCAGGCTACACCCACTGCCTGGTTGCCATCAACTGCACTGCTTACTAATACACACGGGCACCGCATACCAAACCAGCAATAATGAGGGTGGGTAAGGGGAGGGGGGAGGGGGAGGAGGGGCGGGGTGTTGTAAAGTACAGTGTAATGGTGTGATTGAGTTGAAGCGAACAGTGGTTTGATGTGGTGTGGTGTGGTGTCAGGTGGGAGGCTTCAAGATGGCGCCAGGCGCAGGGGGGGAGAAGAAGGGGCCCCCGCCTGTGGTGAAGAAGCTGCTGTCACTCTTTGGCAGCCAACGGGAGGAGGACAAGATGGTCGGCTACCTAGCCTTCCTCAAGGTGGGTTGGCAGTGGGGCACCCTTACCACAGGGTGTGAGGGGTGTTAGGGGCTGGTAGGCTGATGCTGTTTAGTGAAGATGAGGGGTGGTGATGGCAAGGCACACAGGTTCAAGGCGGCAGCGGGGCACCACAGCACAGGGCATGTGGAATGGGGGCAGGGCTGTGTGCTCAGATGTCCCGCTGGGGAGGGTTGTGAGGGGTGGGTAAGGGGAGGAGTGGCTCTGCCAGGCAGAGCCCCCCAACAGGGTCCAACAGGGTAAGCCCATGAGGTCAGTCAGCCAGCAGGTTGAGGCGGGATGGGTGCAGGGCTGAGGCCACCACAGGGTGTGAGGGGCCCACAACATGTCAGGGGTGTGAGGGGCGGTAGGCAGATGCCATTGGGTGGCGATGAGGAGGAGGACCAGGCTGGCAGGGCACAAGGGCATCGGGGATGGGTGCAGGGCTCAAGAGCTTGCCTCTGCGTCCTGCCCTATTGAACTGACAGCTGGCAGGGTTGGGTGTGACGGGCAGTGTGACATGAGTGATACACAAGGGCGCTGGTGCAGGGCAGTGTGACGGAAGCAGAGCCAGGGTGTCGGTGCAGGTTGGCCCAGCGCTGCTGAAGTGGGTGCCGGGCAAGCAGGCGGGTGACCTGCGCACCTGGCTCACCACCTACAGCTACTGGAACCAGGTGGGTCATCAGGCAGGCCAGGTGACCTCAGCACCTTCTGCTGCAGCACCTTCCTGATGCTCAGAGCTGCCCATGTCATCAGAGACCTGGCGCCAACACCAAACACTGAGCAGGCTCGCCAGGCTGCTGGAGCTGCGCAGCATGATCTGTCAACCTAAGCCCCTGTGGCTGCTGCTGCTGCTGCTGCTGCTGCCGCCGCCACCGCTGCTGCTGCTGCTGCTGCTGCTGCTGCTGCACCTGCTGCTGCTGCTGCTGCTGCTGCCGCCGCCACCGCTGCTGCTGCTGCTGCTGCTGCTGCTGCTGCACCTGCTGCTGCTGCTGCTGCTGCTGCTGCTGCTGCCGCCGCCACCGCTGCTGCTGCTGGCTGCTGCTGCTGCTGCTGCACCTGCTGCTGCTGCTGCTGCTGCTGCTGCTGCTGCCGCCGCCACCGCTGCTGCTGCTGGCTGCTGCTGCTGCACCTGCTGCTGCTGCTGCTGCTGCTGCTGCTGCTGCTGCCGCCGCCACCGCTGCTGCTGCTGGCTGCTGCTGCTGCTGCTGCACCTGCTGCTGCTGCTGCTGCTGCTGCTGCTGCCGCCGCCACCGCTGCTGCTGCTGGCTGCTGCTGCTGCACCTGCTGCTGTGGTCCAGTCTCACCTGTACGAGCCAGCCCCTGCTTGCCGGCGCATGCAGGGTGGCCTGACCAATGTGGTTAGCATGTTCCTCTACCTCATCAATGCCGTCATCGCCCCGCTGCCCGCCAGCCTGACCAGCCCAGCTGCTGCCCCCTCAGGGTCGCCAGGGGGCCATGGGGCAGCAGCTGGAGGGGCAGGCAGGGCCGTGGGGGCTGCAGCAGCAGCAGTGATGTCCGCCCCAATAGAGACCCCATCGCTGGGCTGCCTGCACCCCTTGTATGCGGAGGGCCAGGCTTACTTCGCCTCCCCCGCTGAGTACATGAGGTGGTGAGTGCAGCCGTGTCAGGGGCGGCAGAGGCTGGCAGGGGCAGCTAGAGAAAGCAGGCTGTGGTTGGCCCTATACAGCAGGCAGGGGCAGACCGGCAAGCAGGCATACCGGCAGCTGGCATGTGCCATGTGGCAAGGTGGGGCAAGGTGTGCCTGGGCCTACAGCCTCAGATAGGGCTAGCCCCTGCAATCCTGTGGCATGTGGTAGTTGGCAGTTGGCAGTTGGCAGTTGGCATGTGGCCCATCAGGCCCATCCCGTTGCCAATGCTGGGAAGCTGTTGAACCTGTAAAGCTGCTCCTCACGGGGCATTGACTGCGTCGTTTGTCGATGGCTTCAGGTACAACCAGCATGGACCCCTGCGGGGCACGGGGGCGCCTGTGGTGGGCGTGCTCCTGTACCGCAAGCACGTCATCACGCAGCAGCAGTACATCACCCAGCTCATCACCTTGATGGAGCAGGTGAGGGATGGAGGTGAGGGCCACTGTCTCTTGACACTCCACGCTACACAGCTTGTTGTGGTCATATGGAGCCTATATAATGTCACGGAGCGTCACAGAGCCAGTCATGAACCACGCTGAAAAACCGCATGTCACACACAGGACAGAACTGCATCACTCGGTGCATGGTGCTGGCTACCCCAGCCATAGAGCTGATGAGCTTGAGGATACTCCCACACCATGTCACACACAGAAGCTGCATGGCACCTGGGTAATGGCTACTCAATGGCTTGAGGGCATGCGCTGATGCTGAGTAGAGCTGACGATGCAATGGGCACAATGGGAACACCACCACACCCCTCCACCCCTCAGCCCACTGTTCCACCCCCTGCTGTGGCACCACCACACCCGTTAGCCCCCTTACCTCATTGTGGGCCCCCCTGCTGTGGGACCAGGAGGGGGTGCTGCCGCTGCCCATCTTCATCAACGGGGTGGAGGCCCACACTGTGGTGCGTGACCTGCTGACCAGCCGCTCAGAGCAGCAGGCGCTGGCCAGGGGGGTCACAGGCGGCATCAGCCCCACACTCAGCCGTGATGCGGTGCCTGTGGACGCTGTGGTGTCCACCATCGGCTTCCCCCTGGTGCGTGAATGGTGACGACTGCTGTGCTGGATACTGCAACTTGGCCTAGAAAACTCAGCCAGGCATGATCGAGCAGGGCAGGGCTAGGCGGCTGTCACACTGTGGCTTGCTGTGTCCTTCCCCTCTGGCAGTACCCTGGACGCCTCCAGCAATACACTGAAACTGACCCACTCCACCACAAGCTCTACCACAAGCACATAGGCAAAAGCAGCAGCAGCGGCAGTGCATGGATGATGTTGGCAGTGGAGAAGGACATCATGCATGACCATGCCACTCCGAACTATTGGCATCGCAGCATGCTTTCAGTATCTGCGCTGTCATCTGGCTGCCACCACTTACCCTGGAAGGCAAGGCATGCAGGTGGGGGGCCCAGCAGGAAGCATGGAGGGCGGCCGGCAGGCGGATGTAGCCAAAGCCATATTGACATCCAAGAACGTGCCATACATCGTTGCAGCTCCGCTGCTTATCCAGGTGAGTTCAGATAAGAGACAAAACGTGTAAGGGGTGTGCCCCCGTCGACACACTTTGTAGTGCGAGCGTTTCGATGTGAATGCATCTGCCAAGCCCTGGGGGTTTGGTCTAGTGGTATGATTCTCCCTTCGGGTGGGAGAGGTCGCGAGTTCGATTCCCGCAACCCCCCACACACCCACCGGCAATAGTCGGCATTTTTGTTCTCCAACGCTATGCATCGCAACCTGGCACTTTCATATTTGTTCCTCCACATTGTGTGGTGTAAGCTTGGTTGCTCCTTTCATGCTGCCGGTGTCCTGCCCCCTGGTCGATCCTCTTGCTCGGCCTGCTCGCTGCAGGATATGGGAAGCTGGACCCGTGACGGCATTGCCGGACTGCAGTCAGTGGTTTTGTACAGTTTACCTGAGCTGGACGGTGCGCAAAGCTGCTTCACTGCCAGGCCAGCTGTGATACTACTCCCGCATTGCTTGGGTTGGGCGGGGCAATGCCTAGAATAAAGGGCCTGTCAGCAGGCTGCCCGTCTATGGCCATGCATGTAGGGGTTGCCACAGCTTCCTGGTAAAACTTATGGAAATGGTGTGCAGGTGCCATTGACACCGTGCCGCTGGGTGGCCTGGTGGGCGACGCCATCTACCTGGTGCCAGAGCGGGTCAAGAAGATGGCGGGCCGCATCCGTGCCTGGGTCAGCCTGAGGTGAGCGCCCTGCCAGCAGCCACTGAGGGTGACACTGGGACTAAGGTAGACAGCTAGGGGAGCAGCCAGCTTTGAGGGGGCCCAGCACAGCAGCAGCAGCAGCAGCAGCCAGTCACACTGCTGCGCTCATTGCAATGTGCTTCCGCTCTCTCCCAACTGCCCGCTGCCGGCTGCCCAGTGTTCCCTGCTGCCTGGTGGCTGTCCAGGCGCAAGGCTGCGCATGAAAGGCGCGTGGCAATTCTGCTGTACGGCTTCCCACCCGGGGTGGGCGCCACCGGTACAGCAGCACTGCTCAACGTGCCCAAGTCCCTGCAGGCCCTGTTGGCCGCGCTCAAGGTGGGGAAGGGAGGGGGCAGGCCGCCACCAGGGGGTGATTGGAGACGAGCACCCCGCCCCCGCCCCCCGCCCTCCCGCCCTCCTGCACCCCTGCCCTCGCCCCTACCCCCGAGTCCGCCCTCTTGCCCAAGACCCCAATGTGCTCCTATGTCTGCCAGCTGCCCCTGCTGCCCCTCCTGCAGTCTGAGGGCTATGACCTAGGCCACCTGGACCTGGCCGCCTTTGACGGCGAGCAGCTAGTGGCAGCGCTGTCCGGGCAGGCTGAGCAGCGGGCGGTGTCCAGGGGCGCCACAGGTGAGCTGAGCTGCCCGGCTGGCTGGCAACTGAGGAAGAGAGGCGAGGTGTAATGTGGGGCAAGGTATGCCAGGCGCAGGAGTCAGGTATGCCAGGTGCAGGGGCCAGGGTCCAGGTAGGCTCGGGTGGCAATGAATCGATGACAGCCTGGTAGAGGCGGTTGAGCCGGGACTGCGGCAACCCCGGGCCAAGGAAGGGGACAGGTGGGCGCCAGGGGCCGTGTGAGGAAGAACACCTCGACCCACCTGTTTAAGGTTGCCCTGTCTGGGGCTCCTCCCCCCTTGACATGGGGGTTGACTGAGACGGGGAAGGACAGTAGGTCTTTGCAATGTTGGGTTCACACCGTTATAGCCGTCAGCCTGGAGGCTAGTTGGCCTGACAGACAGCGGCGGGTGGGATGGCTGGAGCCAGGGCCCGGGCTGGTTGAGTGAGCACAACGCTTTCCAGGCTTTCAGGCTGCAAGAGCAGCGTGCTTTGCCATGCATGACTTGAGGTCGCAGGTCTCAAGGCCAGGAGGGAAGGGTGGAGGGGAGGGGTGGGTGGTGCACCACATGCTGTGCGGCTTCCACTAGGTTCAGCTTAACAGGCAGCACTGATGTGTGTGGAGGGTGATGTCACTCTCTCTATGCTCCCAGTCCTGCAGCACCAGCCCCATTAGGGTTCAGCTAGGCTTTTGACAGGCGTAGTCTAAGCAACCACCCTCACCATGGATCCACTCCTGCCCCAGCTGCACCCGAGCTTCTCTCCACCTCCACCCCCCCATGGGCCCCCTGCTGCTCTGCCGACCCAGGCTGCTGGATTGACCCCCGGCTAAGCCAGGCTGCCTACTGCCCCCTGGCTGTAGGGGTGAATGCGCTGGGGGTGGGGCCTGCAGCAGATTGGGGGTTGCGCCCGGGGGCAGCGGAGGTGGACAGCCAGCAGCTCAAGGTGGGGCCCACCACCACCACCACCACCACCACCACCTGACCCACTCACCCAGCCTGCGTGGCCCCTGGGCCCTAACCGCCCTGATGCCCCCCCCCCCCTGCCCCCTGCCCCTGCCCCTGCCCCTGCCCCTGCCCCCGCCCCCGCCCCCTGCCCTGCCAAACACGCCCCTCCCCCAGACACCTGACCCAATCACCCAGCTTGCGCGGCCCCTTGGCCCTAACCGCCTTGTTGCCACCTCCCCCCCCAGCCTCCGCCCCCGCCCCCGCCCCCGCCCCTGCTCCCCCCCCTGCCCCTGCCCCTACCTCCTGGCCAGCTGCTGCTCCCCCCAGGCCTGGCTGAGCTACCCTGCTGACTGGGGCCCCACCGACTGGGGCCCTATCCCCTTCCTGCCGGACAACGACATCCTGGTGCAGCGCCTGGAGCGGCAGTGGGGCAACCTGCGCTCATACAGGCAAGCGGGGGCAGGCCCCCCCTCCCCCACACCTGTCCTGTAGGACCCCCCCCTCCCTGGGGCAGGGGGCAGGGGGACGTAGGGGGTTCTGAGCTAGGTCGGGTTCACAGGTTGGGATGTTGGCAGTGCACCTCCCCCTGGGGAGGGGAGGCAGTTGGTGGCGCTGCCCAGCCGCGAGCACCAAGTAGGGCTCCTGCCCCTGTTGAAGTTGGTGTTGGCCTGTGTCTTGCTGTGGTGCAGCTAGGGCTGGCGGCTGGCTGGTGTCAGGCACATTCATACACACATTCATGCACACATTGGACCTGGACAGCCACACTGGCATCCTGCCTGCTTGCCTGGCCCTGAGCCCTGAGCCTACTTGCGCGGCGGTGAGGAGCACAGGCGCTTGTAAATCCCGGTGATGGATAAATAAATAAATAACTAAATGATTATCATCGGTATACTATACAAATTTATATTGGTACTCGTTTCGGGGGATTATGCAGATATTGGTTGTTGCGCACCCCGGCTTGCATAGCCCAGTGCTGGACCGCCTGCCTGGCCTGTGTGTGACCTGCAGGGGTCTGGCCTGCTCTGCTGCCGGGAACCTGGTCGTGCCGGGAGTCACGGCAGGCAAGGTGTTTGTGGGGGTGCAGGTGAGGGGAAAGAGCGGGGGCTGGGCTGGGAGGGGTGGAGGGTGGTGGGGAGGGGCTAGGGGGTGGTGGGTGGGGTGGTGGGCTGGGGGCAGCGTACAGCATGAGCTTGATGTTTTGATGCTGTGCGTGTGTTGGGCAGCCCTGCTGCCAGCATCAGCCATGCTCCGTCTCCAGTCCTGTTGCCTGCCCTGATGCTGCCTTGAGCTACAGCC
>JASKMD010000019.1:8492640-8495140 GCA_030144725.1 Haematococcus lacustris
TGCACGGCTGGGCTGCACACCCCAGCCCCCCCAGGCCCCCCTGAGCCCCCAGGCTGCAAGGGGTGCCTTCCAGACTCCGCCCTCACCTCCGCCCTCACGCCCCACACTCCAGCAAAGCAGCGCTAGCCCCCCCCCTGCCCCCCCCCTGTGCTGCTCTGCCCCTGGGCGCTCCACCCCTGGCCCCCCAGCCCGTGCCCTGCACCCCAACCTGCTGGCCACAAGTGTGACCCTGAGCAGGTCACCCTTCCCCCCTCCCCCCACCCGCCCTCCCCCCTGCCCCCATGCAGGCGCATACCCGGAGACAGTTGCGGTCAACCTGTGGGGCCTGGACGCCATCAAGACCAAGGTGGGTCACACCTGCTCAGCCAGCAGCCTCAGCAGACAGGGCAGTGGGCTAGAGGAAGGGTCATTGCTGTCGTTGACGCTACACCGGAAGGAGAGTGAGGGGAGTGATGAGGGGAGTGATGAGGGGTGGTGTGATGCTGACCTGGGGTACGAGGGTCAGGATGGGGGGAGGGGGGCCGGGGGCTGGTCTGGGGGTCAAAGGGGTCAAAGGGTGACCACACCTGTGGAGGGGTGGAGAGGAGTGCATGGGGAGGGACTTAGACCTGTGACAAGGGACCCAGGGTCAAGATTGCTCCGGCTTAGGATTGAGCCGGGAGGGGAAGGCTGGGGCTGGGGCTGGGGATGGGGATGGGGCTGGCAGGAGCTGGTCACAAGGGGCCGGGGTTTGCTGATGTCCTGCCCTGCTCTGCCCTGCCCTGCTCGTCTGCCCGCTGCTGTGCCCCCTGTGTGGTTCAGGGTGAGAGCGTGGGCATCGCCCTGGCTCTGGTGGGGGCTCGGCCGTTGAAGGAAGCAACTGGCAGGTAGCTGCCCGCCCCCCAGTCCTACCACCCTGCACCTCCGCCCCCCTGGCCCTGCCCTGACAGCAAAAGCCGGGGTTAGCAACAGTTGGGTTCACCGCTAGCAACAGCAGCAGGCACTAGGCTGGCAGGAGGCTGGGGGCAGTGGACAAACAGTTGCGGTGAGAAGGGGGCCGCAGCCAATGGGGCCCGCTGAGCCCACCGTCAGCCCCCCCCCTCCCCCTCCCCCCCCCTCCACCGCAGCGGCCCCCCTACCCCCCGGTGGCAGCGCCGCCCCCCCAGCAGCTCCTCCAGGTCTTGGCTCCTCACCCCCAGGTCCAGCTGCACTGCAGGGTCGCCCGCTATGAGCTGCTGCCGCTGGCGGAGCTGGGGGGCAGGCCCCGCATTGATGTGCTGTGCAACATGAGCGGCATCTTCCGCGACTCCTTCCAGGTCAAACCTCCACCTCACTGACCCCCTGCTGACCCCCTGCTGACCCCCTCCTGACCCCCTGCTGACGCCCTGCTGACCCTACACTACACAGCTGTTGCCTCTGCTGCTGCTGAGCACCACCACCGCCGCCACTGCTGCTGCTGCCCCCTGGGCCTTGATCTGCTGATGGTACCTACGGAGGGGTGCCGCCTGTATGACGCCGTGCTTTCTGCTGCCGACCTGAAGAATGTGGTGGAGCTGCTGGACGACCTCTTCCAGCGCGCTGCAGCCGCCCCCGAGCCCCCCTCCCTCAACTTCGTGGCCAAGCATGCGCGGGCCATGGCCGCCAAGGGCCTGGACAATAGCGCTGCACGGCTGTTCTCAAACCCCGCAGGCGACTATGGTGCGCCCACCCCCTCCTACCCACTCATGCTGTGTCACTCTAGGTCACACTGGCTCATGCCGGGTCACGCTAGGTTACACTGCATGGTGTGGTGCCTCTGTGGAGGGCGGTGCTGCAGCCTGGCTGGGGGCGGGGTGGCAGACCCCATCTTTCCTGATCTAGCGCAAAGTGATGTTTCCTGTCGCCATCTCGCCTGGCCTGACCACGCGCTGCGCCTCTTCCGCATCTTTCCTGACCTGGCGCAGAGTGCTGCCCCCTGCCCCCTGCCCCCTGCCCCCTGACGCCATCTCGCCTGGCCTGACCTGACCACGTGCTGCGCCTCCATACAGCCCCTCACAGCAGGCCCTCCTGTCTGGCGGCCCCTCACAGCAGGCCCTCCATTCAGCCCGTGCCCCCACAGCTGCCCCTGCCCTCTTCACTGAGTGTCTCTAGCACTGTCTTGTGTCAGCGGCCATGTGCCATCGTCATCATCATCATCATCATTGCCATGCTTCTGTTCGTGTGAGTTAGTGTGGTGTGGTGCAACGTATGTGCAGGGTGTGTGATAAGGTGTGATGTGTGGTGTGGGGTGCAGGGTCCATGGTGAATGAGAGGGTGGGGACGGGGGCCTGGGAAGGTGGAGATGAGCTGGGCGACACCTGGGCAGCACGCAACGCCTTCAGGTGAGGGGCAGGGGCAGGGGCAGGGGCAGGGGCAGGGGCAGAAGGGAGGACACTGTGCCTGCAGTACCCGCAGCTGGACCCAACCTGTTGCAACTTGCTACTTCATGTTTGAGCTGCAGCTACGGGCGGGGGCAGGAGCGAGGCGCCGCCCGGCCTGAGGT
>JASKMD010000019.1:8497640-8564122 GCA_030144725.1 Haematococcus lacustris
TGCCTGATGCTGTGCTGTGCAGTTGGGCACAGGCCATGGCTGCTCAAGGAAGTGGGGGGGCGTACGAGATCAGCCAGCGCATGACTGCCATGGTGGGTGGGGGTGGATGTGCAAAACGTGCCAGGTCTTAGCTGACTTCCTGCCCTGTTCTGCGACCTCAACACCCAAGTGCAATGTGTGAGAAATGCATGCACAGCATGGAAGGCCGGTGAAGGCCTTACGGTTCCTTGCAGCACGAACCCTTACCCATGGCGTGGTTGGCGCATCTCAATGTAAGCATGAGGCTCCTTGAGCGTCCGGGGGCCGTGTCCCGTGACGTCGCTGCTGCTCTTTTCGTCCCTCCGCTGCACTTGCCTCCCAGCTTTCCATCGCCCGATGTCTATGCGAGCCAGAGGTCATGCCGGCTGGTAGAAGTAAAGCAAGCGAGGTTCTCTTGCGTCGCAGGTCGGCTGGGCGGCAACGGCTGGCTTCAGCGAGAAGTTCGTTTGGGACCAAGCAGCTGCGACCTACGCGCTGGATCCCGAAATGGCCGACAAGCTCAAGTCAGCCAACCCGCAGGTGCGATGCAACGAATGCCAGCCTTGAGCGGCACGCGGGTGCTCGAGCCGAAGTCGCCTAGGCCCTACGAACTGCCGTTGTTTCGCAACTTACCGGCCGCCCCGTAAGCATCCCCCCCCTGTATCGAACTTGCTTGACTGCTGCTCCGCACCACGCGGTTCGCGCAGGCTTTTGCGAATGTGCTCCGTCGCATGCTGGAAGCCGCGGGCCGTGGGATGTGGACTCCGGATGAGCAGGTCCTCGCCGCGCTGAAGGAGCAGTACAGCGAAATGGATGACCAATTGGAAGGAGTAACAGGACCTAAGGCTGCCGGGAAAAGAACTGCCAAGCAGCAGGATCAGGAGCAAGCGCGCCCCACTGCAGTCGCCGTGTCGTGACACTTGTTTAGGTGCTCCATGGCTGGTCGCAGCGCATGGCAACTTCAGTCAAGGCGTGCGTAAGGCAGGGTACTGTATGAGGTTGAGGTTTACTATGGAGCGTTGGTACAGAGTTACTGTTGAAGGGAGTGTAGTTAGCACCGTTAGGAGGGTAGCACACATTGCATTGCAAACAACATGCGAGTTGGAAGGTCAACGAAGTGAATGGTGTGGGGAGGTACCCCGCCCCGCCCCGCCCCACCCTTCCCTAGTATCTCACCCAGCTGCTGAGACGGCCCGGCAGACCCGCCGTCAACGACATCAGACATGCGCCACATCCTCGCGTAGCATCATCGGCGGGCTCGCACAGTGATATTTGGCGGGCTTCGGTCGGTAGCCAAGGTAGCTGCATGGGGTGCAAGGCTTTGCACGCCTGCACGGCGCTATGTCGTGTTTCTCAGTTCATTCACTAGATTGGTCAATGCGCTGACAAGCTGCCTTGCCCCGCACTGCCAGGTAGCTGTACGGGGCGCAAGGCTTCGTACCGTGTCATGGTTGTTACATAGCGACCATCCCAAATGTACATTAATACTGGCCCTATCCTGCCGCGCAACATCGAAACTCAACTTATGTCGATGCAAGAAGCTGCTTTCGGCAGTACCATCGCAACATCGGCTCTGGCCCTACATCATATGTGCATACCCTGTGTGCATACCACGCTCCTCACAATAGTTTTGCCTGCCACAAAAGATGCCACACAATGGTGCAAAACGAACGGATGTCAACATTAGTGGCTAGCAGCGTACAACAATTCACCAAGGCCGTCCCCCACTGATGTAGAAACCTATGTGCAAGATGAGACAGTCTTTTACACAGTTGTGAGATGGCCATGAAAAGTGAAGTGGTCTGCAGATGCTGTGCAAGGGGGGACATATGAAGGTAATCCCAAAGCCTTATTGGCTGGTTGGGGTGACGCATGACGGGAGCAATGGACGCATGGTTGCCATGCGCAACATGCAGTGTTCGGCTGCGAGCCAGGTGCATCAGCCGTCACAGTGCTGAGCTGGCTGAAGCAAGCCGACACACGCGAGCGCAACACCAGCCTCTGCAGCTAGCATGCTGGCAGCTGTAACAGAGGCATGGGCAGGCAGGGCAGGAAGCCGAGGAGAAGTATGATGGGAGCTAGAAAAGGATAGGTTGGAGGGTTGGGTAAAGGATGGGATGAAACGCACCATGAACACTTGGAGCACAGGCCGTGCTCAGGTGTTGCTTGCTTAGGCACCACCATGCTAAAGAGTGGTTGTCATGACTACAGCTGCTTCGTGGCTCAGCGAATGGAGCACGAGCCAGGGTCCCCTGGTGAAGGGCCAGCCAGCGCCTACAAACTTGTCCCTATGTGGTGGAGTGAAGGCCTGCACTGGAAAAAGGCTTGCAGGGCCAGGCCTGAGAGGGCCAGTGGGGCGCCAGCATGCTAGTGGCACAGCCAAGCCATCTAGGCCATCTTTTCTTAAAAGCGACCTCTTCCTGAACCCGTGACTGATGGATGTCCCAGCCAAAGCACCTTGATACCTGGCGTCCTTGGTACTGCCTCGCTCCAAATGTAAGAGGGTTGGCGGGCGTTACTGTTTCATGATGCGGCGCACCCATTGCTCCATGTCGGGAGCTGCCTCGCCTCGCGACATGTCCACTGCGGGCAGCGCGGTCTGCGGTCGGCTAGTGCGCCCTGTCAGGCGCCCACTAGTGCGGGCGCCATCGGAGCCCTCCGCCGGTCGTTGCGAAGGTGTCGCGGAGCTGGCCCACGCCACTACACTCGTGGGGACCGTGGTCGTGGACGCGTCAGGCGAGAGCCTCTGACCGCTGCTTCCGCGAGGCGTGAGTGGTTGGGGGTGAACAACAGCAATGCGCGTAGGGGCCAGCGGCGGGCGAGCCAGCGCCGTGTCCATGACGGCCGCCCCCGTGGCTGAGGTGCGCGGTGTGCGCCAGGTGGGCGTGCTGGCAGCCAGCCCAGGGCCGGACTGTGTGGGGCGGCGCTCGCCCGATAGAATGATGCCGGAGGTGTTGTAGGGCAGGGCGGACGATGGGCGGACAGACTGCTGCGCAGCCATCCTGCTCGTGCGAGCTGTCATGCCGCCTTCTTCCGGCCCTTGCTCAGAAGCCAACACTGCAAGGCGCGCCGCCACGGCTTCGGGTGCTTGGGTGGCATCCATGCTGTTGCTCAGCGACTGGTTCAGCCGCAGCTGTGAGGGCGTGACGATGCCCGTGGTGGAGCTAGCGGATGAGCGGAGCCCGGATGTCTGCAGGACGAGGAAAGCAGGACAAGTCGGTCGGTCAGTCACTCACAGTCCGTCAGCCGAAAATCAGTCGCAACCCACGACAGCATTGTAAGCTGTTGAAACACTCTGGCAAGTCAGCTAGAAGCCTGCAGCCTCACAGCCACCCTCTGCTTCAGCTCAAGTATGGACACTTGAGCCCAGTCCAACCGCCTCACCTCGACTCCCTTGGGCCGCAGCTCTGCCAGCCGTCCCGCGGTCAGGCCCGAGGCCACATTCCCCGCCCCAGCCGCAGCCGCCATGGCCGCAGCCACGGCTGAGTTGCTGTCAGGGGAGTATAGCACCTCCTCGCCCTGCACACTGGCGTCCTCTGCATTGGGGTCTGGACAGTCCCACATGGGCAGGGTTACGGGAGGACTTGCACTGGGTGCAGTGCTTGTGGTGCCGGCAGAGGCAGGGCGCGACCTGGCTTCAGGGGTTGCATCCCCTGGGCTGGCCACCGCCGCAGCTGTGGTGATGGTGACCATGCTCTCCTGGGCGGGGGCAGATGTGGGGCGGGGGGGGGGTGTCTGGGGCGATGCTGCCCGGCGTGGTGGTCCTTGCTTGAGCGACTGCAGTGGAAGCAGCCGCGGCTGCAACGCTGCTCGCAGCCGCCGCTGCCAGCGCGGACCGGGGGTTTGAGCCGCGAGCAGGGCCAGGTGCAGCCGCCATTGCTGCAATGGGCCTGGTGTCTTGCACGAAGGAGGGGTCCGTGACTAGAGTCAGAGTCTCCACCCTCTGCACCCAGCATGGGCCATTAGCATGGTGTGGTCAGGGCAGCCAGCTGCGTGGCTGTTGGGAGGGCTGGGCAGAGTAAGCACGGCAGCATTGTGTGATCAGGGAAGCTGTTCAGGCAGCAGTCAAGGAGCAGCAGGAGTGGAGCTGTTTGAGGAGCAGGTTCGAATGAAGAGCAAGGCTTGCAGCAGCAATGAGACTTGTGCTTCATGAATGGGTGATATGCGCCATGTAAGTTTTGCATGGCTTGTCTACGCCATGTACAGCATGCATGCCATGTGTGTGTGAGGATGGCTTGCTGCTGGGGCTCGCTGCCCCTTGCACTCACCGGCCTCCTAGGCGGAGCAGCGCTAGTAGGTGGTGGTGCAGCCCGGTTCTGCACGCTGTGTTTGCGCGACTTGACCACGAAGAAGGCCACCAGCGCCAGCAGTGCCAATCCGCCGATCGCTCCGCCCACCGCGCCGCCAATCACAGCGTTAGAGGTCGCTGGACTGTTGACCAGGGCGCTGCCACCATTGTCCCCGTTGGAAGGTGCACCTCCGTTAGCGATGTTGGGGTTGGGGATGACGGAAGTGCACTGGAGGTTGGTGACATCGCGCGACGTCAGCCCCGCGAGTGACGATGCCAGCGCACTGCACTGACTGCTGACGCTGCCGCTGCGCGTCTGCGGCTGGGTGACGGTGATGCCAGTGGACAGGATGGGGGTGCCGAAGCCGCACAGGTTGCTGCCAAAGGTGTTGGACAGGGCGCTGGAGGTGGGTCCGGCCAGGTTGGTGGGTCCGACTACCTGGGCAGCCGCGGGGTCAAAGTCAATTTGCACGCTCAGCTGCACTGCCTCATTGCAGATCTGCGACAGCGCACGGCCCCTGCGGCGCTGCAGCGTGGCGCCATAGCGGCAGGTGGTGGTCACACGACTGAGAGTGAGACCCAGCGAGTTGGCCACGCTGGTGGTGAAGGCGATGCGGGAGGCGGGGGTGCAGTCAGGGACGGAGGTGAAGTCGGAGAAGCCCACAGGCAGGGTCAGCAGGTAGCTGCTGATGTTGGCCTGCAGGCAGAAAGGCAGGAGGGGGGCAAACAAAGGCGAGGCCTAGAGGTGTGGAACAGAGTAGGGTGAGGAGCAACTCAGGTAATCTTGAGCTCAAAGTATAACCTAAGTGATCGACATATGTAGTAGGATCCTGTTTGCAGTGTCAATTGTGCTTGCGACAGGAAGGGTTAGGGTTATCATTAGGGTTAGGGTTCGTTTAGCCCCGTTGCTCGTGACGACAAGGACTGCCTGCAACCCGCCCCACAGCCTCCCTCCCACCCTCATAGTCTCCCCCACCCACCTGCACATCTGCCGAGGTCCTGACAAAGATGTCATCCAGCTCGGTCTGGTTCCGTATGGTCCTCAGCACATAGAACTTGGCCACCAGCACCGTGACGTTAGTGCCCGCTGCGGTACCTGGCGGCAGGGGAGGTCGGGGAGGAGCTGGCGGTGGTGCAGGGGGGGAGGGGGGGGCCGGGCCAGGCTGGATCACCACAGCCCCGCTGTTGTTGTCGACGAAGGCCAGGCCTGGCACGTCGATCACAATGTCCATGGAGGCGGTGGCGGGCGGCAGCACGACGTCACCAGTTGCGTTCCACGGGCCGAAGGCGATGGAGGTGGCTCCAGGGGGGTGCAGGGTCACTGAGATGTTGGCGGTAAGAGGTTTCAGCACTTGCAGGCGGGAGAGGCCACCGGGCATCTGCAGCAGTGAGAATAACAGAAAACAGGAGGTCAGTGGGACCTGACCTGTCACACAGTCACTCACCCTAGTATGGCACTGGCACTGACACCAGTCACAATTCTTAGGACAGGTGTGACAGGTGTGACAACTGAAAGCTGCAGACCTTGAACGACATGAGCTATTACTGTGGCCAGTTGTCACATTGGCTGGGAGGTGGCAAGAGGACGAGGGCACAGCCCAGCCCTGATCACCTCTCACCTGGTCCAAGTTGTACTGCGTGATGTTTGTCACGGTGATGGTGTAGGGCTTGATGAGCTCCGGGCGCTGTGGGCCACGGAAGGCCAGGCTGAGGCAGGACCAGCGCCAGCAGGTGGAGAACGCAAACTGCTGCTGGAACACTGCACAGCCACACCCACACCACAGCCACTCAGTTCAGCACTGTAGCAGCGCAGGGCGCTGGCTGACGGCAGGCACTCACCATCATAGTTGGGCAGGAACAGGCACTGCTGCAGTGTGATGTTGCTGCCAGGCCGCGTGACCAACGCTAAGGTCTCTCCTTCCGGACAGGCACCCGAGGCGTCCGGCACGTCAGGGCAGCGGCAGATGGTGCCGGGCGGTGCGGGCGGTGCGGGCGGTAGGTTTTGGTCGGGGTACAGTTCCATGGTCACGGCCGCGGATAGATCGTCGAAGCCCACGGGCACGGTGAAGACGAAGGTGAAGTTGCTGATGCCAGAGGACGGGGAGGTCACATTGCCGCTGACCCAGTCTCCATTGGGCAGCGCAGTACCGCTGTTGTCGAAGTACAGCACGGGCACGCCCGCCGCCTTTGGCTTGGCAGTCACGCTAAGCTTAACGCCGGGCGTGGCCTTCACTGTCGCGTTGTACACCGCCCCAGCCGGCATGTTCTTGACGTTGAAGCGATCCAGGTCCGTCACGGTGGCGGTGAAATCGGAGGATGCAAACACGTCTGGCAGGCAGGCGTAGCGCCAGCAGTAGGAGAAAGCGAACTCGTTGGTGAAGAAGTCAAAGTTGCCAGGGTCGATGCACTGCCGCGTCGACTGTGGGCAGCAGCGCCGAGCACGCAGCAAACGTTGGAGCAAGCAAACACTGCAGATCGTGCCACACGCGCTTTGTGCATCCATCAAGGAAGGGCGGTGAGGTGCGACCAGATGGCGAGATGAGGTGCGACCTGATGCATCACGCCCCACTCCATCCTTCTGAGGCTGCTAGTTATATGGCTGGTTGCTAATGAGTTTCCTTTGTTTCCTACAGAGCCTTCTGTTTCCTTTGTCTCCTTGGTGCTATCAGCCTGCTGGTCCCTCTCCTCCTGAAACTGCCCGCACCTGGCCCTGCGCTGCCGACAGTGTGGTTAGGGTAATAGGGATCTGGATGCCGCTGCAGGCGCCGCCGGCCCCGGGCACAGCCGCGCAAGCGCAGGAAGAGCGCGGTACTGCGGGCTGCGGCAGGCTGGGATACGCGCGCGACACCAGCGCCCCGGCGTACTGGTTGTCGCAGTTGGCTCGAGTGCTGACGACGTACGTGATGCTGCACAGGCAGGGAGGCCAGGCAGGCCGGTAGGCAGGCTGGAACCAAGTCACCCGCCACCGCCAACCAGCACACATACACTGGCAGTGCTCCCTCGCCAGCATCACCCAAACAGCCCACCCAGCCAGAACAGCCAGGATCTGTCCATGGCTGCCATGGTGGCGAACCACTGCCCCTACCCGCTGTAAAGGCTTCACACACGCAGGGCTGTTGGGGCAGTGGTCCAGATGAAGAGTCCAGTGTGGGCTGGTTCAGGCTGCAGCTGTGAGCTGCGAAGGGGCTGGGCGATGCCCACTCACCCGTTGAGGCCTGTGCTGGGCACGATGACGGCCTGGTTCACGTCCAGCGCGATGTCCTGCAGGTCAGTGTTGGTGAGCGCCACACTGGCGGTCATGGTAGCACAGGAAGGTGCCATGAAGCTGGCCAGGAGGCCGCTGCCTGCGGGGGGGGTGTCAAAGGTCGGCACTGGCACCGCCGCCGCCACGATGGTGACCCTGGCAGCAGGGTTGAAGGAGGCGGGGTTGGCCAGGCAGTCCCAGCTCCAGCACAGGCGGAAGGAGTAGGAGCCGGCCAGCTGCGGCTTCATGGTGTCCACGCACTGGAAGGCCACGCCGCCAGTGAGGCTGTTGGTGAAGGTGAGCAGCCACTGGCCGGAGGGGCAGCCCCCGGGCGGCACTGGGTTGCAGGGGCAGCCAGCCAGGATCACAGGGGGGGCTGGGGGCACTGGTGGTGGGGGGGAGGGGGGAGGGGGGGGGAACGGCGGGGGGGGTCCAGGAGGGGGAGGCGGGCCTGGGCTGGGAGGAGGGGGGGGCATGGGTGAGGGTGGAGGCGGGGCTGGGGAGGGGGGAGGGGGGAGAGGGGATGGAGATGGTGAGGGGGAGGGGGGGGAAGGAGAAGGGGGAGGAAAGGGTGGAGGGGGGCTGGGGTAATCAGGCGGGTTGGGGTAGCCATGCTCTGTGGGCTGATATGGGTATGGGTTCTGTGGTGTTTCAGGAGAGGGAGGAGAGGGAGGGGAGGGAGAAGGAGGGGGGGTGGGCGATGGAGGTGGAGGGCCAGGGGGGGGTGGTAAGGGCGGGGGTGGCGACGGGGGAAGGGGTGAGGGTGGGTTTGGAGAGGGAGGTGGCGGGTTGGGGGAGGGGGGGGCGGGGGAGGGAGGTGGCGGGTCGGGGGAGGGGGGGGCTGGGGAGGGAGGGGGAGGGTATGGAGGTGGCGGCGCAGGCGGCGGTGGCTGAGGGGGAGGGGGGGAGGGAGGAGGTGGAGATGGAGGAGGTGAAAGAGGAGGATAGGGGGAGGGTGGATCAGGAGAAGGGGGGTCAGGGGAGGGAGGTGGGGGAGAAGGAGGAGGGGGGTGGGGGGGAAGGGGGGATGGAGGAGGTGGAGAGGGCGGGGGTGGCAGGGGGGGGTAGGGTGAGGGTGGGTCAGGAGATGGTGGTGGAGGGGAAGGAGGAGGGGGCAAGGGAGGAGGGGGGTGTGGGGGAGGGGGGGAGGGAGGAGGTGGAGATGGAGGAGGTGGAAGAGGAGGATAGGGGGAGGGTGGGTCAGGAGAAGGGGGGTCAGGGGAGGGAGGTGGGGGAGAAGGAGGAGGGGGATGGGGGGGAAGGGGGGATGGAGGAGGTGGAGAGGGCGGGGGTGGCAGGGGTGGGTAGGGTGAGGGTGGGTCAGGAGATGGTGGTGGAGGGGAAGGAGGAGGAGGCGAGGGAGGAGGGGGGTGTGGGGGAGGGGGGGAGGGAGGAGGTGGAGATGGAGGAGGTGGAAGAGGAGGATAGGGGGAGGGTGGATCAGGAGAAGGGGGGTCAGGTGAGGGAGGTGGGGGAGAAGGAGGAGGGGGTTGGGGGGGAAGGGGGGATGGAGGAGGTGGAGAGGGCGGGGGTGGCAGGGGGGGGTAGGGTGAGGGTGGGTCAGGAGCTGGTGGTGGAGGGGAAGGAGGAGGGGGCAAGGGAGGAGGGGGGTGTGGGGGAGGGGGGGAGGGAGGAGGTGGAGATGGAGGAGGTGGAAGAGGAGGATAGGGGGAGGGTGGGTCAGGAGAAGGGGGAGGAGGAGAGGGGGGAGGTGGAAATGGTGGGGGGGGCGATGGCGGTGAAGGAGAGGGGGGCGGGGGTCCTGGGGGAGGGGGGGAAGGAGGGGGGGGTGAGGGGGGGGGTGGCAGGGGGGGGTAGGGTGAGGGTGGGTCAGGCGACGGTGGTGGGGGGGAGGGAGGAGGAGGTGAGGGAGGAGGGGGGTCTGGGGGAGGGGGGGAAGGGGGAGGTGGAAATGGAGGTGGAGGGGAGGGGGGAGGAGGGGAAGGGGGAGGGGGATCTGGTGGTGGAGGGAAGGGAGGAGGGGGCAAAGGTGGTGGAGGGGAAGGTGGCAATGGAGAAGGAGGAGGGGGATCCGGAGGAGGGGGTGAAGGCGGGGGGGGAGAGGGAGGAGGGGGAAGTGGTGGATAGGGTGAGGGTGGGTCAGGAGATGGTGGTGGAGGGGAGGGTGGAGGAGGTGAGGGAGGAGGGGGGTGTGGGGGAGGGGGGGAGGGAGGAGGTGGAGATGGAGGAGGTGGGAAAGGGGGAGGTGGAGAGGGGGGTGGGGGTTCTGGTGATGGTGGTGGTGGAGAGGGAGGAGGGGGAGATGGGGGAGGGGGGAGTGGTGGAGAAGGGGATGGTGGGGGTGGGTCTGGCGGTGGAGGGGTTGGTGGGGGTGGAGAGGGTGGAGGGGGCAAGGGGGATGGAGGAGGGGGAGAAGGGGGAGGAGGCGAGGGAGGAGGGGGGTTGGGAGGGGGTTTAGGTGGGAATGGGTCAGGTGGATATGGAAATGGCGGTGGAGGCTCGGGAGGGCTGGGTGAAGGGGGTGGCAGAGGTGGGGAAGGGGGAGGAGGGGAGGGTGGGGGTGGGGAAGGGGGAGGAGGAGATGGAGGAAGGGGTGATGGAGGAGGTGGGGAAGGGGGGGGAGGTGAAGGGGGAGGGGGAGAGGGAGGGGGGGGAGAGGGGGGAGGAGGGGTGGGGGGGCGGGGCGAGGGTGGAGGTGGAAATGGAGGAGGGGGGTGTGGAGGGGGAGGATTCGGTGGAGGGGGGGATGGTGGGAGGGGCGAAGGAGGAGGGGGATCCGGAGAAGGTGGTGGGGGTGAGGGAGGGGAAGGGGATGGGGGAGGAGGGGAAGGAGGGGGAGGAGAGGGTGGGGGTGGAGAGGGTGGTGGAGGAAAGGGAGGCGGAGGAGAGGGAGGCAGAGGTGAGGGAGGAGGAGGGGAAGGGGGGGGAGGGTCGGGGGGAGGGGGGAAGGGTGGAGGGGGGGAGGGGGGAGGGGGGGAGGGTGGTGGAGATGGGGAGGGCGGTGGAGGGGATGGAGGGGGTGGGGAAGGGGGAGGAGGGGATGGAGGGGGTGGGGATGGAGGAGGGGGAGAGGGAGGGGGAGGGGATGGAGGGGGTGGGGAAGGGGGAGGAGGGGAAGGCGGTGGAGGGTCTGGTGGAGGGGGGCCTGGTGGAGGGGGGAAGGGAGGAGGGGGAGAGGGTGGTGGAGGAGATGGAGAGGGCGGTGGAGGGGAGGGAGGGGGTGGGGAAGGGGGAGGAGGGGAGGGAGGAGGAGGGGAAGGGGGGGGGGGGTTTGGTGGAGGGGGGTTTGGTGGAGGGGGCGAAGGAGGAGGGGGAGAGGGTGGTGGAGGAGATGGAGAGGGCGGTGGAGGGGAGGGAGGGGGTGGGGAAGGGGGAGGAGGGGAGGGAGGAGGAGGGGAAGGGGGGGGAGGGTTGGGGGGAGGGGGGTTTGGTGGAGGGGGGGAGGGAGGAGGGGGAGAGGGTGGTGGAGGAGATGGGGAGGGTGGTGGGGGCGAGGGAGGGGGAGGGGAAGGAGGAGGAGGGGAGGGAGGGGGAGGGGAGGGAGGAGGGGGAGAAGGAGGGGGAGGGGAGGGCGGTAAAGGGAAGGGAGGAGGAGGGGAAGGGGGGGGAGGGGAAGGTGGAGGGGGTCCTGGCGGAGGGGGAGAGGGAGGAGGAGGGGAGGGTGGTGGAGGAGATGGGGAGGGCGGTGGAGGGGAGGGCGGTGTAGGGGAAGGTGGAGGAGGGGACGGAGGGGGTGGGAAAGGGGGTGGAGGGGAGGGAGGGGGAGGCGAAGGTGGAAGTGGGGAGGGAGGAAGAGGGAAGGGTGGAGGAGGGGAAGGTGGAAGAGGGGATGGTGGTGAAGGCGAAGGAGGAGGGGGCTTTGGAGGAGGGGGCTTTGGGGAAGGTGGTGGGGGTGAAGGAGGCGGGGGTACTGGTGGGGGGGAAGGTGACGGAGGGGGAGGGAAAGGGGGAGGCGGGGAGGGGGAAGGTGGTGGGGGAGAGGGGGGGGGAGGAGAAGGTGGAAGGGGTGAGGGAGGGGGGGGAGAGGGGGGTGGAGGGGTTGGCGGTTGTGGGGAGGGGGGAGGGGGCAAAGGTGGTGGTGGAACAGGTGGAGGTGGCGATGGTGGAGGTGGGGAAGGAGGAGGTGGCCTGCACAAGAGCATGGGTATGGGTACATAATGTTCAAGCGTCCATGTGCAACATACAGTGTACGAGTTCATGCTGATGGGAAGTGCGATTACAGAGCGCTGAAAAGGGTTTAAATAAAAAAGAAAGGGTTAAGAGGGTCCTGCAGCAGCATGTCTCTCCTGAAGTGCGGGGTGTGGCTGCATAGCAAGCAGGCAGCACTGACTGCGGACGTGCTCGAAAGCATGCGACTTGGATAATGCTTGACATTGCGTGCCATGAGCAGAGCGTGAAGCCCGAGGTGAGGTGAGGTGAGGTGAGGGAATGGGGGTGGGGTTAGGGGTAGGGGTAGGGGTAGCAGGTGGTGGCAGTGGAGGAGGGAGGTGAAGCGGTCCCTGGCACATGCTGCCATTGTCATTGGGGCGCTGCCCAGGGGGCTAAGGCGCGGGGTGGTGTGCCACACAGGAGTGATGTGCAATGTGACACATCGCAGCGTCTACTCACGATGGGGGTGGTGGGCTGGGAGGCGGTGGTGAAGGTGGGGGAGGGGGTGGGGAGGGTGAAGGTGGGGGTGGGGATGGCGGTGGAGGCAGTGGGGAAGGTGGGGGCGGGGAGGGAGAAGGAGGGGGGGGCAAGGGAGGACGGGGGGAAGGGGGAGGTGGAGGAGAGGGCGACGGGGGCTTGGGGGGAGGGGGTTGTGGCGGGAAGGGAGGGGGGGGCGAGGGTGAAGGTGGAGGGGGTGGAGGTGGGGACGGGGGGGGTGGTGGGGGAGGAGAGGGAGGGGGTGGAGGAGGAGAGGGGGGAGGGGGTAAAGGGGGGCGCGGCGGAGAGGGCGGGGGAGGAGGGCGCGGAGGTGTTGGTGGTGGGGAGGGTGGTGGGAAGCTGAGGCCTGAAACAGTGCCATTGATAATGTCCCAGGTGCCAGTGTCTCCTGTAGTGCCATTGCCCCCTGGTGCGCAAGAGGAGATGTTTTGGTTGGCAAACACCCTGTTGAGGTTGACCAGCACCCGCAGGCGCAGCAGGTTCCAGGGCGGGCAGGCGTCTGGTGCGGGCAGGGTGATGGCCGTGCTCCAGGTCATGCAGGTGTAGTAGTTGCCGCTGCTGGCCCAGGGGCTGGTCAGCACCAGGGGCAGCACTGCATCCACTGGGCTGCTCTGGTAGCTGGTCGCGTACGTCACCAGCACCCTGTTATTCACGTCCTGGGTGCTCTGTGGAGGGCAGGGTGGGCAGGAGGGCAGGAGGGTGGGCAGGAGGGCAGGGTGGGCAGGAGGGCAGGAAGGTGGGAGGAGGGCAGGGTAGGGCGGGTTGGGGTGGCATCTGCCAGGGTGCAGCAAGCTCGGGTGTGCGGCATGGGGTGTAAGGCATGTGGCTGTGGTGTGACCTGCGGACTTTGATCAGGTCTGATGAGGCAAGAGTAAGGCAGGGGAGAGGGGAGGCGAGAGCAAGGCGGGTACCAGAGGACAGTGACCGTGCTCACGTTGGGACCCGAGGGCGAGCCCCATATCATGTAGGGGCAGCTGGTGGTGACGGTGATGACGAGGCGGGGGCCGGAGCGTACGTACGCCGCCACCTGGCCTGCCACTGCATACTGGATGCTGCCGGTGGAGTTGTCTGGCGCCAGCAGCGGCGTGGTGAACAGCATCAGCGCAGCAGAGGAGGTGAAGCGTGTGTCAGGGCACACCTGGGGGGGGTGGGGTGCAGCCAGGCCAGGGGTGGCTGAGGGGGTGAGCTCAAGGAGACGAGGTGGAGATGAGGAGATGGAGATGATGGAGGTGGAGATGAGATGTGATGGGAAAATGAGATGTGATGGAGGTGGAATGGAGGTGAGGAGGAGATGTGATGGGGGTAAGATGGAGGTAAGATGGAGGTAAGATGGAGGAGCTGAAGCCGCTTAAGCTGGCTTGAGGGGAGCAAGGGCAGCAGCTGCGGGTGGCTGTAGTGGCAGGCAGGCAGGCAGGCAGGCAGGCAGGCAGGCAGGCAGGCAGGCAGGCAGGCAGGCAGGCAGGCAGGCAAGCGGGCAGGCAGGCAGGCAGGCAGGCAGGCAGGCAGGCAGGCAGGCAGGCAGGCAGGCAGGCAGGCAGGCAGGCAGGCAGGCAGGCAGGCAGGCAGGCAGGCAGGCAGGCAGGCAGGCAGGCAGGCAGGCAGGCAGGCAGGCAGGCAGGCAGGCAGGCAGGCAGGCAGGCAGGCAGGCAGGCATCGCACCTGTGAGTTGGGCACTTGGCCATTCAGGGCCACTGGCAGCTGGCACAGCTGGATGTCTTTGCCATAGTTGTCTGCGCTAGGGCAAAAGCCTCCAAGGCAGTTCTGACAGAAACCGGTACTTGTGGAGCAGTAGTCAATGTTGTTCAGGGCTGGGGAGGGGGGAGGGCTAGGTGGGGGCGGGGCAGGCGGGCGTGGTGAAGGTGGTGGAGGCGGGCGGGGGGGAGGGGAGGGACTTGGGCTAGGAGGTGGTGATGGTGGGTTGGGTGAGGGAGGACTGGGGGGGGTTGGGGGGGAGGGGGGGGAGGGCGGGGGTGGGCTGGGTGGGGGGAGGTCCTGTAGGGTGCAGATGGAGCTGCAGCCATCGCCATCCAGCACATTGCCATCATCACACTCCTCGTTGGGGTCAATGATCCTGTCCCCGCACCGCCAGCATGCAGGGTCATCCTTGTCCGCTTGGCCATTGTTGTCGTCGTCAATGCCATTGTAACAGTTCTCAGAGGTCAGCACAGTGTGCACGTTGCACAGGACAGTTGCACGGCAGTCCTGGTTAGGGCCGTTCATGACAGGACAACCGCCTGCACAGGGTTAGGGTCAGGCTTAGGGTCAAGGGGTGGGGTTGATGCAGCACAGGTCGACACAGCAGCAGCAGCAGCAGCAGCAGCAACGGCAGCGGCAGCCAGCTAGGGACGAGGTGGTGGCCCACAGGGCTCGAGGCTAGTGTGGCAGCGGCGCAGCTAGCCGTAAGCAGTGGGGGTCACGAGGGGGTCAGGCTGCCGGTGTGCCTCCCACCCCTCAGCCTCACTGGGGCGTACCTGCGCCTGAGGTGCCCCTGTAGAACCGCCGGTGGACCTGCATGCAGTGCCCAGCACACACAGGTGGCACACATGCTGCCCCCAAACAGCGTGGAGGTTGCCCTTTGTGAGTGGGCAGGGGCGACTCTGAGGTGCGGCATGTGGTTGGTCAGCCTCCCCTAACCTCCTGTCTGACCCACACGGCAAGGGTCGGCCTGTGTCAGTGTGGTGTGTTGACCTATGTCCAGGAGGTCAGGCTGGCCAGGCCCACAGGCCCCCTCCTCAGGCCAGGCCAGGCCAGGTCAGGTCAGGCCACTTTACTGAGCCACATCAGGCAAAGTGCAGGCTCACTGCACGCACCAGCACTCTGTAGATGCCGGACCAGTCCCTGGGCCCGGTGAAGAAGCCGTGCCAGAATGACTGCATGAATAGCAGCAGGGGGGCAATACGCCTCATGCCAACCCTACCACACATGGAGGGTGGTGGGCTGAGATGAGGAGGATGGGATTAGGGGGTTAGCTGCGTATAGGGTTGTACAAGCGGGTGGCAAGCTATGCAGGCCTCATGCGGAACACCTTCCATGGGTGCACACGCCATGCAAGCACACATGGCACTGCTGGCAACCCAAAGTGTGACCCACACCAATGACACCTCACATCACACCCCCTGCCACCCACATGGTCAAGGTTTGCTGAGTCAGTCACGTTGCTGATGGCAGCCATGTCTTCAGTGGCAGTGACGTCTGCGAACACATCTGGCGAGAACTGCAGGCAAGCCACACGACAGCAGGGGGCAGGCCAGGGTCTCGCAGCAGTGTCAGCAGCAGTACGAGTTGCTGCAGGCCACTCCAGCCTAGACCTCTGTCACCTCACCAATGCCCCCCAAACCACACCATCCCATGCTTGCCTGCTGAGCTGCTGTGAGGGTGGCAGCAGGCAGAGGGTGGCAGCAGGCAGAGTGTCAGCAGGCAGGGGGTGGTCAGGCAGGGGGTGGTGTTGTCGTGAGTGAGGCTGACCTGCAAGGGGAGCGGGAAGAAACCGTACGGGTTACTCATGCCCTGCTGGGTCAGCACAATGAGCGACCCGCCATAGTCGTTGATGTAGGTCTTCAGATCCTACGCTCAGCCACCACGGCAGGGCAGCTGTAATCTGTTCTCACAATAGCCAGGCAAGGTATGCAGTGGCAGCAGACAATAGAGAACTGCACAGCAGCGCTATGACCCTGTTCTGCACTGGCGCACACTTGGCTGCCCGCTGGTGTGACCACTGCTGCCTGCTGCCACTCCCTCTTGCTCTTGTTTCATGCAGCCAGCTGTTTCCAACGCCATCAGGCTGCTCCATTGTTGTCCAATGGCCACTTTGCTGGCTGGTGCAGCAGCCCCAGACATTCAGGCTTAACGCACCGCCCTGTACCTCCTGCCCCCTCCAGAACCTGCTACAGCAGCACTGACCTGGGAGCGCTGCTGTCGCAAGATCTCCGACTGCCAGTTGAGGATGCCGCCCCGTGTGTTGTCCGGGTTGGCCCCATTCTGGGTGTTGTTGTTGTACCAGCTGCTGGGGATGTACAGCACGCGGTACTGCAGGCAGGCCAGGCAGTACACCCACCACCACACTTCCGTTGAAGCTCAACAACACAGATTGCAGACGACAAGGAGGTGTCAGAAAGAAGTGACCCAGTGGCCAGGCCCGGTGTCAGCCCTCAGCCCTACACGTGCCCGGCACAGGAAATGCTGCGCAGGCCAAAAGCTTCACAGCAGACCTACAACAACCTACAGGCTGTGTCCAGCAGGCCGTGTCGAGGCCGTCCTGGCACTGACAGGGCATGCACACGGGCAGATTTGCACACACCACAGGTTGCCCACCAGCGTGTGTGCAGGGGCAGCCCCTCACGCCCCCAAACACCTGCATGCCCTGCCTTCATCTGCCTCACACCTGAGTGAAGTCCAGGGTGGAGAGCTGGTCGCGGGAGGTGGCATACGTGATGGGCTCTGAGTCCAAGCCAGCGGATTTGATCCACTCATTGAGGGAGTAGTTTGCCCAGTTGACTCTGTTGGAGGGGACCCTGGAATACAACAGGGTAGACAGGCAGGCAGGCAGGCATATGGGCAGGCAGGCAGGCACAGCTTCAGGGCAGGTTTGCTTCCAACTGCAGCACTGCAGAGACTGGCTGCCTTTGCACATAGCATGCTGCCTTCGGTGCTGCTGCAGGCTGGTTCTAGGTCAGGGTTATACAGCTTGTGCTCCTCTCAGATCCTGTAGCTGAACAAAACCAAGCGGGTCAAACTGGTCGAGCGCTGGTTGAGAAGCCTACTCAATGATGGTCCTGGCAGCTGATGTACGGGCTACTGCTATGGCTGTTGTTCGCAGCGATGATTGACGAGGGTCAGGCAGTGATGGGTGCAGAGCAGGGTTAACACCACAACCCTAACCCTAACACTCAGCATCCTGGATTGGCTTTCGCACCAGGGGTTCACACCCAGGGCTAGGATGCCGGCGCCGCTGGCATTGATCGCAGACGTGTCCCATGCCAAGCGCAGCACCTTGGGGTACAGGTAACCGCATTCATTGCCCGGGCTCAGGTCACAATGCTGTGCATCGTCCGCATCGTCTGTTGACACGAACACAAACTGCAAAGAGCAGCAGCAGTTGTGGCAATGCATGAAGTCAGAAAGGGACTGCAGATGACACGTATGCCCATGCAGCTCTGTTGTAGATATAAACTGACAAACAAGGACCACTTACCCCGCCTTTCGCACCACCGAGTTGAGTACCCGCCACTGCAATGCAGAAAACATTGGCAACTTTTGCAACTTGCAGACAGGGTCGCTGTCGCTCAAGCCGTAGAGAAGCCCAACCACTCACTGTTTCGTCGCTTGGCTGGCCGCAGGGATGCCAGTGCATCCTCATCAAGGGCATATTTGCTGTCCAGTGGGTTCGTGATGGTGGATTGCCAGTCTGCTTCGTCCCGCCAAGATACGTCCTGTGTAAGAAGGAGGGTACCGCACATCAAAGGCTACTGGCAACGGTGCCTCTAGCAGCTCTCGTTGGACGATTCCTGCTACTCTCAACAAGCTGACAGATTGGCGCACTACACCAGACACTAGGCAGGCATCTGTAGGACTCGTGACCGAAAGGGAGACCAGCTTGCCTTTGTATTGGGGGCCAGCACGCCAGCAGCGGTATTGTGTGCCGCCGCTATGAAAGAAACCAGCAATGCAGCCAGCAGCCGCAGGCAAGCTGGCTTACTACACCGGCGCATTGTCGCCAACTGTGCTGGAGAGAGCAGTGCTAGAGAGCACACTGCGTGTGTAGGAGTCACAACATCAAGAAAACTCTGAAAACATAAGAGGAATATGTGCTTGGCATTGTTTTCGCACAGCTTGGGGGCGTACATACCTTCATAACTATCGTGCCGCTGTCGCACAGGAGCGCTGCAATCACCGATAAGTTGGTGAGTTTCAGCAGCCACTGACGACGCTTGATCTTTGATGGCGCGAGTGTGGCTAGTGATCTTCCCGATTGTTTGAAGTTGAACGCACATTTGGTCACTCCTCCATTACTTTAAATCGCCGGCGTTCTTCACATATCCGCAGGCACGATGCGGGGTATACCAGCGAAGAAGCTGTTGCACTCGGAGGCTGATCTGTGCCGGGTCGGGCGAGGAAGTCAGAAGGTCGTGAAGTCAGAAAGCTGAAGTCAGGCATTTCCAGCAACTACCTAAAAACCACCCCCTAGGTAACCCACATCTTCGCAGCCACCTGCTCTAAAACCATCCTATCAAAGCGCTGAATTAAAAAGACGCATAGTCACAATGGCAGCTCCAGCAGTACGCAATGCCTATTTAATCAGTTATGTACGATGTCGCCCATGAGGAGCGCGCCTCAGCCGCATGCTCCGCCACAATGTTGTTTTTGCCACACCGCTCGCCCTACAGTCAAGCACTGTCCTGGGTGGAGTCTTCCCAGCCAGTGTTCACCTTGCTTTGCTGCCCTTGAATTGTTGGTAAACACAACCCCAACACTACCGCCCCGCCTCCTTGGCGCTGGCTGAACCTCCCTTGGCCTGCCTGGCACGTGGGCGAAGCTAGACCAGGTAAAAGCATCACTGCTTAAGTCTGCTGCAGGAGTTGCAGGAGCTGGGGTACATCAATCTGTGGGGTGACAACAACACCATCGAAGCGCACTCCGTGCAGCTGGCAATCAACATGCAGCAATATTTTGCAAACCCAGGCAAGTGACGGTGGTGCATATACTTTGGACCTGACCTGACCCTGACCCTGACCCTGACCCTGACCCTGACCCTGACCCTGGCCCTGACCCTGACCCTGACCCTGACCCTCATGCACATGCAGAGCGCTTTGTCAAGCTGTACGCCAAGGCAGCCAGGGCCTGGCTAGGCTGGAGCTGTTCATTAGGCTGGCGTGCAGGTATGGCCTCAACGCTAAGAGCGCGGAGCAGCAGGCCACCGACCTGGACGGGAAGCACGTGGATGAGCTGACGGCGGAAGACGCCAAGCATCACCGCCTGCTGGGCATGAAGAAACAGGGTTCCTTGCAATACACCCTGCCCCTGCCCTGCCGCATGCGCCATGCGGTGCATGTGTGCCGGTGTCTAGAGCAGTGGCAGCAGCCCCCCACCCCACCCGCGCCAGGGCAGCCAAAGCGTGGCAGGCGTAGGGGTGGTCCCCGGACCCTCACCTGCCCACCCCCCTTCACCCTCATCCCCATGGCCAGGGTGGGGATCCATTTCACCAAGCTGGATAGCAAAGTGCTCCAGGGTGTGTGCAAGCAGCTGGGGCTGACAAAGGAGCCTCGCCAAGCCTTCACCACAGATCCAGGTGGGTGGGTGGGAGTTGTGCGCTCCATACGAGGCACCGCTGCGGCTCTGGCGTGCTTAACATCCTGTGTGTGGAGTCGTCGGTGCTGGTGCTGCAGCTGGCCATGGAGCCAGCTACTTGGTTGCCTGAAGAAGTGACTGCGTGGCTGTGGGTGGACTGGGTGGCTGCGTACATGAAGCTCAGGTGGGCATGGGAGCAACTGGTTGTCAAACAGTTTGCCCGGGAGCAAAAGCCGGAGTGTTGTATAGACAGATTGCTGGGCTTGAGGTGGGTAGATGGGTGCATGGCCAGCGGGCGCCCCTGAGACCCTGTGACCAGCTGTGGCCACCCTGCCAAGCGTGCCATGCAGTTGTACTAGAGGCTGCGGCCCCGGTATGGAACCGTGCCGTTAGATACAAAGAAAGACGCCGCCCTCATCGGTGAGCGTGCATCCAGGAAGGATGAGGGTAGCAGCGGGTGTGACCCCTTGCTGCTCTCTCACCTGCATAGTTACTGCTAATAGTGGTGAGGGGCGGTCAACTGGCCCCAGTGAGCAGGTAGTCAAGCAAGTGGTGATCTTCTTTAACAGTGCTGGCACTTCGTACTGTCGACGGTGCACAATGCTGGCACCTTGTGTACAATCTTGGCATTTTTGTGCTGTCGAGGGCGACCCACTCTACATTGCAGCATCCTTTGATGGGTGAGAAAGATCCTCAGCTTCAAGCTTCTCAGTGCATCAAATGCAATCTCAATCCATTTGCGCGTAGCTCCCACTCCCAGCACACACTCTGCGCCATGCATAGTTCTGATGCCATCTACTGGCAGGCACTTCACTTGAGTCTTTCAAGTCTGCAATGCACTTCATTGGAATCATTCGAGTCTGTCGTGACAGAACAAGGTGGTTGCGCTGTGTGACTTGAAGGTATGAATTGACTAAAGGCAGGGATGCTGCCATTGACCATGCAGGGGACATTCAGTTGCCGGCCGAAGGGGGCAGCTGTACATGAGGTGCTGATAACATGCACATGGACATACATGCACATACATGCACATGCAGACGTGCAGATGCTTAGCTGGTGCATACATGAAAATGCTGGTGCTGATGATGCTCGTGCATGCCATTGACAATGCATCTAATGGTGATGTCAATTAAGGCTGAGTATTGAGGCATGCACGATGTTGTGCGGGAGTGCAGCTGTCACCAGGTCACTCTGAGCACATACGCGCAGGCTGCGAAGGATCTGTTTCACATCTTGACATCAGTGCTTGTACTTGCGAAACTATGACACGCTGGGGGTCGGTGAGGCGGAGCCGCTTCTGTCAGCGGTGCAAGTCGTAAGGAGGTTCTGGCTGCGCCTGCTGCACGTGTTCAGCACAGCGGCTCATTCGAGTCGCCCGCAGAGAAGCCAAGCAACGACTTCGTCGTCGAGGTCTGTGGACTGGGAGTGGGAGTGACACGGTTGTGTGAGGCGCGACGCGACGTCCCGGGCTGGCCCAGGGAGCGCGGCGCAGTGGGGGAGCGGGCCCAGTCCAGCGCCGTGGCTCTGGGGCTCGTGGCGGTGCCTGGGTTTGCAGTTAAGCCTGAGCGCCGCTCCTCAGCTTCGTCTGTGTGATTTGTGGCTGAGGCAGGGCGCTGGATGCGGGGTGAAGCCCGGCTGTGCTCGAAGCCCGGGTGGGTGGTGCGCTGGGTGGCAGCCAGGCTGAGCGGCACCGCGCTCTCCTGCACAGCTACTGTGCCTGGCAAGCCCACCAACACCGCAGGCTGGGCTGTGTCCTGGTAAGCAGCGGCAGCGTCCGCCGCAGTGTTGGGGGGCAGGTCCCAAATAGGCACGGCAAATGAGGGCGCGCTGGTGCGTTGTGTTGTGTCCTGTTGGCCTGAAGGAGACCGGGCCGTGGTGGGGCACTTTGCCAGGTCAAGTCGGTTCACTGGGGGCTGCGATGGTATCAGCGTGGCCGAGGGTGCGTTGTCCACCCCGGCCGGAAGTTCAAATTTAAAGCTAGCGACGGGAACCGCGGAGTTCGTGGGTGCCAGGTGGGCGCGAGGTGAGGAGGTGCCGCCGCCCAGATGACTGACCCGCGGATGAGCAGCCGCAGGCAGGTGCTGGGTCCGCGGGGAATGAGACTGCGGTGAGCCAGCTTGGGAGGAAGGACGCGAGGAGCCAGTTGAAGGTGCACCCATCCCGCGTCGGGCTGCGGCTGCCGCGCCTGAGCGGGCCATGAGGTCGTCGCCAGCCCCGCCTGCCATCTGGGATCGGATGGCCTGCGTGTCAACTGCGTCTGGTGAGTACGGTAGCGGAACGTCTTTCACGATGCCATGGCGGAGTTTGAACCCTGCAGCTGGCTTGTTGCGGCGAGCTCGGATCACGGCCAGTGCGACCAGCAGAGCAGCAGCACCGAGCCCGCCCACCAGGCCCGCGATGAGCTGCGCGGACTTTGACAAGGCGGAGGTGGGAGGGGCGGATGCCGCCACCAAGGGCCCTACGCTGCCGTCTGGGTTCAGCATGTGTTGGGAGCAGCTCTGACCCGCCACTCGAATGCCAGCCACGAGGTTATTGGCCAGCAGGTCAGCGCAGGCAGCGGAGGCTGACGCGGGGCTCAGGGAACGGGAGGCTGGCGCCGTCAGGGTGAGCAGGGTGGCGGTGCTGGCCTGTGGCGCATCACCACAACAGAGAGGGTGTCGAGAGGGCACAGCTGTAGGGCGCAAGGGTTCACAGCAGTGCCATAGCAAGCGGTCACAGACAAGGTGCAAACAGTCGTGGTGCCAAGGAATCATAGGCCCCGCAATCGTGAGCATCTTCATTGCCTTGTGCTGCCGCACCCCAGCACAAAGGTTGCAGCTGGTTGTCATTCCCATGCTGCCGTCCCTGACCCAGCATGAGTCAATTGTGCCAGCATGATTTGAAAGTCAAGCTGACATACTAGCAGTGTGGGACAAGACGTGTGGGGCAGAGCATGCAGTTGCCAAGCTCAGCCTGCGACCAGCCTGAGCCCTGCGACCACACCCGCCAGACTCACCGCGCCAAACCCGCAGGTGGCTGCAAAGCTGGACTGCAGTGCACCAGACGCCGCAGAGGCCAGCTGGTCAGGCGTCTGGCTGGCAAACGTGCCTGGTCCCAGCGACACTTGCACCACCGCTCGCACTGCCTCGTCCGCGCACAACGACCCGACCGGGCTTGACTGCGCCAGGGCACGGCCACGGCGACGGGCTCCGCTGTTGGAGCCGAGGCGGCAGGTGGCGGAGACGGAGGTGGCGCTCAGGCCCAGGCTGGCGGCCACACTGGCAGTGAAGCGCGTGCGTGAAGCAGCTGAGCAGTCCGTGAGGGCTGTGAAGTCGGTGAAGGCCACAGGCAGAGAGAGTAGGTAGCTGCTGATATCAGCCTGCAGGAGACACAAGGACGAGCAGGTTTGTGGTAACAGTGCATGACAGTCACAGAAAACAGCCTCAGCAGCCGCCGCCGCTGCCGCAGCAGTGGTGGTGATGACGGTGGTGCAAAGGATTCACACCTGAATGGCTGCGCTGGCCCTGCTCACGATGCCATCTAGGTCAGCCTGGTTGCGCAAGAGGCGCAGCACATAGAAGTTGGACACGATGACGGCAGTGTTGGAAGCGGTTGGGGGGCGGGGCGGGAGGGGGGGGCGCGGGGGAGGGGCCGGGGGGGAGGGGGGGGCAGGGCCAGGTTGGATGATGATTGCACCTGCACCAACAGGCCAGCAAGCAAGCACTGCTGCAGCTTTGTCTGCCTGATCCATATACGACTGCCACGACGCACGAAGAATCCAATGGGGTCAGGGCCCCAAGTAAAATCAAAAAGACTGTAAACCCTAACATGCATGCCCTGTCACCCTGATGAAGGAAACTGCATTGTTTCTAGCTGTGCCATACAGGTTGAAGTTGAGTTGCATACTTAGAGGAGGTGCTTGGAATCAAACGTGTGTAGGCACACAGTGCTGTCTACTAGTAGGGATGCCACGCTGACCCATGGCTGGTTTTCTCGGCCTGCTTGTCAGCAAGGGGAGTCGTCAACTCACCCACCTGCATTGCTGTCCAGCCAGGGCCAGGCAGGCACCTCAATCACGATGTCCATAGCAGCTGTGCCAGCAGCCGGGGTTTGAATGTCACTCGTTCTGCATGGTGCATGGCGCAAGCGTTGCAGATAGTAGTGATTGTATTGTCATTGAGGAGGAAGGGCTTGGGTGGATGCAAGCCAACTCTGACAGCTTGTAAAGCTCAGAGACAAGGTACGAGCTTGTGAGGGAAAGTGAACTAGAGGAAAAGGAGGCATACAGCGCGCCTCACACCCTCACCCTACTGGCCAAGGTTTTGCCCACACTAGCATTGCCAGTCAGCAGGGCAGACGCCACTGAGGAGGCAGACAGTGAGCCCACACTCATCCCACCAGCCAACGCCTTGTCCACACTAGCATGTCAACACCCGCAGTGCCAGCCAGGAGGGCAGCTGCTGCTTACAACAGCCATCTGATTGGAAATCCAGCCAACCCTCCTTAGTGTGACTACTCCTCCCTATCCCGCCCTTACCTGGTAAAGGGCCCCATGAGGGCGTCTGGGGAGCTGTCCCCCACTGGGTGCAGCAGCAGGCTCATGTTGACAGCCAGCGGCTTGAGCAGGGTCAGGCGGGAGGTGCCGCCCGGCATTTGGTCCAGGTTGTACTGCGTGATGTTTGGCACGGTGATGGTGTAGGGCTTGATGACCTCAGGGCGCTGTGGGCCTCGGAAGGCCAGGCTGAGGCAGGACCAGCGCCAGCAGGTGGAGAACGCAAACTGCTGCGCGAAGATGTCAAAGGCGGGGAGGGGCACGCACAGAGCCTCCGCCTGCCCAGCGTCTGGGTCGGTGCGCGAGTAGAGCGCTGGGGTGGTGCCGTCAGGGCAGCTGCCGTCAGCGCTGGGAGGGGAGGGGCAGGCACAGAGGGAGGTGGCAGGGGCAGGGGGGGAGGCGGGCAGAGCTTGGCCCGGGTACAGGTCCTGTAGGTGCAGAGGCGGGCGAGGTGAGGTGTGGTGCGGTGAGGGCAGAGCAGGGCAGGTGCAGGCCGGTGGTGAGGTTAGGCGGGTCATGTGCAGAGGTGGGTGGCCAGCGGGTGTGAGTGGCAGCAGTGTTGCATTGAGTCAAGCAAAAACATGAAAAAGATGTGGGGCTGGGCCGCGCCGCTGCAGGTGAGGCCGACCCTCAGCCCCAGGTCGTACACTGGTGAATACAAAGAAGCCATGAAGCAAGAGGCGCGAAAGAAAGAACAAGGCAGCGCGGTAGCTCCGGGGCGGCATGAGAGTGGACGACGCGGTGCCTGCGCTCACCCACCATGGTCACCGCAGCGGACAGGTCGTCGAACCCCATCGGTACGTAGTACACGAAGGTGAAGTTGGACACTCCGGCAGCAGGCAGCGACACGTTGCCGCTGACCCAGTCGCCATTGGGCAGCGCGGTACCGCTGTTGTCGAACACCACACTCGGCTCGGCTGCGGACTTGGCTTTGCCCAGCACCGACACCTTGACGCCACGTGTCGCCTGCGCGGAAGAGTGGCAGCACACGATGCTGGCACTGGTCGCAAGCCAGAGTATTGTCCGAAGGGCAGCAGAGGGTTTCCCTTCAGGATTCCCCTTCAAGGAATCCCTTGTACCACTTTCCATTGAAGGATCCCCCTTCTATCAGGCATTGGTCCGAGGGAACAGCTGCCCGGGGCACACTGCAGAGCCCCACTCTGCCCTGCCCACCTGCACCGTGGCGTTGTACACCACGCCCCCTGGCATGCGTGCAATGTTGAAGCGGGTGAGGTCCGTGACGGTGGCGTTGAAGTCGCTGGTGCTGAAGGTGTCGGGCAGGCAGGCGTAGCGCCAGCAGAAGGAGTAGGCAAGGCGTCCCGTCCAGAAGTCAAAGTTGGCAGGGTCGATGCACTGCTGGAAAGACTGGGAAGGGGCAGCGGCAGTGGGCAGCAGGCAGGGGTAGTGAAAGGAGGCAGGCAGGCAGGCAGGCAGGCAGGCAGGCAGGCAGGCAGGCAGGCAGGCAGGCAGGCAGGCAGGCAGGCAGGCAGGCAGGCAGGCAGGCAGGCAGGCAGGCAGGCAGGCAGGGAGGCAGGGAGGTACGACGGCACAGTAGTCAGGAACAGCCAGGGAGTGGGATGGAGCCTGTCATTCTGTCCTGACCGCCTGCACTACTGCCAATCACAAGTCTGGGCAGAGGCAGGCTGAGCCAGTGTCCCACCTTGCCCTCCGCCGCACTGATGGTGGAGAGAGTGACCGGCACCTGGATGCCTGGGCACAGGCCCCCGGCCCCTGGCTCGGCCCAGCAGGGGCAGCTGGCTGTGGGGATAGCCGGCTGGCTGGCAGCGGGCACAGCAGTGGTGATGAGGGCCGTGGCGAACTGGTCGCTGCAGGTGAGGCTGGGTATGACGAAGTTCATGGTCAGGCGGTCCAGGCTGGTGTTGGGCAGCACGGTGAGGCTGTTCGAGGTGGTGAGCGAGGTGGAGGCGGAGGAGCCCTGACTGCTGATCGAGGTGACGGCCGTCAGTGGCCCGCCCACCCCTCCCGCCCCCCCACCCCCCGCGTTGATGCAGTCGGGCAGCAGGTAGTTGACCATGATGGCAGCGCCCTGAGCGGCCCCAGCTGGCAGCAGCTGGCGGGAGGTGAGTGGCACGTCGGGGGCGGTGATGGTGATGCCTGGGGCGGTGAGGGCGGCAGCGTGCACAGCTGTCCCGGCCAGGCAGTCGAAGTTCCAGCAGAAGGAGAGGGCCAGGGTGGCGTTGTCTGCCATGCTGGCGGCCGGCACACAGGTGGACACAGGAGGACTGCTGGAGGCCTCGTGGCTGTAGGTCAGCAGCTGCTGCCCGGGGGGGCAGGTGGCGGTGGTGGTCAGGGGGGGGCAGGCGCAGCGGGGCGGGGGGGGCGGCAAGGGGGGGGTGGGGGGCGTGGGGGGGGAGGGGCTGGGGGGCAGCGGGGGGGGAGGGGAAGGAGGCAGGGGGGGGGGCGGTGAGGGGGCGGGGGAGGGGGGAGGCAGGGGCGGGGGAGATGGAGGGAAAGGGGATGGAGGTGAGGGGCTGGGAGGGGGGGAGGGGGATGGGGGAGGAAGCGGCGGTGGTGAGGGGGGAGAAGGGGGAGGGCTGGGTGGGGTTGGGGGCTGCAGCTCTGTAGTTGCATCAGGGTAGGGGGGGTAGGGGGAGGGCTCAGGGGATGGTGGTTGTGGAGGGGTGGGAGGCAGAGGGGGTGGAGGTGAGGGAGGGGGTGGTGGGGGGCTGGGTGGTGTTGGTGAGGGGGGGGGGGGCAGGGGTGGGGGACTGGGCGGGTCTGGTGAGGGAGGGTCTGGTGAGGGAGGTGGGGTGGGAGGCAGAGGTGGTGGAGGTGGAGCGGGAGAAGGAGGAAGGGGAGAGGGAGGGGGTGGGGCAGGTGGGGTGGGTGGTGGAGATGGAGGAGCTGGAGAAGGGGGGGGTGGATCTGGGGAGGGGGGGGTGGGGAAGGGGGGTGGGGTAGGAGGGGGGGGAGAAGGAGGGGGAGGAAAAGGAGGGAGGGGAGAGGGTGGTGGGGGCAAGGGGGGGTCTGGGGAGGGGGGGGGCGGCAGTGGTGGTGGGGGCAATGGGGGTGCAGGAGGTGGTGGCGATGGAGAGGGAGGTGGTGGGCTGGGAGGCAGAGGTGAGGGAGGAGGGGGGAGTGGGGGAGGAGGAGGGGGAGAAGGTGGTTGTGGGCTAGGCGGGGGGGGTGAGGGAGGAGGGGGAGAAGGTGGAGGTGGGGGGGGTGAGGGAGGAGGAGGTGAGGGCGAGGGTGGTGGTGGGGCAGGAGGTGGTGGGGAAGGGGGGGGAGATGGCGGAGCTGGAGACGGAGGGGGAGGTGGGGGAGGTGAGGGGGGTGGGGTAGGGGGGAGGGGTGAAGGAGGAGGAGGGGAGGGGGGCTGCGGCGAAGGTGAGGGTGGTGGAGGGGGGTTAGGAGGTGAGGGGGGAGGGTAGAGCAGTCCACTGGTTGAGCGGTCGATGATGTTGAAGGTGCCTGTGTCCCCGGCTGTGGTGGTAGCGGAGGTGCCAGGCAGGGTGGTGAGCTGTCCGGGGTCATCGTCTGGCACGCAGCGCGCCTGGCCCTGCTTGGCAAACACGCGGTTTGTGTTGAGCGTGACGCGCAGGCGCAGCAGCGTGAAGGGCAGGCAGCCTTGGGACGCTGGAGCCCCAGGGGCGGTCAGGGGCAGGGTCCAGGTGGCACTGCGAACAGGCAGCAGCAGCGGCAGCAGCAGCAGTGGGTGCCTGGGGACTGCAGTAGGGGAGCAGCTGTGGGTGAGCCTGCGCAGCAGGGGAGTGCTGAAGGAGCAGCGTGAGGGCCATTGCAAGTCGTGGGCAAGGTGGTGGCAAAGCGCTGCGAGGGTGATATAGCACGTGGGTGGAGGTCAGGGTGAGGGTGGTGACAAGCCGCATGGGTGAGTGTGAGGGTAAAGGGTGGGTGTGAGTGTGAGGGTGTGAGTGTGAGGGTGTGGGCCTCACCATGAGTAGTAGTCGGATGTGTTTGTGTAGGGGCCTATGCGCTGCAGGGGGATGCGGGCCGACACCAGCTGGGAGGAGTAGGGCGTGGTGTAGGACAGCGTCACCAGGTTGTTGCTGTCCTCACCGCCCTGGAACAACAAGCCGCCACACACAGTCAGTCAGCCAGTCAGGTGGTGAAGTCAGCCAGTTAAAGTCAGTCGGTCAGGTGGTGAAGTCAGTCAGGTGGTGAAGTCAGTCAGGTGGTGAAGTCAGTCAGGTGGTGAAGTCAGTCAGGTGGTGAAGTCAGTCAGGTGGTGAGGTCAGGCAGGGCAAGGCAGGTGCAGTCACACAGGGCAGGTGCAGGCAGGCAGGGCAGGGCTGGTGCATCTGGCAGCTCTGTGAATTGGGTCCTTTGCTGGCTGCAGGGAAATTAGGGGCAGCAGCCGCAGCAGCAACAACAGTACCAGCAACCTGGCTCCTCCAGCACTGACCCCGTTGGCATCAGTGGGTGACGACCAGATCATCCAGGGGCAGCTCATGACCACGGTGACCTTCAACAGCCGCGGCTCCAGGAAGAACACGGTGGCGGTGCCAATGGCGGTGTAGGCGATGGCCCCCCCTGCTGCTGTGGGGCTCACCCCTGCCAGCACGGGCGTGGAGTAGATCATGGGGGCGGAAGCTGGCGGGAAGTTGGGGTCGCTGCACACCTGGCTGGAGGGCAGGTGTCCCTGCAGGCTGGCGGGCAGCTGGCAGATGGCGGAGTCGGTGCCGCCGCTGTCGGCGCTGCTGCAGTTGCCCTGGCAGTTCTGGCACACCCCTGACTGGCCTGTGCAGTAGCTGAGGGCGTTGGGCACAGGGGAGGGGGGCGGGGGAGGGCTGGGGGGCGGGGGGGGGGGAGGGGGAGGGTGGGGTTGGGGGGCGAGGGGGCGAGGGTGGGGCTGGGGGGGAAGGAGGGGGGGGTGAGGGTGGCCTGGGGGGAGGGCTAGGGGAGGGGGGTGCTGGGCTGGGAGGGGGTGGGGGCGGCAGGTCCTGCAGCTGGCAGTTTGAGCTGCAGCCGTCCCCGTCCAACACATTTGAATCGTCACACTGCTCATTGGGGTCCAGCACACCATCCCCACACCGCCAGCACACGGGGTCAGCCTTGTCAGCCAGCCCATTGCCGTCGTCATCAATGGCGTTGCCACAGATCTCAGCGGACAGGTAGGTGTACTGGTTGCACAGCACAGTGGCCCAGCAGTCCTGAGTAGGCCCGCTGGGCACTGGGCAGCCCTGGCCGGGTCCACCTGCCACCCTGTTACTGTCGTCCCTCCAGGCCTTGAACGCCTGGCAGCAGCGGCAGCCCAGGCAGCAGGCGCGTCAAAACTAAAAAAGACTAAAACAGTTAACTTAACTAAAAAAACTACAGCCCAGGCAGCAGGCACGTCAAAACTAAAATAGTATCTTAAGTGACTTGGCCTAAAGGAAGAGGCTACGGCAGGGCAGCTTCACGGATGGGGCAGACGGGTCATCTTTTGATGTGGAACAGCACATGGGACATGGGGACATGGAGCCTCACCGGTGAAAGTAGAGCCTATATGCTGCTGGTGCTGCTGCCTGATGCCAGACCCAGGTGGATGTCAGCAGCAGGGGCAACGCTGAGGTGCGGCATGTGGTTAGTCAGCCTCCCCTAACCCCCTGTCTGACCCACATGGCCCAAGGGTCGGCCTGTGGCAGTGTGGTGTGTTGACCTATGTCCAGGAGGTCAGACTGGCCAGGTCCACAGGCGCCCTCCTCATGTCAGGCCAGGCCAGGCCAGGCCACTAGAGCCACATCAGGCAACCTGCAGGCCCACTGCACGCACCAGCACGCGGTAGATGCCGGACCAGTCCTGGGGCCCAGTGAAGTAGCCGTGCCACCTGTGTAGCCACGAGGCGAGGGCAGGTGTACGTGGTGCCAGGGCCAGGCCAGGCCAGGTGGGGCAGGGCAGGTGGGGCCAAGGCCAGGGCAGGTGGGGCAGGGCAGGTGGGGCCAAGGCCAGGCCAGGTGGGGCAATGGGCGCAAGCAACATGCCAGGGGGCCAGGGGGCAGCAGCAGGCAGCAGAGGGCCAGGGGGTAGACATGCCTGATGGCCACTTGCGGCTGCCTGGGGCTACCTCCCCACAAATGTTGTCTTGGTTACACGACTGAAAATGTCACCTTGTTTTGTGACTGCTGCCCTGCCCATCCCAGCAGCAGCAGCAGCAGCAGTGTGGCAGCAAGCATTTGTTGGCAGTCTCACTCACGCATTGTGGTCCAGGTTGGCCGAGTCTGAGTCAGGGCTGATTTGGGTGATGTCAGGGGTGGTGCTCACATCCACAAAGTCCAGGGCCACGAACTGCAGCGGGCTGGGGAAGAATGAGAAGGGCCGGCGCAGGCCCTGCTGGGTGAGGACCACCAGGGAGCCGCCGAACACGTTGATGTAGGTGCGCAGCTGCTCGCGGAACAGGGCCAGGGCGTCACTCTGAGCATTCTGGATCCCTCCGGTGGTCTGGGTCCTGGAGGGTGGGGGGGAGCAGCAGGGGGGTGGGGCACAGGCAGGAGGGGGTGGGGGTGGGGGCTAGGTGAGGGCGGGAGGAGGGTGAGGAGGCAGGAAGGGGAGGCAGGTAGGAAGGAATAGGAAGGATGGTGGGGAAGGGGGAGAATGGGGGAGGGGGGCCAGGCAGCAGGCCGGGTGTACAGCACAGCCCTGGAGGGGGCTGGGACTGATGGCACAGGGGCCTGGTGGCAGGCAGCAGCAGCAACCTGGTCAGGCCAGCATGTGTATGAACACGAGTATGAGTGAGTGTCATGAGTCACCAGCTGGGCAGGGGGGTGACCTGCACAATCCAGGGTGGGAGGGGAGGGAAGGGAAGGGGGAGGGGAGGAGGGAGGAAGGGGGCGATAGAGGAGGAAGGGAGGAGGGGAGAGGAGTGGGAATGCAGCCTCACCCTGCGCTGGGCACATAGATGACACGGAAGCCGGTGAAGTTGGCGGTGGCGGCAGCCGCAATCTGCGCCCCAGTCAGCGCGTAGGTCACTGCTGAGCCGGACAGCCCGGCCTGACTGAGCCAGCTCACGAAGCTGGTGTTGGCGCTCCGCCCGTTCACCCCGACAGCCAGGATGTTGTTGGTGGAGTTGGTGGCGGACAGGGCGTAGGCACGGGACAGCACGTTGGGGTACAAGCGGCCACAGGCCCCGGGGGAGGAGCAGTGGTTGTCGTCGTCCGCGTCGTCTGTGGACACAAACACAAACTGCGCACCAGCGGCAGGCAGCAGGGCAGGCGTCTGGGCAGTGGGACAGGGACCAGGGTGTGGGTGTAGTCGCACCAGCAGGGCTGTTGAGTCGGGGCTGTGGGGTGGTTGTGGAGTGGTTGTCATATGTGAAGGTGATTGCTGCACGTTTTTGGCAGGTTGCTGCAGAGGGTGAGGAATGTCTGACTCCATTTCTGGTTTGACTAAGAGCTGTGCCCTACTTGCTTTGTTGCTTGCATGGTACAGCAGTGTCAAGGCTGCTGCTGGCATCATGTGTGAGATGGTTCGACACCCCGGGGAATATGTGTGTTGAGGTGACAAGGGCAGCAGGGTGGGGCGGGGCCACTTACTCCTCCTCGGAGACCCCCCAGTACTGTGCGGTTGCGAGCTTGCACTGCACAGCACAGAGGGCGAACACGGCAAGTCCTTGAGCAGGCAAACACGGCAAGCCCGACTGCCTGGCCATCGTGATGCCGTGTTGTGGGTGAGGCTGACAGACAAGCGTACTGGGCGGTGGGCTGTCCCCAGAACATCCCCTGGTCACAGCAGCTCATGGCTTGTCTGCCACCTGTCTGCCGGGAGTTGTGAACACCGGGCACCCACTTGCACGGCGATGGACAGTGCCTCCTGCTGGGGCCTGTGCCAGCTCCATCAACTCCTGCATGTCCGGGTTGCTGTAGGTCGTGCCGTCCTCATTCCAGCCTTTGGTGCCGCGCACAGCCTCACGCAGGGACCGCCTCGCAGCCACATCTCCCTGCGGACGCGGCTGTAACACGCGTGTCCCGGCAGGCCAGCTAGGATGAGCGTAGGTATCAAGCGCGCTGGGGCGAGAGAGAGATCCGCTGTGGCCCTGGCCCACTGCCCGGAGTGCGTGGCTGCATGTTATTCACAGCTGGCACGAGGCTGCATCGCTTACCTCGTCGGTGGTGGCTTGCTTCCTCGGTGGTTCACTCTGCCTCGGGGTGTCTGCGCGCACACAGCCCGAGGCGAACCTCAGCACACCTCCTGCTGGCACTGCGCCTGTCTCACGCGCGATTTGTTTATTCCGGATGTCCAGCAGCGTACAACCCAACAACAATCAAAACAATGCTCTCGGCACGCTAGTATAGGTATTCTACCTGTAGTGATGCCGTCGACACTTCCTCCTGAATGTGTTGTCTGCCCTTGGACCTGCGAGGCGGACCAGGTTGCTCTTTCAGACTGCAGCACTGCCTCGGCCACTGTAATCTTAGCAGCAGCTCCAGGAGCCTACCTGCTGGGCTGCAAGAGCGCTAAGTATCGCCGTGAAAAGCAGGACGGTCCACAGGTCTTTAGCCATTTGTCGCGTAACTATCGCTGACACATACTTGCTGGTTTGCAGCAATAAAAGCTGTCTCGCAGCACGCAAACAATACACACACAAATTGAAAACCTCAATGTCAAGCCACACATTACACTGACCGCCCCCAACAGCCCCACCCTATAGCGCCCTCAGTGCCACCAGCTTCAGCTATCGTGGTTGACTTCTACAGGCACTTCCAAATTATGATTTGATAAATGAACAAGAGAACGACATGCCACGAGCACACTGCATTTGCGGTAAATCATCATGCAGGAGCTACAGGTGCTTGAAGGGCACACCGACCGGGTATGGGCTGTGGCCTGGTCCCCATCAGGTTGGCGCAGCCCTGTTTTGTCTCCTACCGGCCTCAGCGCTGAAACTGCTCACACTCGTCGACTGCAGGCGAGAGCTTAGCCAGCTGCAGCGGCGACAAGACCGTGCGCCTGTGGCGCGAGCGCCGTGCACCGCACCCTAACCTCACAGAGCTCAACCTCGATGGCTCAGAGACTCGCTCAGAATGGTTCTGCGCTGCTGTGCTGGAAGATGGGCACTCGCGGGCCATACGTAGCTTGTCCTGGGCTCCCAGCGGCAGGCAGCTGGCTGTGGCAAGCTTCGACGCCACCACCACCATCTGGGAGGAGCAGGGCAGAGTGTGGGAGCAGGTAGTGCAGCTGCAAAAGTTAGTCGGAGCAGCAGCTCAGTGGCCTGGACCTGCCCACCTTAGACCTGCCTAACCTTCTGCAGGTTGCCTCACTGGAGGGCCATGAAAACGAGGTGAAGTGCGTGGCCTGGAGCCCTGCAGGGGACCTGGTGGCCACCTGTGGACGCGACAAGAGTGTGTGGCTGTGGGAGTCGCTGCCTGGCCATGAGTTCGAGTGTGTGGATGTAAAGCAGGGCCATAAGCAGGTGGGGCACAGGGTGAGGTGGCTTGCCTAAGGCAGAGCGGAGGGTCAGCTAACCAATGTGGTTGGGGAAACTTCAAAGAGTGGCGCTGGAGCTGTGCGGATGGACAAAACCCCGGCGTGTTTGTGGTCAGCCCCCACTGCAGCCACCCTGGGTGTGTACAGGCAGCGTCCACCACTCTGCGTGTGCCCTGCCACAAGCTAAGCTAAGCCTTGTCACCACAGTGTGCAACATGTGCATCATGCACAAACCAGACTATATATTCCCAACCACTAGCTACCCCCACTTCTTATTCAGCCAAGGTGATGCGGCCAGGGGTGGTTTAGGTGGTGCTGTTGCACGTGGTGACAGTGGTGGTGGTGTATGGTTGTGTGATGTGTGATGTGTGGGCTGCAGGACGTGAAGTGTGTGGTGTGGCAGCCTGGTGGCGAGCTGCTGGTGTCCTGCAGCTATGACGACTCCATCAAGCTGTGGACCAGTGACGGCGATGAGTGGGTGTGCGCTCAAACCCTTGAAGGCCAGTGCGCAGGGTGCGAGCAGCAGAGGAGGCAGCAGCACCAGCAGCAGCAGTCGCAGGGGCAGTAGCGGCCACATCAGGCAGCCACAGCAGCATCCGCACAGCAGGCCCCCACAACAGCATGCAGCCAGGGCAGCAGCCTTAGGAGCAGCAGCAGGGAGCATGTGAACCATGCGCGGTTAGGTCAGCAGGACGATGCTGACGCAAGCCTTGAGCCCAGGAAGCTACAGGGTCAGGGCCAGGGCCAGGGTCAGGGTCAGGGTCAGGGTAGCACCATCAGGGCTGCCCCCTTCACCCCATACAGGGTGCCTCTCACGTGCTGTTGTGGCTGCGGTGGCACCCGTGGCGGTGGCTATGGTGGTAGTAGTGGCACTGGCAGTAGGGTTAGTGTTAGGGTTAGGGTTAAGGACAAGCTAATCCTGACCTCCTAACCATAACCCTACCTGTTAGCCTCAAGCCTTGCTGGCAGTGCCTGGCCTGCAGCTGCTGCTCGCCTCACCCTACCCCCTCCAGTGCTGGTGCAGGTGCCAGTGGCGGCGGCCAGGGCCACACATCCACCGTATGGGGTGCCAGCTTCCACCCCTCCGGCAGCCACATGGTGTCATGCAGTGACGACCGCACCCTGCGCTTCTGGCGCTGTGAGGGGGGTGTCCAGGCCCCCCGCTGGCGCTGCTGCTGCACCCTGGCTGGCTGTCATGAGCGGCCGGTGTTCACGGTGGACTGGAGCCCCATGGGGGGCAACATGGTGGCCACTGGTGAGGGCGCTGCCGCCCTGCCAACTCTGCCTGGCAGGCAGTGGAGTAGGGGCAGCGGTACAGTGGGAAGGAGAGTGCAGGGGGATGGGAGTGAGAGGGCAGCCAAGCAGCCACACCAAGCTGTCTGGTGTGCCATGTGTGCAAACCCATCTCCACCAGCTATGCCTATCAGCAATCAAGGAGGAGGCAGTGCCTAGGGGGCTGTAGTAGCAGCAGGAGGGCACTGGATGTAGGGTGGGGTGCAGCAAGTTGTTGCACTGTGGGGTGGAGGCAAGCGACGGGATGGGGCCCGTCGGGGGGCTGCAGCGGGCTGTGAGATGGGTGACACAGTTCAGGCCCTTCACACAAGATGGTGGTGCTGCTGCTGCTGCAATGGGCTGCTGTCATGAAGTCATGCTTGCAGACACAGTAGTGGGTCAGTTATTTAGTTGGTTAGTTGGTTGGAGTTGTCACAAGAGGCTGGGATGGACACCTTGGGAGTAGGGGAGCTTCCTGAACTCTAGCTCAGTTGACAACGCTGTCAGTTGCGCAGTTGACCACACTAGCTAGAGTTGCCTCATTGCGTACAGGGCAACTGCGTAAGCTGCATGAAGTGCAGGCCACCTGGTTGCATGCAGTTCATTGCCTGCTATCATCAGTCCATTGCCTGCCGTGCCACATGGTGATTCAGTGGGTTGGGGCGTGCCCTGCTGCTGTCGGCCCATGTGCAGGAGATGGCGACAACGCAGTCATGGTGTTCGTGCCACAGGTCGCCGCCAGCTCAGAAGGCCAAGCCGAGTTCGCGACCGCCTGGCAGCTGCATGCTGCGCGGACTGATGCCCACGCAGCGGACGTGAACTGCGTGAGGTGGCATCCCAACAGGGCTGGCCTGCTGGCCAGCTGCTCAGATGACGGCAGCATCAAGCTGTGGAGAGTGCAGGGGCCCTGACCCCTGATCGACAACCAGTGCAGCAAGCGTGCAGGGCTGCGTGAAGCTCGGCAGGCTACATGGAATAACACACAGAGTTGCCCCGCCCTCTAGCCCTGCTCAACACATGGAGTGGAGGAGCAGCATGCAGTAGGCTGGGCTGCAGCAATACCCTCTATCCCTAGCTTTCCCGCTGGCGCTGTTAGCGATGGTGACATGCTCCACCGTCAATATGCCTCTGTTGAGGTGCTACGATGAACTCAGGACGCGGTGTAAGCAAAAAGTATACGTTGGGAGAGACATGTGCCCGCCATGTTATGCAAGGCATGCAAGGCACCGCCATGAGGTTGTACCGACATGTGAAGACCCATGTAGCCCAGCATTCTGGGGCTTGCCGAGTGATGGTAGCGTGCACCTCACATGTCGTCGGCTCGTGGGAACGGTGAACTCGAGGTTTAGTTCAACATGGCTAGTGCTGCTGCACGGGAGCGGTATGCTCGCAAGAATGAACAGGACGAACTTGAACGGGCCTTTCGAACCATCGATAAAAAGGGGGACGACAAAATAGACGCGGAGGAGTTGAACCAGCTCTTTCTAGCATTAGGGCATAAGGCCAAGCGGGGCGAGGTTGAGGACATGATTTGGGAGGTGGACGAGGACTGCGACGGGTGCCTGAGCTGGCTAGAGTTCCAGAACCTGTACACACGGGGGAGAGATGACAAGACTGGGTACGAGCCTCGGGGCCTGTTCAACGTCGTGGAGTTTGTGATGAACGACAAGGAGGGCACAGGGTTCATCACGCTGGAAGAAGCAATGCAAATCATGTATCTTCGTTATGGCAGGTATGTGTGTGCCGTCCTCCTGGATACCTTATGCTTGATGAGGAGCTAGGGATGGGCACCATGCCTAAGCAGTCCTTCACATTGTGTGTGTGCTCGGATGCAGAGCGCTGCTTGATGCACAGCTGGAGGAAGTGTTTGGCACCTCTGACCTGAACAGCGGGAAGATCCTGACGTTGACAGAGTTCCTCCACTGCTTACATGCCTCCCAAGTGAAGCAGCTGCTCAATCGCGTCACAGCCAAGACCTACAAGGCCCCCCCTCCTACCGTACACAAAGGGCGCAAGTAGGGGACTGGTCCAATCAATGCTGGAGGAGCTCCCCAGCCAAGCTGTGACCAACCATGCAGCGTCAGAGGGGCTGTGGCTCCTGTGCAAGTGTGCAGTGACTTGAGCAGCACTTGCACGAGCAATGCCTGCAGTATTAATGTATCCCGGCCACAGCGGTCTAAAAACAAGACAGAGGCCGCAAGCTACCCTCACAGCCAGCATGTGCCCACAATGCACTAGATGGCCCAACAGCACCCCATTAGATTGTAGATTAGTGCTGGCGAGGTGGCTAAATGCTAACAATGCTACGGTCAGAGTTTCAATGGATTGGCAGCGGAGATCAGCCTGATCAGTGGGCTGATGGACATGTGGGTGCATGGCTACCTGCAAACACATGCATGATAGTTGTGCCACAGACAGTGAGCTTCACTGTCTGTGCTGCAGGCATGCACACACCCCTGCAGATAACCTGTGCTGGCAAGGTGCCAGCGGCCATGCTGACTTTAATCTTGGAGCCCTCACTGCCCTCACCCTGCCTGTCACCCACAGCCCAGGCTATGCTGTGGAGGGGTGGCAGATGTGTGCAGACATAGTCACAGGCATGCATACTAACCCCTGCTGTCACTGTGCCCATCATTTCATTGATTGATTCACTGCATATGTTTTCTTTACCTTTGCATGCATGTTTGGCTTGACACTCAGATACTCCAGTCATGCTTGCACAGCCCTATCCACCTGTGACCTTGGTGTGTAGAGCTTAGTCAGGAGCCTGCTGAACCATGTGCAACCTACATCACAAAACGAAGTGCAGGGCATGCAGTGAGCGTGGTCGTAGGTCATGGTCACACTAAGGATGGCACAGCAGTGGTGTGTTTTGCCCTTGTGACATTGTGTATGGAAGGCACATGTTAGAGCCCCTGCTTGCAACACGGGATCACGTCCTTGGTGGTGGTCTCACACCTTGTTGCCTCCTTTGTGTCCATGCACACCATGTTGTAGCAAAGTATGCTCATGTTGGGCCGTAGAACAAATTGGCTGTTTTGGAGTTCAAGCGACGAATGAGGATACCAGCATCAGCCAGGAAGATTAGGTGGCACTGGCATATTCTATAATCTCCTTGCTAGTCAACAGTTGCTCAGCCCTTGCCCATCTGCGGCTCAATGGCACAATCGCTGCAAGGAAAGCTGTGCGTGGGGGACGAGGCCAACGCTGCCAATACCGCATCGTAGGTGGCGACACCGCTTGAACGAAGGGTAATGTAGCTATGAACAGGGAGCGCACAGCCTACAAGGTGGCTTGATGTGCGCATTCATCAGTGACCCACCCATTTCAAATGAGTCCCTTCACATGCAGGCGGCGCTTTTACTCATAATCATCTCGATCGTAACCTGATTAAAGGCGAGCGTTTGGGTCAGGCACGCTAGCGATGATCAATGTTTACAAGTACGCCTTTTGGATTTTGTTCAGTGGCTCCTTCCTTGTGTATTTCTTACATCACGTCGTCCTAGCATACTTCTACAAGACACAAAACCTAAAGCGGCGTTACAACGCACAATGGGCTCTCGTCACCGGTGCCAGCTCAGGTTGTTAAGAAGCTCTGATCTCGGAGCTACTGCTCGCTGCCTCACTCATGCATTGCGTCCGCGCGGTGGATGCGCTTGCGCAGGCATCGGCAAGTCCATCGCCCGCAAGTTGGCACAGCAAAGTTTGAACGTAGTCTTAGTGGCTTTGGGAGACCCATTGCTTGACGCCACAGTCACTGAGTTACAAACAGAGTTTCCCAAGCTCCAGTTCCGTAAGGTCAGAGCCAATGATGAGGCGGGACGCAGCGACCCCGCAGGAGAGGCAACCTGGTTCAGCCCTTCTGCTCCACTGCAGGTGCCAGCAGACCTGGGCAAGGATGGCTACCTGGCAGACATAGTGAAGGCCACAGATGACATTCAAGTCCAGGTGAGGCAGCAGGTCGGGGAGGATACTGACTTGCACCCAGGACCTGACCAAGATGTGTTGCTCAGCAGCTGAGACTGGATGGAACATGTAGGGGCAGCAACAGCAGCAGCTGTGGCATGAGCAGCCATGCAAGCCTGTGAGTCATAGCATGGTGCAGGGGTGTGGGGCCAGGCAGCTGGCAGCAGCCCGTAACCACGGCACCAACACCAGCAGGTCAGGCATGCCCCAGGCTGCCGAGCAGCAGGACCAACACCAGCCCACCCCCTCCCAGCCAGCACTGAGGGAGCTGGACTGACCCCAGCACGAGGAGGAAGCGGTGTCGTCTCCCTGCTGCCATGACGTCCCAGTCAGACATCCAGGGGAGAGCTGGCCGCAGCCAGGATTAGCTAGGCTGACTCCCCATGCCCAGCAGGTCTCAGCAGCAGTGGCTCTGTCTGCTAGCACGGGGGTTGGCCCAGCTGCCCTGGGCAGTGCAGAGCAGAAGGTCTGGCAGGTGTCCCCTTGCACACCGTGTGGTTGCAGGGCAGCCTGCCAGCCTGGCAGGGCCAGCCATGCCTCTGGGTCACCACCAGGGTAGCCTGCAGGATGGGAGTGAGAATGTGACTCTGCGTCAGCGCTAATGCCAGCGCCAGCACCAGAAACGCTATCCATGGGAGTTGCATGGAGGTATTGGTTGGACATCATGCGCATGGCATCTGATATGCCATGCAGATTGTGTTTTGTAATGCGGGCTACATGGTCACCGGCTTCTTCCATTCCAGGTGAGCCGCCTGCCATGATGTGCATACCACAGGCCATGGCAGCACATGCACCCCTACGCGCTGCCCGCCCCGGCCCGCCTCTCCCCAACTGCCCCGTACTGCCCCTCCCTGCTCTGTCCCTGACCCCCTGACAGGTCCCCCAAGCCTTGCCTTGCCTAGCTCACTCGGCTTTGTTTGGGCACACAGCCCCTAGTGCGCTGCGGAATGTGTTGCAGAGTGGCCCACTCGTGAGGGCAGGGGAGGGCTGGGTGTTACCAGGCTTGAGTGGAGTGCGATGCACAGTGTCCCAGACCCTCCGTAGAGGGGGAGGGCGGCCAAGCCACCCTGCCAGGCCCCACCCCCCTCTAGAGAGGGCAGGGGGGGGGCTGGGGGAGAGGGGGCAGAGGGAGGGCGTAGGGAGAAGAGGGGGAGGGCAGCCAGGCCACCCCGCCAGGCCCCAACCGCCAGGCCCCAACTGCCAGGCCCCAACCACCAGGCCCCATTCCTCATTTGCCTCGCCCCACGCCTCCCCCCCTGCCTCAGCCAGACTGAGCGCCCCCTGTCCCCCCCTGCAGGCCGTTGGACGCCCTGCTGGCCAACCACAGCTGCAACGCCACCAGCGCCGTGCAGATCAGCCACCACTTCCTGCGCAGGATGGTGAGCTGCCGCACCCCTGACACTGCATCCCGCCTGGCCGCACACGACAGCAGCAGCAGCAGCAGCAGCAGCAGCAGCCCTATGGCTGGGGCAGAGGACTACAAAGGCAGACCTCTGATGCCTTTCCCCTGCTGCGTGCCCCACCCCTCTGCTCTGTGTGCCCTTCTTGTGCTGCCCTTGTTGAGCTGGTGTGGAGTGCCAGTGTCAGCCTTGGCGGCATTGACTGTGTAGCCACCCAAGGTGCCAGTCGTGCCAGCACGTCAGTGGCACCCAGCATGTCAGTGGCACCCAGTGCAAAGCACAAGCCATCCAGCCACCCCACTGCGCACACCGCCTTTGTGTGACCCACCTTAGTGTGACCCTGTGGGGTGCAGGTAGCCAAGCAGCTGAAGGGCTGCCTGGTGCTGACCGCCTCTGCTGCTGCCTGCGCTCCCAGCCCCTTCAGCGTGCTCTACGCTGCCACCAAGGCCTTCTTGGCGTCGTTTGGGGCGGGGCTGGCAGCAGAGGTAAGGGAGCAGGGGAGAGTGTGCAGGGGAGAATGTGCAGAGGAGAGTGGGCAGGGAAGAGTGGGCAGGCAGCAGGCAGGCACAAGGGGTGAGATCAGGCAAGTGATGGAACCAGGAGCGGGGGGAGGGGGTATGAGCTGGGGCAGGGCCAGGGCTGAAGCTTTCACAACTGACAGGTCAAGGCAAGCAGTGAAAGAGGTTGCCTGACCAGCTGGCTGAGTCAGACTCGGGCACCCCCATGAGGCCTCCACCTGCCTGCCCCTGCCTCCCCCTGCTGCTACAGGTGAAGCCCTACGGCATTGATGTGCTCGTGTTCTTCCCGTCGCCAGTGGCCTCTAGGTGCGTGTCAGACCTTCAGGCTGTGCCCTATCAGACTGGGGCAGGTATACTATCTTCTGGAGACTGCAGCAATGGCAGCAGCAGCTTGAGACTGGGTCCTTGGGACTGTGTTCTTGACACCCAGCATGACCTCAATCTTGAGTTGAGTTTCCCAATACGAGGGAAAACGGACAAGCAGCATGGCAGCAATAACAGGAGCAGCAACAGCAGCAGCAGCAGCAGCAGCAGCAGCAGCAACAGCAGATGAGCTAAGCTACAGCTTTGGTATGAGCACAGTCTGTGGAGCTCCAAGAGCAGCTAGCCAACACTGAGGCACATGGTGTCCGATGTTGACACGACTGCTACGGCAGTGCCCACTAGTGGCCCCTGCCCTGAAAGCAGCACGCTGACACCAGCTGCTGCCCTGCTGCTGCCCTGCCTAACACACCCTCACAGCTGCCACCCTGCTGCCGCCCTAACTGCCAGGTGCCAAAGTTGTGCAGGAATGGCTCAGTGTGCCTGCCACCTGCCCCTCATCACCCCCTCGGCCACTCACATGGCTGACTGCCGCCTGGCCTGCCCTGGCCCTGTTGCCTCGCTGCTGCCCTGCCGTCCTGCTGCCTTGGCCCTGCTGCCCTGCCGCCTTGCCCTGTCAGCCCCTGCTGCCCTGCTGCCCCGCCTCAGGTTCTATGACAAGGCACACAAGCTTGACGCGCTAGACTTCTTCAAGCGCTTTGCCGTGTCACCGGATGACCTGCCGGACACGGTGCGCCTGACAGGCCAGCTGGGCTAGGGTGGGAGACCGGGGCAGGGGGGCAGTGCGGGTGGGGAGGTAGGACGAAAGGGTGAGGGTGGGGAGTGAGGTGAGGGCAGTGAGAGGGTGTGGGTCAGGCTTGGCCAAGCCAGGCTGGTGCAGGGAGTGAGGTGAGGGTGTGGGGACAGGCCAAGCCCCAGCTGGTGCTGCCACCCCCTACCCCTGCCCCTGCGGCCCTGGACACTCTGCCTGCCGCACCCATCCAGCTCAACTGCCTTGTCCCCTGTGGCCTGCACCCTGCTGGCCTTCTGGCTGCAGGTGTTTGCCTCTATAGGCCGCACCGTGTTCAGGGACGTGGGCCCCACAGCCATTGGCTTCCGCCTGGTCATGAAGGTCAGGCAGGGGCGCTGCCCGCTTGCCTGCTTGCCTGCCTGCCTGCCTGCCTGCCTGCCTGCCTGCCTGCCTGCCTGCCTGCTTGCCTGCCTGCCTGCCTGCCTGCCTGCCTGCCTGCCTGCCTGCCTGCCTGCCTGCCTGCCTGCCTGCCTGCCTGCCTGCCTGCCTGCCTGCCTGCCTGCCTGCCTGCCTGCCTGCCTGCCTGCCTGCCCGCCCGCCCGCCCGCCCGCCCGCCCGCCCGCCCGCCCGCCCGCCCACCCGCCTGCCTGCCTGCCTGCCTGGATGGAGTCTGGCGGTGTTGCATGGCAGTCTAGCCATCAGGGTGCCTGATCAGGCCACGTGACCAGCAGGGCGCAGGTCAGTAAGAAAGCCAGGTGGCCTGTTATTTGCACGGACAGCCAGGGTAGTGCCTGCCCTCACACATGGGTGTGCTGTCCACATCGCCGCCCCTGACCGAGTCTGTTGCCGCATGGACTGCTGCTGCAGTTGGTGGACTACAACTTCTTTTCATGCATGGCGGCACTGTTTGGCTCACAGCTGCCGGACTTCAAACGCCAGCGCCTGGAGGCTCAGGTGGCCCTGCAGCGCCACGCAGCAGCCAGCTGACACAGCAGCAGCGGCAGGGGACAGCAGCAGTGGCAGGGGGCAGGGGTGCAGCAGCAGCAGCAGCAGCAGCAGCTAGGTGCCAGCTTGTGTATGGAGGCAACTAAAGCATTCCCCATTTTTTCCCCATAGCATTGTGCCGCGAGGTCAGGCGGTGGCCCCGTCAGGCGGTGGCTGAGAAGTGAAGTCAGCCCCAGCTAGCAAATCTGGTAGCGCTCCTCATGGGGCACTACCTTCCATGCTAGGCACCAGTCACTCAGCCTGGCCCCTGTGAGATCACGTGGCAGCAGCAGCAGCGTGTGACGCAGCGTGACGCAGCAGCGTGTGACGCAGCGTGTGACGCAGCAGCCACAAGGCAAGCTCTCCTGTGGACGCTGCCACACAACTCATTCCTCGGCATGCAGACTGTGGCCCTGTGGCCCTCCCTGCCCTCAACCTGTCCGCTGCCCAACCTGCCTACTGGGTTTGGCGAAGGCTACCAGGTGCTCTCTGCTGATTTACTCACCCTGATGGCTGTCACCCTAAGCTGCCCCGCTGCACCAGGATGTCAGGTGGCAGGCAGGCAGGCAGACAGGCTCTGTTTTTGGTTGTAGGGGCAGAAGGGTTTGCACCATGTTGAAACGTTGTCTAGTTGACGTGCGGGAAACCTAGGTCAAGCCTCGAGTCATGTGGGAAGCTTCAGCCTGTACCTTGCCAGCTGGCCTGATGACAGTGCGTGGCATGGAACCTGGCGCTATTTATACGATGCCGGGGCACTGCACAGACCTGGTGTCAGGCCGTCTGCATCCCCTCCAGCTCTGGCTATTTCCCCCCGCCACGAAGCACGCCAGGGGCCAGGCACATGCAGGCAGCTGTGTCAGCTCCTGGCATGGCTTTTACTAAAAGTTTTAGGGTAGTTCCCGCTCAATCCTTATCAATCCTTGCACGGACGGCGACGTGTCATCCCGAGTTTGTATTCCTTCGACCTGCACCTCTGTCCAGAGCGAAGGCTGGCAGCGCACAGGCGCGGGCTGCCCGGGGCCAAAATGTCGACGTACCAGCCGGTAGATGAGGCCGCCTCGTCAGGAGAGCTACCTTACCATCTTGGTACGTCGCCGATGTTAAACATACGGCAACATGCATTGCAGCCTGTTCCGCAACATTTTTCGTCCGCCATGTTTGTGCAGCTGCCCTGGGCGTGGTCTTGCCGTCCTTGCTGGTAGGTTGATCAGATGGATTGACATCACGTGACGCACACACAGGGGCAGCTGAAGGGTCAGCACGGGGCTAGGGACGCTGGCTGCATCAAGTGCTGCTGAGCCCTTCACAACATTTTGGCACGCCTCAGGCCCCATTTAAATGGGGTGGTTGCACAGTAGTGGGGGACGTAGGGTGGGAGATTCGTGCCCTCTCTCCTGTCTCCCATCGTCCATCTTCTGTCCATTCTCAAGCTCAACTACACGCAGCCAGCCAGCCTCCCACACCCCACCCTGACATACGAAGCTAGAGCTAGGGTTGCTGCGAGCTCTCAATCTGCCCATCATGCCCATTTTGCCCAGGTGTTCATCTTGATGGATGTTGCCTGGATTGCCCTGGTGGCGGGCCCCCTGTTCAAGGAGGTAAGCTCAGCCCCTTTAAGGCACGAGGCCGCTTCACAAGCTGTGCTGCTGCAGGTAGAACTCAGGTGCAGGTAGCGGCGGGAGGTGGCTGAGCAGGACAGACCTGTGCCTGAGATCAGCTGCGCTACCCCAGCCCACAGCGTCGCTGCAGTCCTACTTTGACCAGCATGTCCATCAGACGAGGCAACGCAACCTTGCACTGCATTTTGACATGTGCATGACTGTTTTCACTTCTTGGGCATGGACATGAGCTGCCACGCCACGCACCCCATGCTGCTGCAGTGTGTGTGGACACCTTGGCTGGGCAGATGGGTGTGCCTGCTTGGCTTGCACCCATAGGACATCAGCCGTGTGGTGGTGGTGGTGGCTGCTGAGCTTCTACTTTATGGGACACAGACCTAGGGCTTAACCCTATACCTTACTCCCTTGTGTTTGGCTGCAGGTGCTGGGTCCCCTGATGCGGCCTCAGCCAGGCATCCTTGCCGGCCTGCTGGCCTGGATGATCATTGTGACAGGGGTGTGGTACTTTGCGGCAGCGGCGGCACGCACCCCTCAGAGAGCTCTGACGCAGGTAACAACCCTTGCATGCATGGCACATGCAAGCATTCTTATAGCTCCATGCGCTGCTGCGTGCCACTCACACGGCACCTCTGACAAACATAGAATCAATCAGACTGCAGCCAAGGAGGGGTCAGGTAAGGGGCCGAGGTGGATGGCTGCCCTCTGCTGACAAAGTATGACTCTGGGTGTGGTCATGGCATGTTGCTGACGATGAGGCTACATGGGTGGTAGAGGGTCCAGCTAGGGTTTGTCCATCCATGTACGAAGTGGGTGAAGTAGGTTAGATCTGAGGCGGTGGCACAGATCGCATGCAGAGGGTTGATCTAGTTTACTAAAAGCCCAGATGTACATAAGTCTATGTAGGCGACATGACCCATAGGAGCAATTGCACTGGGACCTCTGCTGGTCACTGACAGAGTAGACATGGACCACATGGGGCACATGGCTGGCGGAGGGTCAACGGCACATCAACTACATGTGATGGCACATCAACTACATAAGATGGCACATCAACTACATGTGAAGGCACATCAACTACATGTGATTTGGCGGGTGATGGAGGCAGCATGGGAGCGGAGGTGGGAGGCGGCAAGGCGGCGATGCTTCTGCCTTGCCTGGTCTGCAGGGTCTGCTGCTGGGAGCAGTGATCTACGGCACCTATGAGCTCACCAACACCAGTGTCATCTCCACCTGGACCTGGTCCCTGGCAGCAGCCGACATGGCCTGGGGTTCCTTTGCATGTGGCATGGCAGCGCTGACGCAACAGCAGCTGCAACGGGCGTGGTTGATGCGGCGATAGGCAGGTGGCATCGGTCACTGACGGGCGTGTTGCAGTTGTGTTGTGGGAGTGTTGCAGTTGCTGTGGGAGGTGTTGCATGGTGCCGACGCGATGGATTGCGCGGGGCAGATCACGGTAGGGGGGTGCGGGCAGTGGGACAGGCGTTTCAGTGTACAGCAAGATGTACAATCGAACACAGGCTCTGAATTTATCACTGCAATGGCTGCTGCTGACCCTGTATACTGTAATGTGAAGACCAAGCTGCAACAGCTCAGGAACTGTGGCTATCTGGATGGTATGAGGAAGTCATCCAGCCCATCAGTCTTCAGTGTGGAGTGGCTATAGACCTGTGAATCAGGTGTTCCCAACATGGGGTTGGTAATATGCATGCATGTACTCTCTCAATACTGCATCGTTTTCGATAGCGTTTGGCACATTGGTAGCTCAAAATCAATGCGCGTCATCTGACCATCAGCGGTTGAGCTGACAGTGCTAATCCGATTATCCACACGCATGCATTCGACATTCATGCTGGCAATCGTGTGCTCCAGCTCCAGTCCAGCTCAAAACGCTCCGGGAGCTCCTGAGCCCAAACACAGTCCTCCACTGCATAGCACCGAGCAAGGCAGCTGACAAGCTTAGCGAGGTGCGACATCAGGTAGAGTACCTTCAGCCGAGCTGCGCAGGGCAGGGTGGGCCAGGCTGTAGCATGAAGGGCATGTCAGGGCAGCAGACTGCCGCTACCCAACCCCAGGATTCTGCCTTAGCTCACATCATCACGATTGAGTGTTGCTACTCAAGGTCCAACCAGGCTTTACATGTCTAGGTGACAGCACCACAGCGTCGGCTCTACACACAAACAGCACCCATGATCTCTGCACTGTGAGCGATATCGCACCTTGACGAGTCAGGCTCTGCACCAGCACCAGCCCATGTCCAGGGTCACACCTTGGCAGCCATGTTGTTGGTACTGCTGGTGTTGCTGTGCACACCCCCAGTGGGTGCATGCGGCAGTGCTGTGGGACGACTGTGGTGCATGTGCTGAAAATGGGGCTCAGATGGCGTTGGGCTTGTGCAGCTCTGAGACACGACATCATGCAAGAGGGGCGCCTCTGCAGCTGTGTGGTCATTGCTGGACGGGTGCAGCCCAGAGGCGCGGCTTGCATGCGCCTTCCATCATCATCACCCAAGAGTTTTCCTTCATTCATGTACAGCATGCAGCATGTGCAGCAGCAGCAACAGCAGCAGCGTGTGCAGCAGCAGCAGAGTGCGCAGCAGCAGCAGCGTGGCAGCGGCAGCAGCGTGTGCAGCAGCAGCAGCGTGGCAGCGGCAGCAGCAGTGTGCAGCAGCACCAGCATGTGCAGCAGCACCAGCGTGTGCAGCAGCAGCGTGGCAGCAGCAGCAGCAGCGTGTGCAGCAGCAGCAGCAGCAGCGTGCGCAGCAGCAGCGTGCGCAGTAGCAGCAGCAGCGTGCGCAGCAGCAGCAGCAGCGTGCGCAGCAGCAGCAGCAGCGTGGCAGCAGCAGCAGCAGCGTGTGCAGCAGCAGCAGCAGCAGCAGCGTGCGCAGCAGCAGCGTGTGCAGCAGCAGCAGCAGCAGCGTGCGCAGCAGCAGCGTGCGCAGTAGCAGCAGCAGCGTGCGCAGCAGCAGCAGCAGCGTGCGCAGCAGCAGCAGCAGCGTGCGCAGCAGCAGCAGCGTGGTAGCAGCAGCAGCGTGTAAGTTGAGCAAACAGGGCAGACAGGCAGGGGCAAGTGCATGCAGGAGGACGGGGGACAGTGCATGCTGCTGGGAGCAGTGATCTACGGCACCTATGAGCTCACCAACACCAGTGTCATCTCCACCTGGACCTGGTCCCTGGCAGCAGCCGACATGGCCTGGGGTTCCTTTGCATGTGGCATGGCAGCGCTGACGCAACAGCAGCTGCAACGGGCGTGGTTGATGCGGCGATAGGCAGGTGGCATCGGTCACTGACGGGCGTGTTGCAGTTGTGTTGTGGGAGTGTTGCAGTTGCTGTGGGAGGTGTTGCATGGTGCCGACGCGATGGATTGCGCGGGGCAGATCACGGTAGGGGGTGCGGGCAGTGGGACAGGCGTTTCAGTGTACAGCAAGATGTACAATCGAATACAGGCTCTGAATTTATCACTGCAATGGCTGCTGCTGACCCTGTATACTGTAATGTGAAGACCAAGCTGCAACAGCTCAGGAACTGTGGCTATCTGGATGATATGAGGAAGTCATCCAGCCCATCAGTCTTCAGTGTGGAGTGGCTATAGACCTGTGAATCAGGTGTTCCCAACATGGGGTTGGTAATATGCATGCATGTACTCTCTCAATACTGCATCGTTTTCGATAGCGTTTGGCACATTGGTAGCTCAAAATCAATGCGCGTCATCTGACCATCAGCGCAAGCCATTGCATTCTTTGCTCGCGTACTGCCACATGTGCCCGCGAACAAATCACAGCGGCGAGACGGGTCTCTCTTAGACGGTGAGCCGCATCCCTGTGACCCCATCTACCTAGCGTAGTGAGCTGGTTGTGCACAAATGGAATGTCCGGCCGACACCCAACGCGATGTCTGCCGGGCGTGCAGGGCGCCTAGACGGGGTGATTGAAACATAATAGATGTGCTCACTTCCGCCGAATACACCATTTGGGTCGGCGCACACTGAGGTATCACCGGGTCACACACCCCCCTCCTCCACTATGTCCTTCACTGTGTTGCACCGGTTGCACCCACAGGAAAACGGCCACAAAATGTTTGTTCTTAACCCCTTGGCGCATTTGTTGAAACAAACCGCACGTTAAACAGCCCAGGCCTCTATCAGTTTGACATCTTCAAAGTGACATCATGTTCTCCAAGCAGAATCAGGGCCACGGGGCTGTGGGGTGGCAGTTGAGCTATGAAACTTTGCACGCAGGTGGATGGGATGTAGGGGAGTGTAACTCTCAGAGGAGCCGAGTCCAAACTCGGACATGGTGTGGAGTTGTGCGACTGACTGCATGGCCCTGGTCCTGAGATCGGCTAAGGTGGGGGTCACAGACCAAAGTGAGCTTTTGACATATCTGAGTATGAGCGTGTGTAACAATGTCTAAAAGGAGCCTAACCTAGTAAGTAGCATGCTGTAAGTCCCAATGGTCGAGCTGTGGCATTGCCCTCTAGGTGAGGGGGGGAGGTGGGCTCATTGCCACATCGCCGCAATCGCTTTCCGATCCGACTGCTGCTGCCGACGCGCATGCGCATGTAGAGCAGCCTAAGCGACGAAGGCGGTCGCAGCGATGAGTGCATGCCCCGCAACGGCCCAAATTTGAATCACTAACTCTGATGCTTTGCTGTGCACGGCCTACTAACTGCATAGTTATTCTGGATGGTTGAAAGGTAGCTGGCTGGGTTGGCTACATTGTGAATCATCTAGCATAGTATTTGGCGCAGTGAGTGCAGAGTTACAGCCGTCCTACTAATAAGGGTCGGTTTCCTGTCATTTTCTGTTAGTTGGGATCAGGCGCCCCCAACATTCAAAAAATGGCAGTTAACCGACCCCTGGTAGTAGGACGGCTGTAACTCTGCACTCGCTGCGCCAAATTTAATGCTAGCTGGCTCAGTATGTAGCCAACCCAGCCAGCTACCTTTCACCCATCCAGAATAAACATACACCGAGTAGGCCGTGCACAACAAAGCATCAAAGTTAGTGATTCAAATTTGGGCCGTTGCGGGGCATGCCGTCATCGCTGCGACCGCCTTCGTCGCTAAGGCTGCTCTACATGCGCATGCGCGTCGGCAGCAGCAGTCGGATCGGAAAGCGGTTGCGGCGATGTGGCAATGAGCCCACCTCCCCCCCTTACCTAGAGGGCAATGCCACAGCTCGACCATTGGGACTTACAGCATGCTACTTACTAGGTTACGCTCCTTTTAGACATTGTTACACACGCTCATACTCAGATATGTCAAAAGCACACTTTGGTCTGTGACCGTCAACTCCCTTAGCCGATTTCGGGGTCAGGGCCATGCAGTCAGTCACACAGCTCCACACCATGACCGAGTTTGGACTCGGCTCCTCTGAGAGTTACACTCCCCTACATCCCATCCACCTGCGTGCAAAGTTTCATAGCTCAACTGCCACCCCACAGCCCCGTGGCCCTAATTCTGCTTGGAGAACATGATGTAACTTTGAAAGTGTTAAACTGATTGAGGCCTGGGCTGTGAAATGTGCAATTTGTTTCAATAGATGGGCCAATGGGTTAAGAACAAGGTCTTTGTATCGCTTTCCCTTTAGGTGCAGCGGGTGCAACACAGTGGAGGACACAGTTGAGGAGGGGGGGGTGTAAGCCGGTGATACCTTAGTGTGCGCCGACCGAAATGATGTATTCGGCGGAAGCGAATACAACCAGATGTTTTAGTTGCCCCGTCTAGGCGCCCTGCACGCCCGGCAGGCATCGCGTTGGGTGTCGGCCGGACATTCCATTTGTGCACAACCAGCTCACTACGCTAGGTAGATGGGGTCACAGGGATGCGGCTCACCGTCTAAGAGAGACCCGTCTCGCCGCTGTGATTTGTTCGCGGGCACATGTGGCAGTACGCGAGCAAAATCTCCAATGGCTTGCGCTGATGGTCAGATGACGCGCATTGATTAGCAGCCACAAGCGTGACAAACGCTATCGAAAACGATGAAGTAGTGAGAGAGTACTTGCATGCATATTACCAACCCCATGTTGGGGGCGCCTGAGTTGGGAACACCCGACTGTGAACCGTGACATGTTCGACAAAAGTTTCAGTGTGACATGTTTGTCATTTCTCTAGCTTGTCTGTCATTTCTCTAGTTTATGTAACGCAAGATCTGTGCTCCTCAACACTGCAAACGCACAACATGTGGATGCACGGTCGCTCTCCCAGCATTGTTTACATTATTATGTCACGCTCACACTAAGGAGGTATGTTTTGCTCGCGTGGCACTAAGGGCGGTTCCCCACCAGCTTATGTTAATAATAGCAATAATAGCAAGCCAACCATATTAACTCATATCAGCAGCCGATGCTTGTGGCGCCTTCGTTCGCTTCTAAGCGCGATGGCTGCGCCTGGCGGCGCCAAGACTCCTGCGCACCTGGTTGATGATGCGCAATCGGAGGCCGCCTCCTGGACACAAAATAAAAGGAAACACTACGTGCTAATATTAGCGACTACCATTACCAGCTAATGTTAGCAACTTGGCGGACGGGTTGGACGCTTCATTGGCGGGAAACTATCCATTACAACTCATTAGCGACAATGTCCAAGGAGCAGCCTTGTACTGAACAACACATGAGGACCTGGAGCGATTGAAAGGCAGAGGTGTACATGCCAACAAAACTTATTCAACACGGAACAACATGTTTGGCTGTGGGTAATCTCACTCAGCTACTACAAGCACGTTGTAGCATCCTCGGTCGCACCCTTGATGACTGCAAACCCCAAGTCGATGGCACGCTCCAGGGGCAAACCCCCTGACCACTGGGCTACTCATCAAAACTAACAGCTTGTGAGGCTAACAGCCTGTGCAAACTACTAGGGCCTACGTCGGACATTTTCCCCCCCATCGATCCCGCCTCGATTGCTGACCGATAGGGGGGTTCGACGCCGACTGAATTCGGCCCATTGCGTCGATGGGGTTAGCTGATCGATTCGATGGGGGTATCGATTTTTGTGATTTCGAGGTCTGTTCGAGGCCTGTTCGAGTCGCACTCAGGCAAATTAGTAACAGCATTTTTGAGATTCAGAGCCTCGGACTTGGTACATAGTCTAATGAAGGCATTGTAAGATTGGGGGTTGAAACTAAAATTCGTGATTTTGCGCGGTTGGTGAGATACGGCCATGCTACAGTACTGTAGAGGTCTACAGTACTGTCGGGGTACCTCGCGAGTACACTAACAGAGCCTCGGACTTGGTACATAGTCTAAAGAAGGCATTGTAAGATCGGGGGTTGAAACTAAAATTCGTGATTTTGCGCGGTTGGTGAGATACGGCCATGCTACAGTACTGTAGACATCTACAGTACTGTAGACATCTACAGTACTGTAGACATCTACAGTACTGTAGGTACCTCGAGGTACCTCGCGAGACCACTTACAGTACTGTAGACATCTACAGTACTGTAGACATCTACAGTACTGTAGACATCTACAGTACTGTAGGTACCTCGAGGTACCTCGAGAGACCACTTACAGTACTGTTGACATCTACAGTACTGTAGACATCTACAGTACTGTAGACATTTACAGTACTGTAGACATCTACAGTACTGTAGACATCTACAGTACTGTAGACATCTACAGTACTGTAGGTACCTCAAGGTACCTCGACAGACCACTTACAGTACTGTAGATGTCTACAGTACTGTAGATGTCTACAGTACTGTAGACACCTACAGTACTGTAGACATCTACAGTACTGTAGACATCTACAGTACTGTAGACATCTACAGTACTGTAGGTACCTCGAGGTACCTCGAGGGACCAGTTACAGTACTGTAGACATCTACAGTACTGTAGACCTCTACAGTACTGTAGACATCTACAGTACTGTAGGTACCTCGAGGTACCTCGAGAGACCATTTGCAGTACTGTAGATATCTACAGTACTGTAGACATCTACAGTACTGTAGACCTCTACAATACTGTAGACCTCTACAGTACTGTAAATGTCTATGGTACTGTAGATATCTACAGTCCTGTAGGTACCCTGAGGTACCTCGAGAGACCATTGTCAGTACTGTAGATATCTACAGTACTGTAGACATCTACAGTACTGTAGACATCTACAGTACTGTAGAGGTCTACAGTACTGTAGATATCTACAGTACTGTAGATATCTACAGTACTGTAGGTACCTCAAGGCACCTCAAGAGACCATTGTTAGTACTGTAGATGTCTACAGTACTGTAGATATCTACAGTACTGTAGATATCTACAGTACTGTAGAGGTCTACAGTACTGTAGGCACCTACGGTACTCTAGACACCCCGGGGTACCTCGCGAGTCCACTAACAGTCCTGTAGGCGCCTACTGTACTGTAGGCACCACGCTCCGTGACCTTGTTGTCCGATTTGGACTGAGACCTAGTGGTTATAAAATCAATTTAGGCCGGAATCACGAGCATGTTTCACACATTTGTCTTTTCACACATCAACATAACGACATTCATGTTACACATCTACCTCTTTCTCCCTTGCTTCTTCTTTCTCGCCTCCTCGTCCCCTGCCTCTTTGCCCCCTGCCTCTTCTGTTTCCTGTGCCTCCTCCGTCACCTCTGCCACTACAACCTTTTTTCCCTTCTTCTTCTCCTTCTCTGCTTCCTCTGCTGCCTCTGCAGCCATGGACTCATCCCAATGGCCCAACAGACTGGTCAACTCTGCTTGTACGAGCTCATCAGACAATGCCCAGTCTGAGTTCCATATTGTGTCCACCGGTGCTCGTGCAGGGCGCTCATAGGGCTCAGGCTGCACATAAAGACCCCCATGCAATGGCCCTAACCCCGGTGGCCAGTTGTCATATTGCTCACGACGCTGAGGAGGACTGGTGGGCTGGCATTTGTGCACGAACTCCACATCCAGCATGGACAGAAAACAGGTGGCATTGTTGATGTAGCCCTCGCTGCCATACAAGTGCACCCTGGTGGAAGCTTTGTCTGGCAGGCCCCAATCCCCTGCATGGACCGTGTAACCGCGCATCCCAAGCACCTCACCCGGCTGTAATGTCACCCTGTAGACCTGCATCTTGGGCATGGCCTTCATGGCCGTCTTCAGGACTCTTGCCGATATCTCCCCCTTGTGCTTCTTCTCCACCTTCAACACCTGCACATGGCTGCCTGGGCTGACCAGCACCTGCGTCACTCCAACAGCGATGATCATCACCAGACCATCTCGCCCCCAAATGAACCTTGGGGGGGCTGTGGGTGTTGTTGCTGAAGGCGCAGCAGGGGCTGAGGTAGAGGGGACGGCATGTGAGGGAGGGCTGCTGGTCTGGGGTGCTGTCGCGGCTGCAGCTGCTGCTGCTGTGTGGGGGGGGGTGGAGAGGGACGGGTCTGGGTTGACGTCCACATGCAAAGCCTGGGCTGCCACCAAACCTGTGGCCTTCGTTAGAGCCATGCCCACAGAATTGACGTCACGCCCATGCATGGTGTCGTTGGTGAGCACTGTACCCCCCCTGAGGGTGACCTGCGAAAGCTGTGAGGCATGCTGCTGTAGCTTCCTGAGGTAAGGGCGGGCAAGGTGGACAGCTGTGGCATACTGCTTCAATCTGGTGCGTGCAGCTTCGCCTGCTGCATCCTGCTGGGCTGCCATGGCTTGGTCCTTTCTGATGATGCGCAAGGACCTGGCTGTCCAACACCCCGACATGGAGACATCGTCAGGCAGGCTGCCATCTGCATATGCCGTAGTGAAAGGCATCTGCAGGCGCTGGCCTGTGCTGTATCGCACATCGAGCTCCCCTTCGCTTATGACGGGCCAACCGTGACTCTCGGTGAGGGGGATGTCGTTGAAGATGGCGTAGCCAAACACCAGGCTGAGGAGCTGTAATGCCCACTCCAGCTGAGACGTTGGGATGAGGTGGCCTGGGAGGCTGGTCATGGCAACACCCATCTCCAGCACTGCCTCACGCCACTGATCAGCCTGCTCAGGGGTGAACTTCTTCACCACAACATTGCCATCGGCGTAATTGCAAGGCCGCCAAACAGTAGCCTGCAGTCATACACAATGTTCCTCATAGACACTAGGCATGGGGTTTGGTTAGGGTTAGTGCTCGGTCTAGGTCTAGGTCTAGGTCTAGGGCTAGGGCTAGGGCTAGGGGTAGGGGTAGGGGTAGGGGTAAGGGTAGGGGTAGGGGTAGGGGTAGGGGTAGGGGTAGGGGTAGGGGTAGGGGTAGGGGTAGGGGTAGGGGTAGGGGTAGGGGTAGGGGTAGGGGTAGGGGTAGGGGTAGGGGTAGGGGTAGGGGTAGGGGTAGGGGTAGGGGTAGGGGTAGGGGTAGGGGTAGGGGTAGGGGTAGGGATAGGGATAGGGATAGGGATAGGGATAGGGATAGGGATAGGGATAGGGTTAGTGATAGGGTTAGTGATAGGGATAGGGATAGGCATGGACGTGGGGATGGGGTTGGGTTAGGGTTAGGGCTAGGGTTAGGGTTAGGGGTAGGGCTAGGGGTAGGGGTAGGGCTAGGGCTAGGGCTAGGGCTAGGGCTAGGGCTAGGGCTAGGGCTAGGGCTAGGGCTAGGGCTAGGGCTAGGGCTAGGGCTAGGGCTAGGGCTAGGGCTAGGGCTAGGGCTAGGGCTAGGGCTAGGGATAGGGATAGGGTGGGATTACGTTTCGGGGTCATGTGGTATGGGTCGGACTAGGTGTTGATTCCTGTCACCTCCTCGCTGTTGTCCACTTGTTTGCCACTTCTGCCCCGCTTTTGTCCCTTGCTTGTTGTTGTGGCTGGAGCAGCTGGTTTGCCTGCCTCCTGCAATAGAGTTCAAGCAACACATTGTTAGTTGTTCATTGTTGCCCATGCAGTCTCCTTGAGATATTAGTGCGTACCTGCTGTCGAGCGGCTGTGGTCCTTGCTGGCGCTGTGGCCTTCCTTTTGGCGGTAGTTGTTGGCTGTGTTGGCGGCGCTTGAGCAACAGTTTGTTGCCGGGGCCCTGTTCCCTGCATGTGCCATGATGCTCATCCAGTGATATCAACACATGTGATCACAAATAGTGCACTGAATGGCCACATGGCGGTTTGCCTCATTTGTGGTTGTTATTGTTCTATAGTCTCTCTGATGCACGATCGTCTTACCTCTAACAAGGAAGCTACACTGGCTGTCAGCTGCTCCATCTGCTTCTTCACCTGCTGCTCTTCCTGCAGCATCTGCTTCTGCATCTGGGCCCTTGCCTTCTCAGATGCCTGTAACTGCTGCTGCAGCATGAGCACGGTGTCATTCTGCTGCCTCAACTGCCGCTCAAGCTCCTGCTGCTGCTGCTGAAATGCCGCGCGCTGCCGCTGATGCAGTTCCAGCATTGCATCGCCTACAGCCTTCTGCAACTGAGATACTGCATGCCATGCAGCCCGTCCGTACGCGACCTCCCGGCTCTGGCGCTCATCAAGATGCAGAACCGTATTTATCAGCCGATTCACGTCCACTGCATGCAAGACACTGTACGCTGTGAAAGTCGTGGCGTTATGCTTTGATTGGGTTACTTTAAGAGCCTACTCATGGCTGCTGTGGGAACATATGTGCGCATGGACATGACATGGCTTATTAGCATGTTTTTTGTAATGTGTACATATATACATCCTTACCTGTGGCGGGGTCTGCTTGGGCAGGGTCTGGGGCTGCTGTGGCAGGGGCTGGGGCAGTGGCAGTGGCAGGGGCTGCTGGGGCAGGGGCTGCTGAGGCAGGGGCTGCAGGGTCAGGGGCAGCTGGGGCAGGGGCAGGGGCTGCTGGGGCAGGGTTGGGGGCTGCTGGGGCAGGGGCAGGGGCTGCTGGGGCAATGGCAGGGGCTGCTGGGGCAGGGGCTGCTGGGCCAGGGGCTGCTGGGGCAGGGGCTGCTGGGGCAGGGGCCGCTGGGGCAGGGGCTGCTGGGGCAGGGGCTGCTGGGCCAGGGGCAGGGGCTGCTGGAGCAGGGGCTGTTGGGCCAGGGGCTGCTGGGGCAGGGGCTGCTGGGCCAGGTGCTGCTGGGGCAGGGGCTGCTGGGGAAGGTGCAGCTGGGGCAGGGGCAGGGGCTGCTGGGGCAGGGGCTGCTGGGGCAGGGGCTGCTGGGGCAGGGGCTGCTGGGGCAGGGGCTGCTGGGCCAGGTGCTGCTGGGGCAGGGGCTGCTGGGGAAGGTGCAGCTGGGGCAGGGGCAGGGGCTGCTGGGGCAGGGGCTGGGGCTGTGACATGGGCTGGGGTACAGGTAGGGGCTGGGGCAGGGGCAGATGCTGGTGCCGGTGTCGGTGCTGGTGCTGGTGCCTCTGCTGGTGCCGCTGCTGCTACTGGGCTGGTAGCTGAGGCTGGGGCGGTGCCATGGGGAAGGGCATGGGCAGGAGCATGGACTAGGCCTGGGATCGGCGTTGCGCCAGTGGGTGGTGCTGAGGTTGGGGCTGGGGCTGGGGCTGGGTCACAGGCAGGGGCAGGGGCAGGTGCAGGTGTAGGGGCAGGGGCAGGGGCAAGGGCAGGGGCAGGGGCAGGGGCAGGGGCAGGGGCAGGGGCAGGGGCAGGGGCAGGGGCAGGGGCAGGGGCAGGGGCAGGGGCAGGGGCAGGGGCAGGGGCAGGGGCAGGGGCTGGAGGTGCGCTGAATGGCTTGATGAGGGGATGGGGGGTAGCGGTTGGGATGGGGAGAGAAGGGAAAGATAACGAGCGCCCCTCGCTTGTAGACTCAGACGAAACAGCTTGGTGACCTGTGGTGTCATGTACAAAGAAGCATGATGGTCAGGATCTATGCAGATCTGTTCATATTTCCCCTCATTTCCCGTCACCAATTGACCACAGGATTCTTATGTTGTGAAGTAACCATTTGACCATGCATGGTGAACTCCATTTCTATGTATGGACCAGGGTTCGGGGCTCACCGCTGGGAAGGGGGAGGGGCCCCGGTGATGGCTGAGATTCAGTATCATTGTCCAGCCCAGAGGATTGTGGGGGGGTGTGCCCAGGGTCGTGGGATGATGGTGGTGACGGTGAGGGAGGAGACTCAGGTGACACGATGGACATGGGCGGAGATGGCACTGGTGATGGGACCTCACTCTCCTGCAGCGCGGACAATCGCCATGTGCCATGTGGTCCACCTGCCTGAACATCCCCTGCCTTACCATGCATTTGGTGCGGATAACTTACCGACAATGGGTCAGCCATGTCACTTGGTGTCCTGTTCTTCCACTTGGGGTGCACATCGATCTGCATGGTAACACAAGAGCGGTTAGTCTGATCATATCTTATGTGGTAATGCAACCCATACATCTATTTTACTAGGGTTGAGGAACGTACCAAAGAGCACCACTCTCCTTCAGTCTCCAGGGTACACTGCAGTAATCGCTGCCGAGCTAACATCCGCTTGGCATCATAACGAATGCCGGTTTGCACACAGTTCCGCCTACGTGCATCATGGTATCTGTGGTCTTTGTTTGCATGCTAGATAGACGAACCCAAATGGCGTTGATAGCAAACTGGTTGTGTGCAAGCATAAGGATATTGCTGTGTTGAAGGCATGTCGTCCTAGTTGTTCACCTGAAGCTTCGGCGCCACAAGTATTCCATGTGGATCAGTAACCGCAACTCATCACTCCAATCATCCGTTTGCATAGGGCACGTCCCATCAATGACCTCCCATTCCGTTTCTATGACGTGCGTATTCAAAAACTTACACAAGTTAGACTCCTCCTCCTCTGAAATGCCCTGCGACATCCCATCCAGAGCAATTATGTGTCCTGGATCATGTATTAGCCGTAAACCTGATAATGGTGACATGTTTGAAAGTCATTAACCTCTCCCCTGGGACAGAAGATCACGAAATGTGCATTCTTCGGGTACACAGCGATCAGCCGGCCCCCCGTGGGGATGAAGACCACATTGCGCTCCGGAAAGCGGCAGCCTTTGAAATTCCCTTCGACATATTTCTTTCCTTGCATCAGATTCATGCCGAGGTCTGGGGCCAGACAAGTGGCATCACGCCTGTCCCGGCGTTGAAAGAAGGACTACATTGGCAAAGGAATATGAAGTCTAAGTTCAGGTTGTACTCTCATGCTATTAATCTATAATATCACATATAATAGCACATACCTTCATGCGCCCAAGTGCCTTTCTCAGCACCTTGTTGTCAAGGGATTTGGGTCTATTGTGCCCGTCAGGTCTTTGCTGCCAGAACATGTCACCACCGGGTGGCAACGCAGCCTTCGAGGCCTGCACCAAGACACATGGCATGGAGCAAATGATGTTATGAGTGTTAATGAGGGTTAAGATGGTGTCGTATCCATTGTGCTTAGCTTCACCATTTCATCTATTGTAAGCTTACATTGAGGATGTTCTTGATTCGACGTGCTCTTTGCTGCTGATGCTTGTCTGTTCCTGTAGCGTCACTTGGAAATGGGTGGAGTGCTCCACGACCTACTGGCTGCGCCTGCATTGACAACTCATTTTTGAGGTGTTTATCTATCAGTGTATAGTCTATAGGTATTAGTTCATCAAGCATGTGATGTCAAGATCATGTGTGGACATTTGTGGCCAGCATGGACCTATATGGCATTACCTCAGCTTTCTCAACTGTAGCAGGGGGGGCATCGTCAGTGGTGTACGGCCTTGAGCACACTGTACGGCAACAGCAAAGCATACCTGTAGACATGACCCACACCGGAGTACATGCATTATGATGTCACGTGCTTCTTGGCTGTCCTGGACACCTAGTGCCCGTACGATCTGGTTCATGCACCCAACACTGACCATGTGCTTCTCCTGCTTCTGCTGCTGCTGCTGCTGCTAAGCGCATGGGGGGGGCTGGGTGGCTCTGGCTGGGCTGGCGTTGTGAAGGCCGTTTCCGTGGACGAGGTGAAGGGGGCGGGTTCAGGTATGTTTCTGCTGCTGCTGTTCCTGCTGCTGATGTTGCTCCTGCCGCTGCTGCTGCTGCTCCTCCTGTTCCTGCTGCTGCTTCTGCCCCTGCTGCTGCTCCTGCACCTGCTGCTGCTGTTGGAGGCATGAGGGGGTTAGGGCGGCCGTGGCTGGACCGGGCCGGTGAAGGCCGATTCCCTGGACGAGAAAGGGGGGGCGGGCTCAGGCATGTTGCTGCTGCTGCTGCTGCTGCTGCTCTTGCTACTGTTGCTGCTGCTGCCCCTGCCCCTGCCCCTGCCACTGCCCCTGCCCCTACTGTCGCACCTGCCCCCGGGTGCATTGGGGGGGTTGGGATCATCGGGGGGGCTGGTCGGCCCTGGTCGGGCTTGAGCTGTGAAACATGCCTCCCTGGACGAGGCGGGGAGGAGAGGGAGCGGTCTGACCCCTGGCTGCTGCTCGGGGTAACACCACCCTTGCTGCCTCCTACACTTGCAGGGCTACCTCCACCACCTGTTGCTGCTGCTGCTACGTTTCCTGCGCTGCCTGCTGCTGCTTTTACTTCTGCTCCTGCTGTTGCTAGGCGCATGTGGGAGGCTGGGCGGCTCTGGCTGGGTGGGGCCTGTGAAGGCCGCTTCCCTATACGGGGGCGGGCACAGGTCTGTTGCTGCTGCTGGTGCTGTTGTTACTCTTGCTCCTGCTGCTCCTGCTGCTGCTCCAGACCCTGTTGCTGCTTTTGACCATGGTGCTGCCCTTGCGCCTGCTGCTGCTGCTGCTGCTCCTGACCCTGCTGCTGCTGCTGCTCCTGCTGCTGCTCCTGCCCCCGGGTGCATGGGGGGGGCTGCTCCTGCTGCTGCTCCTGCCCCCGGGTGCATGGGGGGGGCTGCTCCTGCTGCTGCTCCTGCCCCCGGGTGCATGGGGGGGGCTGCTCCTGCTGCTGCTCCTGCCCCCGGGTGCATGGGGGGGGTTGGGCCCATGGGGGGGGCTGGCCGGCCCTGCTTGGGCTTGGGATGTGAAACATGCCTCCCTGGACGAGCCGGGGAGGAGAGGGAGCGATCTGACCCCTGGCTGCTGCTCGGGGTAACACCACCCCTGCTGCCACCCACACTTGCTGGGCTACCTCCACCTCCACCTGCTGCTGCTGCTGCCGCTCCTGCCCCTGGGTGCATGTGGGGGGTTGAGCCCATGGGGAGGGCTGGCCGGCCATGGCCAGGCTTGGGCGGTGAAGCTCGGCGACCACGTTTGATCACACGTGTCCACTCTGGATCACTGTCCTCACCACCTGCCCAAGCCTCCGCTGCTGTTGCTGCTGGTGCTGCTGCCACTGTTGCTGCCGCTGCTGCTGCTGCTGCCGCTGCTGCTGCTGTCGCTCCTGTACCTGGGTGCATGGGCAGGGTTGGGCCCATGGGGAGGGCTGGCCGGCCCTGCTTGGGTTTGGCCTGTGAGGCCCGCTTCCCTGGCCGAAGGGGTGGGGCGGGCGGGTTCAGGCCTGACCCTTGGCTGCTGCTGGGGGTACCACCACTCCTGCTGCCACCTGCACTTGCAGGGCCACCTGCACCACCTGCTGCTGCTGCTGCTGCTCCTCCTGCTCCTGCTGGTGCTCTTGCCCTTGCTGCTGCTCCTGGTGCTCCTGCTGCTCCTGCTGCTGCTGCTGCTCCTGCAGATTGTACGGTGGACACTGTTGAGCCAACATTACATGTGTACGTGGTCACTAACAGTACAAAGTGCATGGCTCACCGTCCAAGCCCAGACGCAACCCGACCTCCATAGCCTGCGCCAATGCTGCCTTGTTGGCGAGGGCACGTTGCTTAGGGTCACGCGAGGCTTGCAAGTCTCTGATCTGCACAATAGAAAACACATTGCCTTGATCTTATTGTTGCATTGCACAGCTGCTGCACTTGCTAACTATAGCAGTTAACCCTTCTCACCTCCTGTGCGATGGCCTCCATGATCACCTCGTTCACCTCGTTAGCCAGCAAGCGCTGACCGTCTGTCCGCCCTAAAACCACAAAATGGTTATCGTTGATGCGCATCAGTGGTACAGCCTCACCTTGCACCATGAGTGGTCCTCTAGGGGGTGCAATGCTGGCCAGCTGCTCCGGGCTGAACAGTTTGCGGCAATTGGAACCCCCAACATGCCACAGATCTTGCTGACCGCCCCCATTGGTTAAAATGTCTATTGGCACCCCAAGGACGACAGAAGCCAGTACGCAGGCGGTGGCACCGCTCCACGCCCTAGGCCGCCCAACTTCTTGGTCAAGGTACTCCTTCAAGGTGATGCTCTCCAGTGACATCACCCCTGTGGTGGGGTCCACCTGTTCCACCCACTCTGCTGCTGACGTCATCATTGCAACAAAGCTGGCTGGGTCGCTTCCCCACTTGTCACTGTTTGCCAGGACCCTCTGTCCCACCTCATAAACGAGCTGGCGAAGTAGGCCATGCCCCTGCGTATTGACAAGTGGGCTATGTCATGCCTCATAGTGGTATGGTCGTGTGGTTTAGCATGTGCACAGTCTATAATGATGACGCATTAGTAAGTCAGCATGCAGCAATACCCTTGACCTAATGGGAAGGTGTAGTACTGGACCCATGTCCACCCACCGTGTCGTTGCTCAACCCAGCTATCATTGCCAAAGCCCGGTAGAAGCAGTTGCCATCGCCCTTCACGGTGTATGCCACGATACCGCGACGGCGGAGTACCTCAAGGGCCAGTTCCAGTCCTTGTCTCCAGAGGGGGCCATCAGCGTTCTCCAGGAGTGGCCTGACGGGGGGTGTCTGCATGGCACACGTGTTCATAGTGAGCCTATGCTGCTGCATAACATTCCAGTCTTAGCTTATTTCACCTGCATGGGTTGGGCCTCAGCCTCATGCGCTGGCTGAGACTGGGTGGCTGACGTCTGCACATGGCCCATCACACAACAACTGCCTGTGCCTCGCAACACCATCATGGAATACTGACACCGCTGCCACCCAAACAATTGCTTGGTCCTCACCAAGGTTGACCCTGGCTGGGAAGGCTCCAGCTGGGTGTCCTGCATGCGAGGGCTACCTGCTGCTGCCGGGTCCCGCATGCGAGGGCTGGCGAGGGTTAGGCTGGTCTGGCTGGGCAAGGTTGCTGGGGTCTTGGTGATGCTGGCATAGGTCTCCTGCATGCATTGAGGCGATATGAAGAGTTATGGTTGACAGCATGTAATGCCTACATGCATGTCGCACATGTTGCTCATGTTGCTCAAGCGTGAGGTCCCTGCACCTCACCTGGGAGGAGCCCAGGTTAAGGTGGGGGTGCACCAGCTCCATCAGCCCGCGACGTACATTTGGCAGCCACTTCTCGCCAACTTCCTGGTTTTGCCCGTCACCTGATGCATAACACAACACGGTGAACATGAGGTAAGTCCATGGTACCAGGACAGGCTCAGCCAGGTTGAGTCCATGGTACCAGGACAGGCTCCATGCGTCATTTCACTTGCAAACAACAACATGAAACATGCTGTCTACTGAACAAGCATGCAACACGTCCTACTCACTGCGCCAGGTCCAGTACCACTCAGCCAGGCTGAAGAAGGGCTGAAACAGCGGTGGTGTGTCTTCCGTATACATGCCTCGCATGCGCATTTCCATGTCTTGGTAACGCTGGCGGGTGGTGCGCATCTGGTACACAGCTGAGTCTGAGCTGTCGGTGTTGTTGTCATTAATGTTGCTGACGATCCTGCAGGCCCAGCAGGTGCATGGTGCGTTGAACGCCCGGAGCATGGTGCGCTGTGTAGGTCACATGGTGCATCAGTCACACCTGTCCTGCAAGTCTGTCAGCTCCTCCTGAGTTGGGAGGTATGCTTTGGCATGAAACAATGACATGCAGCTGATGGCCATGCCATTCACCGCGTTCTTCAGCCAAGCAGGCACCTCAGGGTTGAGGTAGGGCCCAGGAACCTGTAGTACACAATGTTTGATGCTGTCAATGCATGTCATGCCAATGTGTATTAATGAATGCTGTGGGCAGGGTACGCACCTCGTCTGGGCTGCGCGGGTAGAGGGACTGCACCGCCCATGCCATCACCCGGCATAGGAGTTCAGATTTGGGCAACATGGCGGTGTCGATGATGAGCTCCCCCACTGCAAGTGTTGCCGCGAACAAGGCTGCATCGTTGAAAATGGATTCGTTGCTCTGCATTTGTGAGTGTGCTGGCAGCGGTGCCTGTGTTACTGCGATGCGCGGCTACGATGGGACGTGCGCAAGTTGTGCTGATTGCATGACAGTACAGCAGTAACGAACAAAAATCCAATTCAGGCCTTATCTCAACAACTTGGTATGTGAGCCACTGTGTGCCGTACATGTCACCCAAGTTGCCGCTATACCAGCCAACCTCCTCCAAGCCTTGTCACTGAAGCACTGGACTAAGTAGCATGGGGGCAGCATGTCAGTCATAACGTACGCTCAACGATGCACCAGGAGCCATGGCATTCTTCACTGCCCACTCCTGCCATAAATGCAGCGGGTGCATGACATTCCTGAACTTGACTCCAGCACACCTTTTCAACAATGGAAGCACAGCCCGAACCACATCACATTGCACCAGCTGGACATTATGGCCTGGCTCCCCCACCTGCACCACGGCCTCCCTAAACCGTCCCACCAGGGGCTGCAGGGCTGCTATTGATGCACATCCTTCCTTCCTTGTGATGCCCATGGCCAGCACCCCAATAACCTGACGCCCGAAACGGCCTGAGCTTAGGTCTGCCACACCTCTGTTCAAGGCCGCCATGTTCGGCTCGGGTAGGACGACATTGAGGTCAGATATCAGTAGGGTGGAGACGGATTGTGGTAGATTGCCCACGTCTGTTAGGTACATCTCTGTGACGCTCAGCTTCACAAGGTTGCTGGGGCGGTCACGTAGGGAGACGGGGAGGGGGCCCAGGTAGGTGGCGTAGAAGGATGTCAGCCCCAAAGCTGGGTCCAACCACACAAAAGGATGAACCCTTTCCCTTCCAGTCAGGAGGGCAGTTTGGATGTCCAGATGCTTGATGCGCCCCACAACCAGGTGGTGGCGGAGGAGTTCTAGCAGCTCTGAGTGCAGCATTAAGAAAGGCTTGAACCCCAACACACGACAGTTGGGGAAGTTGGACATTAGCCGCTCCGCCAACCAGGCCCCCACTGGCAGGTGCTCATAGGTGGGCTCCTCTGCCGTGTGCTCGTCCATGATGAGTCTGATCTCCACGCCCCGAACTGCTTCACAGTGGCCCAGGAACCCAAGCACCCCCTCCACTCTGGCCCTCGTCATGCATGGACCAAGTCGCTGCTCCAGGGTCAGCATCAGCATCAGACGCCGCCGACGTCCTCGCAGTGCCGCCAAGAGGCGAGGTGATAGATGCGAGTAGATGGTTTCCGAGTCGATGCTGAGGACCAGGAAGTCGCAAGTCACCAGGTACGTCTCACGGAACTCTTCGGTGATTGGAGTGGACTCGCTACCCCGACCGGGCCGCAGAAAATCACCGCCGCTGGTAACAACGACAGGCTCGGCCCAGTTATGCTCCATCACTGAGCGCTGCATTGTCAAACGTTGTGCTTGTACTGCAGGCTGGGCGCACGGCTTGCACCATGATCGCTTGCACGCCAAATAAATATGCATGGCACGGTTCAGCATAGCGCGTCCTTAGGCCCGTATGAGTCTCTTTCGCATTTCAGGTGTGTTGACGGGGAAGTCAGAGGTCTGTTACATGAACGGCTGGCTGGCCGTGGCACGCTGATAGAGGTGACATGCACACACACACCACCACAACCCCGCCTCCATTATAAACACATGCATATAATGCACGTCACATACTGCAAGGCCTTGTCCCCACGTTCAAGTCACGTTGTACTGTCATGCCCAACTGATGCACGTGCAGCTTGATAACATGCGCATGCCACACTCACGACTATGCATGTTCAGTGTGTGACACGAAGGAGAAGTGCTCGTTTGCCCCTGATGCAGCCAGCATGGCATTCAATGTAGCAGCCACTGGCCCAGCCAACCATCGTGGCTGGGACAGGGTGATGGGCAGGCACCTAGACCCAAACAGCTGGTGCGCCTGGATCAAAGCCTGTGCCATCTCTGGTGTGGCTGCCCCATCACACTCCGATATGGCCACCCTCTCAACCCCGGGCATGCAGTGAAACAGGAGCTGCACCCACTCCACAGATGGCCTGACCTCGCCATTCACGAACTTGACAGAGGCACACCCTTGCACCACAGGGGCCAGCGCTGGCAACAAGACCTCATCTATCTCGGTGGTGATCCCCCCACTATGGTACACATCCAGCTGCACCTCAACCTCATCAATGCCCCCACTGAGGAAGTGAAGATCTGACACTACACCCATCCATGTAGGGTAATGGATGCTGAGCTCAATGACCAGCTTCTGCACCTCGGGCCTCACACGGCCCCCCATGTACAGGTTGGTCACATCGCTCCTGTGCTTCTCCTGATCCCACACCTCCGTCCCCACATGCAGCCTCCCTATCCTCAGCTCTGTCAGGGAGTGCAGAGGTAGCTTGGCTGCACCATGGAGATCCATCTGCGTGATGTCCAGCACCCGCAGGTTGCTGGGGTGGTCATGGAGGGAACGCATCAGCGGCAGCCTGAACACCCTCAACTCCCTGAGCTGCAGTGCTGCTGCCAGCCACTCCCCCCCATTGTGGCGCACCCTGTCGCTGCGGCCCCTGTCCTGGATGTTCAGGGTCTTTAAGCCCCGCATCAGCGGGTCCTCCAGCATCCGCTTCAACCCCTTGGACAGCATGTCAAACCCCTCCACCACCAGGTGCTCCACATTGGGGAAGTTGGGCATCATCTTGGCTGCCAGCCAGGTGTCCACATTCAGGTCGACGTATGGGTAGTCGCCGGCAACGATTCTCACCCGTCGGATGGCCGGACAATGGCCCAGCTGACCGATTGCCCCTTCCACCAGGTACCGGCTTTTCATGTCGATGTGCGTCCTCCGCTGCCACAACGTCAAGGTCATGGGCAGCCCCCGCCCCCGCAATGCCATCACGTTGTCGTGGGTCAGGAAGCCGCTGTAGGACATGTCGTCGATGTTGAGGCTGAGGTTGCTGATGGTGCGCAGACATGCTATGCGGCAGGCCTTGCTGGCTTTGTTGAGGTTGGGCCCATCGCCAGCTCTGATGGCCTCGCTGGTGATGAGCTCAAAAACCGCGGATGGCAGTGCCAACGCGTTGATTTGTTGGGCCGGGACGGCTCGTTGCTGGGCTGATGGGGGCTCCATCGTGTTGTGGTGTGTACCGCACCCGACCGTATGATCGCTTGCGGGCGCTTGCACATGCAAGACTTCGGGTAGTGTATATATACTAATTATTCGTGTAGGGGCTATTGAGACAGCCTGGTTGTAAGTTCCAAATCTCTGACCAGAGCCGACTCGTAATACAACGAGCACCCTTGCCGGTTAGGAGGTATTAGAGGAGGTGAATTCGGCATGAAACGCATGAGGAAACCCCCATCCTCGTCTCATGCAAAC
>JASKMD010000145.1:0-25000 GCA_030144725.1 Haematococcus lacustris
TAAATGTAAAGGCAGCCCAGCTCAAATGGCCTCAATGCTTGCCCCCCATGATGGAATCGCCCTCAACACAACATGTTCTGCATGCCTTGCTTGCCTCATCAGTCATGACTTAGCAGGCTGTGGAAGGGGCTCGACACGCTTGCTTACCGAGGCCACGGCGTTCTGCACAGACTGCGCTTGTGCCTGTGGGTTGTTGTTGGAGGAGCAGGCGGACTGCGCGCCTGACTGTATTGCGCCCTGGAGGACAGCCTGGAAGCTGGACACGGAAGACGCGTTGACCGCCTGTGGCAGCAAGCACAGAGGGTGAGGGAAACAACAGCGACAGGAGCAGCACCAGCAGAGGGAAAGAGGGTAACAACAGCAGCGGCAGCGGCAGCGGCAGCGGCAGCGGCAGCGGCAGTGGCAGCGGCAGCGGCAGCGGCAGTGGCAGTGGCAGCGGTGGTGGCGGTGGCGGTGGCAGCGGCAGCGGCAGCGGCAGCGGCAGCAGCAGCAGCAGCAGCAGCAGCAGCAGCAGCAGCAGCAGCAGCAGCAGCAGCAGCAGCAGCAGCAGCAGCAGCAGCAGCAGCAGCAGCAGCAGCAGCAGCAGCAGCAGCAGCAGCAGCAGCAGCAGCGGCAGCAAGCAGGGCGCACCTGGGTGCAGGCATTTGATGCGCTGGAAAACGCGGAGCTGAGTGCCTGTGCCACTGTCGACGCCAGTGAGTTGGCATTGTCCGACACAGCATTGCAGCCTGCACAATGCCACGTGCAAGCGGCACACACCTTTACCACCCCCCTCAGCTGCGGCCCCTGCTCCTGCGGTCATGTTCGCTCTCACACCTTCTATCTGGGCCACGCCCTTCTTACCATCATTGGTCGTGCAGATGGCTGACCATGCAGCCTTGCCTACTCTTGCAGCAGTGACTGGTGTCCATGGAGCTCACCTGAGTTGGGCTTTGAGGCCACGGCCCGGGACCAGGCTAGCCCTGTGGTGTTGCCCACCGAGGCAGCCAGGGAGGAAGCCCCACCATTTGCATCTGACCGGCCGCCACAAAGCTGCGGAAGGTTCAGGTGCATACAAGCAGGCAAAGATACCCACATCGTGCCAATACGAGGCACCAGCCTGGTACTATCAGCTCCAGGTGACAAGCCCATGCCAAGATTGCCAACACTGACCCTAGAATTTTCTCGTGATGTACGCAGGCTTCACCTCACCCCACCCCACCCCACCCCACCCCACCCCACCCCACCCCACCCCACCCCACCCCACCCCACCCCACCCCACCCCACCCCACCCCACCCCACCCCACCCCACCCCACCCCACCCCACCCCACCCCACCCCACCCCACCCCACCCCACCCCACCCCACCCCACCCCACCCCACCCCACCCCACCCCACCCCACCCCACCCCACCCCACCCCACCCCACCCCACCCCACCCCACCCCACCCCACCCCACCCCACCCCACCCCACCCCACCCCACCCCACCCCACCCCACCCCACCCCACCCCACCCCACCCCACCCCACCCCACCCCACCCCACCCCACCCCACCCCACCCCACCCCACCCCACCCCACCCCACCCCACCCCACCCCACCCCACCCCACCCCACCCCACCCCACCCCACCCCACCCCACCCCACCCCACCCCACCCCACCCCACCCCACCCCACCCCACCCCACCCCACCCCACCCCACCCCACCCCACCCCACCCCACCCCACCCCACCCCACCCCACCCCACCCCACCCCACCCCACCCCACCCCACCCCACCCCACCCCACCCCACCCCACCCCACCCCACCCCACCCCACCCCACCCCACCCCACCCCACCCCACCCCACCCCACCCCACCCCACCCCACCCCACCCCACCCCACCCCACCCCACCCCACCCCACCCCACCCCACCCCACCCCACCCCACCCCACCCCACCCCACCCCACCCCACCCCACCCCACCCCACCCCACCCCACCCCACCTCACCTCACCTCACCTCACCTCACCTCACCTCACCTCACCTCACCTCACCTCACCTCACCTCACCTCACCTCACCTCACCTCACCTCACCTCACCTCACCTGGCTTTCATTCAAGCACTTCGTGGCTTGCTTAACCGGTGGTTTAACTCACTGCAGAGATGGCGTCCACGACAGCGTTGTAGGCGTTGCCACCCGCTGTCTGGACCTCTTCGCCAAGGCTAGCACCTGCAGCAGGTGTAAGCTGGGAGAGGGCTTAGCTTGTGGCTTTGCCTGGTTTACTATACAGTTTACTAAACAGTTACTGAACAACTAAAGAGCAGGCTGAGGTGTAAGATGTGTGTTATATGTGCAGTGCTGCATGCACTGCTGCATGCCAACAGCAGGGTTTGCTTTGGCCTGGGCAACAGGTAGTTATTACAATGCAATGGCCAGCAGCAGCAGCAGCCAGCAGCCTGCATGGGTAGTGTGTGCAATGTAGGAACTGTGCCGAGTGTGCAAGTCTTTTTTAGAATCAAGGCTAGCAGCCAACCCTGAAGGATGAGAGCAACAGTGCAGGTAGCTGGCAGACTGGGGAGGGATTCGTGTAGGTTTTTAGAGGCTGGTATGTGACAATGAAACAAACTGCCCGACCGGGTGACGAAGAGGTTGGCGAAGGAGACGACGCGGGCGACTGCGATGGAGCGGGTGGTGACGAGATGGGCGATGGCGAGGGAGGGGATGGTGGCGAGGGGGGAGACGGCGGGCCATTGGATGGCGAGGGAGGGTTCGAAGGAGGGGACTGCTGAAGCGCGCGTCGATGGACAGCACGCCAACCTGCAGGTAGACCAGGACATCTCTCGACAGTGCGTGGAGTCATGTTCGTCCGTCGCGTCGCCCGAACGTGACTTCACGCAACGTGACTTCACGCGGTCGATCGCGGTTGCTGCAGAGCACTCCGCGATGGCCCTGAGCTGCATCGGCTACGCTGCTGCAACTGACACAGAGGCAAATCAGCACTAACGTTGGCACCAGGGACGGGATGATGAGCATAGCGCGCAATGCAGCTGCCTAGCTATGCAACCGCGCGAAGCTCATCGGACCCATGTCTTTTCGTCTTTCCACGCTTAATACTTGCCGGCTGTGTCACACCAAGATTGCTCGCAGCGCACTTCGACACCGATGAACGCATTGACGGCTGGGTCTTGCTACCTGGCCCCTTTACGACTGGCTATACTGGATAGCATGTTCGCGGTAACAAACAAAGCAGGCACCCGGAAGCACACTAGTTTAGCCTTTGATCAAATAGCACTACACAGATAGGGACCGGCGGAAAAACTCCGCAAGCACAGCCGGCCGTGAAGCTCGTCCGCATATGATCACAGGCTCGTTGCCTGCCAAGGCCGCCAGCTCATCAGGCAGCAGTCCGCGAGGCCGTGACAAATCGCGGCACTTGGTAGCAGTCCGGCACGACTGACACATCCTCGAAGGCCGGACCATCGGCACCCGGCAGGGCGCCGAGCAGGCTGGCCACCTGGGCGGCTTGCTCAGCTCCAGCCGTCTGCAGGTCAAGGGAGCGACACGGACCTCCTGCAAGCTCTTGACAGTGAGGCCATGCACGCCAGGGGAAGGGCTGAAGTGCAAGGTGTGCACATGGCCCCTCACTGCTGACACTGCCCACAGCACAGGTACAGAGGGAGAGGGCTGGGTGGCAGGTCACAAGGCCTGGGTCAGGTCCAGCCCACCTCCAGCGCCAGGAAGCCACCAGGTGCCAGCCACTGCACCGCACCTTGGCACACCACCTGCAGCCAGGAAGGCACATGCAACCTGCCTCAATCAATGCTCAGCACCACACGCGTTGGCCATGCCACGACAACAGGGCTGTTAAACAGGGTTGTGGACTTCACAGGATCACCCGAGCCCTCCTCAGCCCGGGATGGTGCAGTGAGCCACATGTTACCATTGCGGAGCAGGGAGACCCACTACATTCACAGTGCTGCTCACCTTGAGGCTGTCCATGCCTGCCCCTGGCCCGCCATCCAATGCGGTGCTGGGCTCATGGCGCCCCACCTCTGCCTGCAGCCCTGCCTGGAGGACAGAGGATGGGATGTAGGGTGGGTTGCTGAGAACACCCCCAAGCTTGCCTGACTGCAGGCCTGCACCAGGGGTACAAGGGGTGCGGGCGTGCAGGGGCAATGGGTGCGCAGCAAGTGAGATTGAGAGGGCTGCGCAACGAGCTGGAGCTATGCTGGCGTCACATGAGCAACAGCTGACAATGAAAGCCACAAGTAGGGTAGTTAGGGCAGGTGGACGACAAGGTGTGCCTTACCAAGGTCTGCAGCCGCTTGGCGGCTGCCTGCCAGATGCTGGGCGATGGGCTCATACCAGGAGCCCTGCATGACCTGGACATGGTGGCTGCGCCCCGCTGCTGCAGCATTGGCATGGGCATACGCCACAGCAATGGGACTGAAGTCCACTGCCAAGACCCGAGGCGCCTGCAGGAGCAGCCAGGTGGTGCCATGGCCCTCCTGCCACCACCCCAGCCAGCCCCGCTCGCCTCAAACTTCACGTTGCATGCTCTTCCTACCCTTCTGCCCCTCAGCTGCACCTGCTTGTGCTCCTGTTCATACAGCCTGGCATGTGGTTTGTTTGTGTCTTTGCTTCTAGCAGCAGCCATCACAGGCTGTGCCCACCTTACATGTGCGAGCCAGCACCTCAGCTGTGCCGATGGCTATGGCCCCGCTGCCCGTGCCCAGGTCAGCCCAGGGGAGCAAGGCTAGTCCAGGCCGTTTAGCCACCGCAGCTGACACCAGGTCAGGGAAGATCTCTGCACAGCGTGGCCAGCACCAGGGCTTGGCTGGTGCCCTGCCATGCATGTAGCAGTGGGTGGCTGCAATTGGGCACTTCTCCATTGCATGTGCAGCCCACAACACAGTCACCTGCTCCCAGTCTCAGTGTGCAGGGGTGTGCCTAACCGCTCCCTGCAGGCTTGTCTCACCCTTTAAGACCAGGTTCAGGAGGGTGTTTGCTTTTAGAATTTATGAGACTACTAGATCAGACCCAGCTCCAGTCATCTCCACACAGCTACCAGGCTTGTGGCTGGAGGCTGCCTCATCAGGGAAGCTGGGAGCAAGGCTGGGAGCAAGGCATGTCATCATGCCTCACCAGGCAAGCTGTGCACATGTCCAAGTGGGAGCAGCCGAGTTTCTACCCTCCCCAAAAGGCAATGATAACGGTGATGGCGGTGAACCCTTTGACACCCTGCTTCGTCACACACACCAACCTGTTTCAGGCCGTGGGATGAGCACCCCTGGCCCCACTGCCAGCACATGGTCGCGCCAGTGAGCGCTGGCTGTGAGGTACTGAAGAGGTGCTCGCTCCTGGCAGCGGCCATGCAGCAAACAGCATGCCAGCATGCCGCCCTTGTGCTGTGCCACGTTAGCCGGATTCCTCGTGGTGGATGCCATACATGATAATGGGTCAGCATTGCGTTTTGTGCAGCTGGTGCACCGGGGCCATCAGGGTCAGCACAGCAGCAGGCCTGGTGGTGGTCAGCCCCAAGGCGGCCATGGACATGTGTCATGTGCATCAGGTCGCCACGTCAGGTTGTTTCTTCTCGCAACAGACAAGGTTCTGAACAGCAGAGCTGAGTGAGCAGGCAGACCTAGGAGCGGCCAGCTGCCAGGGCTCACCCGCAGGGAGTATGGTGAGAGGTGGTGGAGACGTGTCAGCATTTCGCACTGCACCGCTAGTACTAGTCGGCATACCAACAACATTGGGTGGTCACACACCCCTGGCAAAGGTCACAGGTAGCAATGAGAGCATGGGGTGACCCTGATGCACCTCACAGTTTTGGTGGGTGGGTTGGTGTCAGCAGCAGCGCAGCGCAGCCAGGCTCACGTGCAGCCGCTGGTGCCACAGCTTGTGCAGCTTGTCCACAGACATGCGCAGTCTGAGTGTCCACTTGGCAGGCTGCTGGCGTCGGGCTTCAGCACTTCTGACTGCAGGCTGCAGCTCACGCCAGCTGGTTTGCTCCCAGGGTTGTTCTGCATGCTCTTGCACTGCCTGTGTGTCGCAGAGCATGTTAGATGTCTGTAGGCGCCTGAGACAGATAACTGGCTGCGCTGATAGCTGGCCTGCTACCTCGACAACGTCCTCCAGCAACCACTCCACTTCCCTCTGCAGCAGCAGCAGCAATGTGCCTGATTTACAGCATAACAGACCCTTTTTCAATTAAGACCAAGCAAGGCCTAATGCCCTGCTGCTGCTTACCTTTAAGTCGGCCTCAGACGGGCCATCATCTTGCAGCGTGAAGGAGTCACCCACTTGCACAACACTGGCCCTAGCCCATGTGCGCCATGCCATCAGGCTCCCTACAGCATCCTCATAGAGGCCAGGGCGACGACACAAGGGGACCGGAACGGCGACAGATTGCTGAACAACTGACCCAGTCTCCGCAACGTGCAAGCATGCACAAATGTTCGCCGGTCTGCGGCGATGGAGGTAGCGTCTTGCCCCTGCCCGAAGCATTACAATGTTCCCACGTTGACGATGTGTTATAAGGATGCTAGCGTCGCGTTAGTGTGTCTCATGGCGAGAAAGAAACATTGTACCAAGCTATGCAGATGGGAGGACCGTCCAGCCATGGCTAAGCCGGGCATGCCAGGCTAGGAGTGAGTATACGTGCCCCGCAAATCGATCTGGATATAGCAGCAAACATGTTGTTCATGTTGAATGAGTTTTGTTTGTCTGGATTTGAAGTAGCCATGCAAAACCCACCACCCCCTATCGAGTGATGTGCCTTTTACACAGCCCTTGCTGCCTCACCCCTTGCTACTAGACTGGGGTCAAAAGGGAATCGAACCTTTGCTGCGGTGTTTGATAAGTGGTTGCGTTGTAAATGACCGCCTACGAGTTTACCCTCCACTTTGTTGCTGAAGATGAACACTTCTCAAGGAAAGAAAAGTGCACGCTTGCAACTTGCTTGTGCCTGTTCAGAAGCTCAACCCAGTGCCTCTATTGATGATAGTCTGTGTACGCCACCAGGACATGTTGCTCTAAAAACTATCTTTGGGGCAACATTAGTCTTGCATAGCCTTGAACCTAGCTTCTGCTGCTGCGGCCATACGTGCTCTGCGGGCGTCCGGATCGTCTGCACCAGTGCCAGCAAGTGGCACATCAGGGCCACCAAGCTTGCGCCCCTCCCCTGCTGAGCTTGAGCTCCCCACACGCTGCGCCAACCTGCAAACACGACGTGCATAGCCAAGCTGAAACACAACACCGACACGCTACCAGCCATTGCGCTGTCTGAGCAGCATGGACCACTCGATAGGAGAGAGAAGGTGGGCAGGCAGGCAAGCTATGCACATGTTTGTGGCAGCCATGCATAACCATGCTCGAGCACAAACACGCCTGAGCTGTGTGACAAGGGGTGATGATGTGGGTTTGGCAAGGCAAGGCGAGGCGCTTGTGGTGCACACGCCTTGGTGTGATGAAGTGGAGCTTGATGTGTACATAACACAGACCTTACCCCTCAACTAGTGCAGACAGCTTTGCTTTGTCCGCACCCACCACCTGGTCCACCTTGCTCCCATTCAAGTACGACTGCGGTCAAGAGGATAGCATGTGGCAGCAATGCATGCCCGAGGGTCACAGCAGAGGCACTAGAGCAGAGGCAGCAGCAGCAGCAGCAGCAGCTGCTGCAGCATCTGGGGCCCACCAGGAGCAGAGTAGTGCTATACCTGGCTTCTACAGCTGGAACACCACTTTTCCCACTTACATGGAAGGTAGGCATTCCAGTAATGCCACATTTGCTGGCCACATCACTGCACTCATCTACATCAACCTGCACGGACAGTGCAAAGCCAGCCAAAGCGGCTACCAGCTGTTATGTGCCCAGCAGGATGCTGTCACTCTGGCCCGCCTTACCTTCACAAATGTGAGGGAGGGATGTTGGGCTGACATCTGCTCAAAGATAGGCCCGATCATCTTGCTGCATCTTAGCAGCAGTGGGATTCAGTTGGGGAACAGCCATGCGCAGGCCTTCAAGAGTAGAGGTTGGATCCTCACCAGGGTCCACACCAGCTTGCGGTGAAATCAACAACTACCTGCGCAGCCATGGCCAGGTGCCCACATAGTGCTAGCCATTCTCGCTCCGCCTAGGTTGGCGTGGTCATGGCGCCCACATGCACAAATCTGGCATTGTGTAGTAGCTGTTGTGTGCCATGCAGCTAGGCAGGCCTAAAATGCTAGGCCTACGGCGTGCTCACAGTGAGCAAGTGTAGGTGGTAGGCACTCATGCACCATGTCTATGTGCAATGGGTATACTCCACACAGCCCATCAACACCACTTGAGCCGGGCGACTATTGCCCACTAGTGGTCCCTAGTATTCCCGCTAGTGGCCACTAGTGGTCCCTAATGGTCCGGCTCAAATAGAGGCCCTAGTGAAGGACAAGGGGGCTGACAGTGAGCAAGCCATGTTGCAGCAGGGAGGATAGCTAGTTGATACTGCATCAAACATTGCAGGCACTTAATTCGCGAGCTCTGGGCTTGCATGCTGGTCATGGAAAGAGCAGTGACAGCTGTGTGTTTGATGGCATACACCACCAGCTGTGAGTTGCTTTGCAGAGTCGCAACGTCGCTGTGCTCACCCCCGTAGCACCTCCAAAAGGCGCCTTCGCATTGATCTTTGCTTGAAACTCGTCAGCAGAGTGGACAGAGAGAACTCGCGACATGACGAGCTACGCTGTTATGAGACAGATCCTGCTGCTACCGCTGTATGGGGTGACCTGGGGCACTGACACAGCGCGGGTCATGCTCTAGTCGCCCATCGCGACTTTGCATGGCATCGATTACTTAATCCCATGTATGGTCACTGGGGTGCGTCGTTCTGTGTTGGATCTAATTAGACGCACCTGATATAATACGCGTGTAGTATGCGCCTCACCTTAGACGGCAGGGGCAGGTTACCCATTCTTGCTGCGAACCCATCTGCCCGACTGTTACATTGATGCGGTCATAAGGAACAAGGGAGAAGGCTGGGTGATGGTTTGACAGAGACATGGGTCGGTGGGAACCTGCACATTGGGACGGCAGCACGAAGCAGCCCCCTTATCCCTCACTAGGGCCTCCATCTGAGCCATAAAGGGGCTACTAACAGCCACTAGCGGAAATACTAGGGACCACTAGTGGGCAACAGCCGCCCGACTCAAGTGGTGTTCATGGGCTGTGCGGAGTATACTCAATGCACATAGACATGGTGCATAAGTGCCTATCACCTTCACTATTGCCTGACCACGAGGGCTGTTGTGTAGAGTTGGCATGAAATACATGCACTGATTGTGCGCTGATGACAGCTCAACAAAGGGGGGCACACACTACTGTGCTTCAACATGCTGCTGCTGCTGCTGCTGCTGCTGCTGCTGCTGCTGCCCCTGGGCCTTGAGTGGCTGTCACTTCTTCCTGCAACAGCTTCTCTGCATAGCTTTGCAGTCGGCTGACCAGGCGCACAGCTCGACACGTTGGTGATGGGGCCACGGTGTTGCTGTTAGGAGTTGAGCTGTGCTGAACGGTGCAAGAGAGCACACCGGATCTGAGAACCCAGCTTGAAGCATGTAGAAACCATGTAACATGCGGAAAGGGTTGAATTCATCTGTATAGCTTGCTTTTGATCCACATCAGGACCAAGACAATGAGGATGACGGAAAACAGTGGCACATACTTCTTTAAGAGTGCCTGCATGCATCAAGCCACAAGCAGCAGAAGCATTAGAGGCGTACAGTGCTGCAGCCACCTAGGTTAGCCACGTGCACTTAGAGAAATAACAAGGTCACACCTGGTGGTGTAAACTCTTGGCTCGAGTTGAGTACTGCTTGGACTCTGCTGCAAGGGTACTCGACATCTTGGTCATGTCTGCAAGCCGGCATACAGCTGACGCTGCTAGTCCCATCACCAGCATGTGAGGCCCAGAGTTTTCTATCGTGTGCGTGCACTGTGGTGTTGCAGCAACATCCTTACTGCAGCAACTATCCTTACTGCAACAGCCATCATTACTGCAGCAGCAAGAGCACCTGCTAACAAGGGGTGAAATGTCCACTCACTGTCCAGTTTCTCGCCCTGACCCAACACTTCTTGTATGTTGCGGGTCATGATCGAGTGGACCTCACTCAAATCCTCGCTCAGTTTTGTCAGGTTGCGCTGGGTACGCGTGTCCATGTACAACTTCTTGGTTTTTTGGATGAAGGTGTCTGCACAAAGCACAAACTGCGCCACTGTGACAATGCTGTGTGATAAGTCTGTGTGACAGGTTTGTGTGACAGGTATGTGTGGCCATGCTGTGTGTCAATGCTGTGTGACCATGCTGTGTGACAATGCTGTGTGACAGGTAACCACAAAAGAAGGCCATGCCAACATGAGTGCATGGTCTGACACTGCTACGGTGCCCTTGTCTGTGCTGGCACTCGCTGCCCTGTCTCACATGCCTGCCCTGCAACTTCCCTGCCAGTCCCTGCCTGCAATCAGAGTTGCCTGACACTCCCACATCACGGACAGCCTCCATCAGGGTTGACCAGCAGATACATACGCTGGATGCATCCTAGTGCTGCAAAATGGCAGCCCTGCAGTGCTGAGATGTGAGGGACTGCCTGGGCTTACACAGCTAAACCAAGTTGAGAACAAGGACGTTAGGGCTCTATGCATTATGCATTGTGTCCCGACACACACAATAAGGTGGCAAGCGGGTTGGCTGCTCCTGCCAGTGACACCACACCCACCAAACTTGATGAAGGCATATGGGCGCTGCACGCCGTCCACCTGGGAACCATACAGCCGCCCAAACTCCCCGCACAGCTCTTCAAGGTATTGGAAGGCCAACTTCTTGGGGTACCTGTCATCATGTCAGGGTGCCTTGGCACACCTCAGCTGAGGGCAGGGAGGGTACATGACTTGCATGTGCATTATGGTGAGAGGATGTCAAGGATGTGCACAGGTGCTCACTGGCAATGTCTGCCCTCATCATCATATGTTGTGCAGCATGTCAGACATGCTTTGTTTGCGTGATGCAAGCTGGAGCTCCACTGCATGCCCACGCACCCCTTTTCTGTCAAGGTGAGAAAGGCTACGCCAGAGTCCAGTATATAATGGAACATGTACTTCCCAGACTCCACGCTCATGCGAGGGGTCTGGTGATGTGGCTGCTGCCCAAACTTCTTGAACAGGCTCTGGATGGCAAGTTTCACCCACTCCCATTTACTGATTGCCCATGTGCCCCTGTGCAATCTGGTGCACAGTTGAGTAGCTGGACACCTGGCATGCACCTTGGCCTGTGCCTTGTACTGATCGATCTCACTGTCCTTCTCGCTGTCCAGGCCTTCAGCGAGAGGGAGCCCGTCGCTGATGCGAGCAATTAAGGTGAGCCGAACCATCGCCCCAAGCGCGCGCGACCTTAAAACATGCGCTGGCCTAAGTTGGCGGGCCTGCTGAGTTTTGCATATTAGCAGAGGCGCTGTGTTCAAGGTCCGGGGAGTGCGAGAAGAAGTGTGGGGTTCAAGAGAAACATCCAGGAACACTGTACGTGAAGGGGCCTCTAGCTACGACCTGCATGACTGAAACAGTACCTACAGAGTCAACTGACGCTAGCAAAGAAGGCGGCTTCCGGTACTTGCAGGTGGTGACCGCAACCCACTTTTCTAGCGTAGCAGTATCACCCAACAAATGTTCCTAATACTAGCAGTACTGCGATCCTGTCAGTCCTGCTGCAACATGGCTTGCTTATTGTGAGCACGCCATAGGCCTGCATGGCACCCTGGCAGCATGTTAAGTCTGCCCAGCTGCCTGGCACACAACAACCTAGGTGTGTTCTCTCGCAGTACTGTGATGAACGAGACCTGCCAATTATCATGACCTTGATCGACAATGAGCTCAGTGAGCCTTACTCCATATTTACTTACCGCTACTTCTTGCACAATTGGCCACACCTGTGCTGGCTGACCTACGATGGAGACAGGTGCGCCCTGCTCGGCACCAGCACAGGCATGTCATGTATTTGCAAGACCACCATGTCCTACTGGTGCTATCATGGCAAGCAGGCCGCTTGGATGCGTGGTGTGCAAGATGGATGTGCATCGGGAGCAGGCAATGCGTGGCTACGTTGCCATGCTGGTGGTTGACAAAGCTTACAGAGGCCATGGCATAGGTGCGGAACCAGCAGGACAGGGTTGCGGGTCGGGGTTAGGAACAGAAAGCACAAGTCCCAGCGGCCACACCTGATGAACCAAGTTCAGTTTGAGGTGCAGATTCGATAGCCGAGTTAAAGGCACTGTACCCAGGCTAGGGGCACTGGGTTAAGGATGGCTTCCAGACCTGCGACTGCAAAGCGCCCAAGTCCTTGCACCCCATGGGGTCTGCTACCAGCACATCTCCAGCGGCCAACCAGCTCCACACAGTGCCACCTGTTTAAGCTGCATGCATGCACTGGAGTGTGCTAGACAGTTTCTGTTTTTCTCATTCAAGCACGGTGCTAGCATAGTGCAGGCTCTGAACTGGTGAAGCGCTCCATCCAGTCCATGATTGAGGGTGGCTGTGAGGAGGTGGTGCTGGAGGCAGAGGTCAGCAACACGGGAGCGCTACGGCTGTATGAAGGGCTAGGCTTCTTGAGAGAAAAGAGACTCCACAGGTGTGAGAAAGAGGCCCACCAGGTGCTTAGGCAATGAGCTGGAGCTGCCATGCAGCAGGGTTTGTATGCCTGTGTGGATCGCTGGCCCCATAGCGGGAACAAATAGTCCTCCTGGAGAAGGATGGGCGGGGCCAGGGCCAGGGGCCTATCTTTACCACAAAGCAGGGACATGTCTTTGACATTGGGTGATACTTTGGCCTTTTGACGATGGGTCACGTATGTATGTTGCATACATGCCTGTAGGTACTACTTGAATGGGCAGGATGCATACCGCCTAAAGCTACTTCTACCCCTCACACCGGAACAAGAAGCAGCTCTAGCCACCAAGATGAAGATGGATGTGGTTGATCCCTCACTCAACCAGCTGGGAAGTGCCATGCTCCAGGTTGAATCCTAAGGCCCTGGAGGGTGAGACCACCGCACGCATTATGAAGCGACACAATGCACACCATCTGGTTCCGGAAATCCTGCTGCCACATAGCGGCTGCCATTCTCATGTTGAACTTATATGGCTGCGAGACTCGTTGCAACTCAGTCAAGCAAGATGAAGATGGACCGACCGCCTGCCTGGGGGTTTCGAACGAACTGGCTGGCTGGCTCAATACCTGAGTGGCTAATTTATGACTTAGTGGTTGAGGGTGTGCCGGTGGTGGAGGATTGTATGTAACAGCAGCAACTGCCGCCCTAGTGCAGCGGCAGCAGCGGCCCATGCAGCGGACTCCCCCACATAGGCAAGGGCATAGCTGAGCAGCGTGAGTTTGTGTTTGATCCAGCCACCCAGATTGGGGTCGCCATCGACCCTGGCGTCACCCAAGCAGTCAGCGCAGCCTCAGGGGTATGGGACGAGAGGTCAGGCCTCAACAACTCCCGCCGCGAAGTCAGGCGGTGGCTAGCACCTATCAAGCCGCACCTCCAGCACCTGGCAGCAGCTAGCTCAGCCGGCACATCCCTCGTGGCCAACCTGAAGCACCTGAAGCACCTGAATCACCACCACCCTGGCCACCTGGGACGCGGTGTGGGAGGTGTACCTGGACCCCAAATGGGCACGGCAGCGGCTGAGGCTGTACGAAGCCCAGGACTGGGCACAGGAGCGGTTCTTTAAGGAGGTGAGGGTGGGTGGGTGGGAGGGTCGTGTATTGAGAGGTGGAGGGTTAGGCATGAAGTGAAAGAGTAGTAGACTGTGCCATGCCTAACCTGGTGCCACCATGTCAGCCACTATGTGTGTGCCTTGTGTGCATGGCTGCAGTTGGAGGAGGACATGGCGGAGGTATCCATGGAGTGCCATGGGCATGCCAAGCAGCTTGTGGTGCTCCTTGGTGCAGCTAGCAGTGGCACTGGGGGAGGTTGGGGTGCGGATGCAGTGTTGCAGGCCCAGGGGCTCAGACCAGCGGCGGGGCAGGGTGGTGCTAGTTGATCAGCACCGCACCACCCGGGTCAGCTCAGCAGTGAACGGCCAGCAGCCCTGTGAGGAGGAGTTGAACCATGAGCAGCCCACCAGGCCTGCAGACTGGAAGCCCCCACCAGGACAGGTGGAACACCGCCTGATGCGCCCAGCCTGGAGCCAGCAGCGTGACCTGCCAGTGCGGGGCCTGATGTGGTGCCCGGTTATGGCCCCCCGCAAGCCCCCACAGCCCCAATGCAGCAGCCAGGCAGCCACTCAGCCTGCAGCCTCAGAGCCAGGGCCCAGCACTCCCCCGCCAGCCAAGCGCGACAAGCGCACCAAGGCTGAGCCAGAGGCAGCTGAGCTCACCCAGCCCACCAAGGCTGCCGAGGCAAAGCCAGCACCACAGCCAGGCAGGTGGCTGGACAGGGACTGTAACGCAGCACTGAACAGCCAAGGGCAAGGAGTACCCAGGCCTGGGCTACGAGCGGCCGCGAGACAAACCACCCAGGGCCCAGCAGCAGCAGCAGCCTGCTGTGGCTCAGTAGTGTGTGCCCCCCTTAGTTGAGCTGTCATCAGCTCACAACCAGTGCATGTATTTCATGCCAACTCTACACAACATCCCTCATGGTCAGGCAATAGTGTAGGTGGTAGGCACTCATGCACCATGTCCATGTGCATTGGGTATGCTCCACACAACCCAATAACACCACTTGAGTCGGGCAACTATTGCCCACTGGTGGTCCCTAGTATTCCCGCTAGCGGCTGCTAGTAGTCCCTCCATGGCTCAAATGGTGGCCCTAGTGAGGGTAAGGGGGCTGTCTGTACTACCTGTGTGCCGCGAGCAAGTAAGCATGTAACGATAGAATCCTGAGGCATGTGTGGAACCGGCGACAGTGCACATATTGGCGCGTCGGACCGGTGTGTACGGTTGCCAAGGTCGCTCGCACCTTTGCGGGGTGAGCGGGGTGTGCGAAAGTGGGGGGAAAAATACGAACTGCCCTGTGAAAAGTGTTGGGAACTTTGGCCACCTTCCCTGTCGCGGGCATCGACACCAAGAATTCACCATGGCACTTTGCACCGCGTTTTCTATGCCACTGCCAGCTATCGACGAGATATTTGGCATTGGGTCTGGCACTGGGCCCCTTGGCTTGGCCACCGCCGTAACAAGGTCTGGAACGCACCACTGCGAGATAGGCTTCCCGCGAGGAATAGCAGAGGAAGGCGAGGATGAGGCTGGAAATGACGTGTCGGGGTCAGCTGCACTCTCGCATGCAAAGAGCGCCACTCATCAAACGCGCGTGGTAAGTCGCTGGACTCTTTGGGTTCTTGCGGCCATACGTCATCGGCCCGGTTTCATAGCGGCCCTGACCTGCACCGAGGGCCACTGACACGCTGCACCTGCGCAGCGACCTGCTACCCAGCACCGATGCGTGCAAGTAATGCGTGAAATCATAGGAACCCCTGGGAGTGATGTCTGCGACAGGCCAAATGAGCTGCTGTTGGCATGTGTGCCTGCAGGAGACACGCAACCACAGTAACTCGCTGTGGGAAGTGGGCTCTGCATGGGTTCAAGGATTCAGACCCAACATGGTAGGTGTACATGGAAGTCATGGACATCCGAACTTTGGGAGTCAGATCCCAAAGCTTCATCTCTTACAAGTGGACCTGGGGTTTGCAATGGCTGCAACCAGATCAAGCAAGCTTTGTGATGTAGCAGCAAGCTTTGTGATGTAACAGCCCCAGCAGCATGTCAGGCATGTAGCATACACTAATGCAACAATTCATGTAGCCTCCTAAATGTGAGATAGAGGTTGGCGAGCGTCGTTCAGAAGTGACAACAGCCGCATGTGTGCTTGTGCAACTCAGGGTGCATGTCATGCAGACGCGGACTGATAGCCAGAGTGCTGTCACACGATGCTCCTGCAACTGGTGACACCTGCTTAGCCATTGTGACAGCAGCCAAGCATGGATGCCAGCCATGCAGCCAGCCATGCTAGAATCAGCCTCGCAGCCTGCATCACATGCACTAAGCCAGTAGCCCAGTCAGCAGCCTGAGGAGCTGTTTGGCCATGCTACATGGCTTTGTGCTCAGTGATGTGGCAAACATGCAGCAATGAGCTGTTTGGGGTGAGCAGATGCAGCTAGTAACACCAAGCGTGGTGTTCACCTCACAGCACTTCCTCAACGTGCCTGTCAGCAGCCTCATATGTTGAATGGTAGTGGGGCAGGAGGTGGTGGTGACGAGCGTGACCAGGTCATCTCACATGGTGCTGTATTGTCCAACGCATGCCGTTGCACCCACCTTAGCCGTGACCAACATGAGCTGTTGGAGAGAACCCCCTGTGTTGTACCAGCCCCTACTAGCCGGTTTCCCCTGTGCTGACGCCTTCATGCTGCAGGAGGATGCACACCTAGTGGACTTGGAGCTGGACTCACAGACGGGGCTGATGGCGGTGAGGGGGTCAAGGCGGTAGACACAGGTGCTGTTTGGGGCGCACCTGCTGCTTGGCACCCTACGATCAACAAGCTGGTCAGCTACCTCATAGCTGCCAGACAAGACACAGGCAATCAGGGACTAGGTCGGAGCGGAAACTGGAGCGACGGGGGGCCTGCAGAACAATCTTCAGCAAGGTTGCCAGGCTGGTCTACTCTTCACCAGGACCTGAACATAGGTATCTCGCACACACCAACATGATATGCCGGCGCTGCCGCTACCCCTGTTGCTGCCGCTGCCGTTGCCCCTGCCGCTGCCGCTGCTGCCTACCTCAACCATCAACCAGGCCGTCACCCTGGCCCTGCATGAGCAGCGCAGGGTGAGCAGGCACTACCCAACAGGCTGCATGTGAGGGTCTTGAGGGGCGTGGTCGTGTTGAGACGGCTGCAGGTATTTGACGGCCATGGCGGGTTGCACTGCGCAGACTACTGCGCTACAAACCTGGTGAGCGCAAGTTTCTAGGCTCCTGTACCAGCAGCGCACACTGGTGCCATGCCTGTCCATCCACATTGGCTGCTCCTCTACTCAGCACCTCTCATGAGTGGCGGTCACAATTGAGGATGTGGAAAGGTCCTTGCTGAAGGTTATGTGCAACATACTGCCTGTTGCTCACGCCTGCTCGCCCTGCCTGCAGCCGTCGGTGTTGAAAAACACGGAGGGCTGGGCAGCTGGCAACCTGAGTGGCGCTCTCCAGCAGGCGTTCCTGGCACTGGATGCTAGCATCACCACGTCATGCCCAGCTAGCAGTGGGACAACCAGCACTGTGGCCTTGCTACGGGGCAACCAGCTGATTGTGGCGGGGGTGGGAGATTCCAAGTGAGAGCTGTAGCAGCAGCAGTGAGGGCAACGAACACAAGCCTGTCACCAACAGCAAGCAGCAGCAGCAGCAGCAGCAGCAGCAGCAGCAGCAGCAGCAGCAGCAGCAGCAGCAGCCGTGCCTGCGTCTCAGCACTCTAGTTGTACGCACGCCTGCGTCCACTTCCATGTTTACATCAATGCGTGCTGTTGCACAGCATGCAGGTCTGCTCGCTCTCAATGTGGAGCTAATTCCATCTAGTCATTGAACTGCTGTTTGGCTGGGGCTGCTGTCTGGCGTAGCATCTGTCGCGGCGGCCCCTGATCAGCATTTCTGCACCCTGAATAGCCATCCGTGACAGACCTTCCTTATACCCTTGCTGCCACACCACCAGCGCGCCGTGCACACCGTGGCAGGGGGATGTTTGTGCGAGGTGGCCGGGCCATGGCCATGACAGTGGATCATCGGCCTGATGCTCCCGAGGAGGAGGCGCGCATCCGTGGCGCTGGTGGCTTCGTGCACCGTGGTCGCGTCAATGCCTGCCTGAATGTGTCCAGAGCCCTGGGTGATGCCCAATTTAAGCAGGTGGGTCATGCACTTGCGAAGCTGGGCCATTGGTGCCATCCATGGGGGTGTCGCAGGGGGTGTCGCAGGGAGTGGGGGGCCCAACAGCAGCAGCAGCAGCAGGGGTGTGGACATCTGTTGTCTGCCAGTTGCTGCTGCTATGGCAAACTTGATGCTGTCAGGAAGAAGGCGACTTACGCTATGCACCCGGCATTGACTGTGCGCTTGACTGCTTGATTGTGAGCCTGCCTGCCTGCCTGCCTGCCTGCCTGCCTGCCTGCCTGCCTGCCTGCCTGCCTGCCTGCCTGCCTGCCTGCCTGCCTGCCTGCCTGCCTGCCTGCCTGCCTGTCTGCCCGCCTGCCTGCCTGCCTGCCCTCGCCCGCCTGCCCTCGCCCGCCTGCCCGCCTGCCCGCCCGCCTGCCCGCCTGCCCGCCTGCCTGCCCGCCTGCCCGCCTGCCCGCCTGCCTGCCTGCCTGCCTGCCTGCCTGCCTGCCTGCCTGCCTGCCTGCCTGCCTGCCTGCCTGCCTGCCTGCCTGCCTGCCTGCCTGCCTGCCTGCCTGCCTGCCTGCCTGCCTGCCTGCCTGCCTGCCTGCCTGCCTGCCTGCCTGCCTGCCTGCCTGCCTGCCTGCCTGCCTGCCTGCCTGCCTGCCTGCCTGCCTGCCTGCCTGCCTGCTTGCCTGCCTGCCTGCCTGCCTGCCTGCCTGCCTGCCTGCCTGCCTGCCTGCCTGCCTGCCTGCCTGCCTGCCTGCCTGCCTGCCTGCCTGCCTGCCTGCCTGCCTGCCTGCCTGCCTGCCTGCCTGCCTGCCTGCCTGCCTGCCTGCCTGCCTGCCTGCCTGCCTGCCTGCCTGCCTGCCTGCCTGCCTGCTTGCCTGCCTGCCTGCCTGCCTGCCTGCCTGCCTGCCTGCCTGCCTGCCTGCCTGCCTGCCTGCCTGCCTGCCTGCCTGCCTGCCTTGCCTGCCTGCCTGTCCTCCTGCCTGCCCACCTGTCTTCCTAGGGCCACAACCCCAACAGCGTGGCTGGCTGCTGGTGATGTAAGCAAGTCTGCTGACATGGCAGGCAGTGCGATGCTGTGTGGCCTGACCCTGGCTGCAGGATGCCTGCCGCGGCCCTCATGAGCAGCAGGTGTCACCCCAGCCTGATGTCAGAGAGGCCCATGCTGTCAGCCCCACTGACTTCCTGGTGAGCTGACAGCAACTGTTATGAAACCTGTTGACATCAACCAAGCATCCTGCTGTGGTGATTGTTGTGGAGAAGCTGCCATCGTTCTTGTGCCAGCAGTGTGCAGTGACTGCTCTCAGCAGCCATGCCATCACCATACCATATGTATGCCATGCCTTCCACTGCACGCTGCCCATAAAGCACAAGGTCAAGGAGCTGCTGAGTTGCTGCGGGTGCCAGTGTTGTCTCGCAGCAGCCATGCAAGCGCACAGCTGTTCGCCCATTAGGCGGCACAGACAAAAGTATATTTTATACCGGTACAGCTGCAGTTGGTGTTTGCATCACCACCGGTGCCACCCTTACTGTCACCATCACCAACTCACCACAGCCATCACCACTACCATCCCAAGCCAGCAACCAGCACTGCCATGTGTGGCTTGTGATCCTCCCCTGCAGCTGCTGTGCTCTGATGGCGTGTGGAACAGCATGCGGGAGAATGTGGTGCTGCGTTTTGTGCGCCAAAAGCTCCTGTCTGGCTTGACGCCTGCAGACGTTTGTGCAGCATTGTGCCGAGGTGAGCCAGGCAAGCAAGGAAGGAAGCCAGCATGGCATAGGCACACCCACCCTGCTTCACCAGCCCTAGTAGCTCAAGCTGTGTGACCTCTTACATGCGGGGCGTGTTCGTGGAGGAAGAGCATGTGGTGCACGACCTGCATGTCGTGAGGAGTTGTGAGGTGACGGTTGAAAGCCCTGTGCTGCCCACAGCGTGCCTGGAGCCTTCTTGCACCGCCTACGACAACATCACTGCCTTGCTGTGCAAGTTCAAGCCCAGCTCTCTGCCTCAGGGAGGGGCCCAGGCCCAGGCCGCGCAGCAGGCCATTCATCAGCAGCACCACCGCCAGCAGCAGCAGCAGCAGCAGCAGCAGCAGCTGAGCCCACAGAGGAAGCCTGCTACAGCAGCTGACCCTGCGAGCCAGGACGCCGCTGCTCAGCAGGCAGACACACTGGCGTCTCCTGCCAACATGCAGCATGGCAGCCAGCTTCCCCGCCGTCCATCAGCTTTCTCTGGAGAATGGATGGGGGCAGGGGAGTGGGAGCCAGGTCCCTGTTCGCTTTCCCCTTCCCACAAAATAGTGCGTCACAGCTTTGACTGCAACAGAATGGGCATGGAACCCCCTGCCCCAGGTGATGCTGGGTGTGGGGCGCCCTCACCGCAGCACAAGGTGTTGCGCAGAGGCCCTGGTGAGGCCAGCTGCACCAGCCCGCGCGCCGCTCCTCCAAGCACAGGGGCAGCAGCGCAGGGCCCAGGGCAGGCTGGTGGGGGCCTGGCACGTCAGACTTCCCTACGCCCTAGCGCCTTCAGCAACTGCCCTGCATGGGAAAAGGAGGAGGGGGAGGAGGGAGTGGGTGAGGTGGGAAGCAGGGATGGGGCAGGGCCAGGGCCAGGGCAGGTAGTGGCAGGCGACAAAGAGGGTGGAGTAAGGGCGGGGGCCCAGGCAGGGTTGGGGGTGTCGGGAACAGAGGGTTGTGTTGGGCGCTCCATGCATGCTCCAGCTGCTCAGGGGCCGAAGCCACTAGCTCGTGATCTGGGCCCACTGGGGGAGCTGGCCCCCCTGGGCCCTCCACTCTCCCCGGTGTGATGTCAATGTGAAGTGAGGTGTTTCCAGTCGTTTGGTGTGAGTGTGTGGTGGGGCTGAGTGGGGCCTTCAAGTGTCTCATGCCTGTTTTGTATAGCCCAAAGGAAGGTGGTGTGGCGGGGATACACCACCATTCCTGCATGCACCGCACCTTCACTGTTTTGCACAATTCTGCAGGGATTGGCTGAAACAAGGTTGAGTGGGTTTGGTGTGTGGTGTTGATGAGTGGAGAGAGTATGAGCCAGACACACCCTGTGCAGTGTGATCGTGAGAAGTTGGTGACATAGAAGGGCTGTGCAGTGTGAGGGTGTGTTACTGATACGCTTGCAGCATGCTGGGCTGTTGAGGGAGGTGGTGCCATTCTGTAAGGTGGTAGGCCAATGAAAGATTCCAATGAAAGGACGGTGAGCAGAGCTGTGGGATGGGGCAGGGTGTGCAGCTGGGTGTGGCAGCGGTGGGCAGCAGAGCAGGAGGGGTGCGGCGGCAGGGGCGTTATGGCCTACTCCTCTGAAACTGCAGGGTTGTTAGGCTATGTGGCGTGCTATGGCATCAAGGCCCCACCCACTCTACGTATTGCATGCTATGTCATGTCCTACCACGTTGTCGAGCTGACGTTGCTGGCACACCTCTGGATCTAGACTACCCCATGTGTGGTGTTTTTCAGCACTGTCAGTTTATCTGTTCTTGTTCCTGTGTTTGCCATGTCAAGTACTACAATGCTGGCAGGTGTTACCCCTCCCTCACTGCTGCTGCGTGGCATGCTGTCTGTGTCGCTTTTGCATACACCGGTGTCTGCACAAGTCCCAGCGCATGCGGTGACAACAATCTACCTGGCCTAAGGTGCTTGTATGAAGGATATGTGAGAGCTGGCATGCATGGTGAGCGACCAGGCCGCATAGAGTCCATAGCAGTAGTCATAAAGGCTACAGCAAGACGAAGGCAGCCCGAGGAGCAGGCTCCATCTTAAGTTAACCACGTAGGTGCCTTCGATATGCATGCTGGGGAACAAGTGCATGTGTGTGGCTACATGCATGCAAGAGTTAAAACAAGGCCATGATGTGCAAGGTGGGGCGCATTTGCTGGGATATGAGAGACAGAAGCTATGCTGTGGCGGGCTGGAAGCGAGCATTGCTGACTGCTTTAGACCGTTGGAAAGTAATGCGTCGCGAAGAAACTCGACCTGCCCTACTGCCTTGACGGCTAGCTGATTCTGTCTGCAGGGATTAAGAGCTGCGAGCAGCCATACCTGAGTGAGGTTACAACATACTCTTCACAAGCACACCATGGATTGGTGCATCTTGTGCCTGCATTGCTCGATCGATGGGTGGTAAGGTTAGTGGCGCGGAAAAAGAAAGCAGTAGGCAGGCAGCAGAGCGCCCCAACTCAGCAACACGGCCCCACACCTACCATCACTGAGCTCTGGCTGGCAGCGGTTGTGCCTGCATGGTGTACAACTGCAATGTGTGCTTGCCTGCAGGGCATTGGTGGAGCAACAGAAAAGGGAGGCATTGATGACAACACCGCCATCACTGCAGCACTCAGGGGCTAGGGAGGCTGCCGCATCCTGGTGCCTGCCACAATCAGCACCTCACACATCACTTTAAGCACCAGCAGCGCCTCACCTGCCTAGCTGCACTGCCAGCAGCAGGGCCCCAGCTACTAGCCTGCTGACATGCAGCCCTGGCTGAGCAGCTGCAGGCGCCGATGTGACGGCGTGTCCTGGAGCGGACGGTGGCTGCACATTTAGGCAGCGCTTGTCTAAAACTACTTGATTGCTTCTCAACCTTGACCCGCATTAGTGCATTCAATAGCCCCATGGTTGTCAACTTGTACAGCTGTCTCATTGCTGCTTCATTGCCTTCATCGGTTCGGTGTGGACGATGGCGTTTTCTTACCTTGACGCTGTAACAGTGCCCTCCGGAAACAGCCCCACAGCCTGGCAGGCGGCTAGAACAGAGCTGTGGTGGTTGAAAAGGAGCTGCAACCCTACTGAAGGGGGCCAGAGAGTTCAGTCCTGGATGTCAGGAGTCCCCAACATGGGGTTGGTAATCTTCATGCAAGTACTCGCGACAGAGTGCACCGATTTCGTTAGCGTCTGTTGCATTGGCACCTGCGAATTACTCCGCAAGCGGCGCGTTAATCCTTGCATCAGAGTCCATGCCGGCGCAAGCGAGCGCGAACACACCTCAGCTGCTCACTATCGATTGTTTTAGTGGTGAGTAGCGGCACCAATGAGCGAATTGCGCTTGGCATCGAGCCGGAAGTACAATCACATTACAGCCCGCCAGGCTCGCTCCGCGAGCCTTTTGTTGGTGCAGGCGGTGTTGGAGGGCCATCGCTGGGCATGTGATGTAGCGACATTGCTGCAAATGTGGGAAATGTGCGTCTTTCTCTCGCTAGTCACACAGGACAAGGGACCCTCATTAACAAAATGGCATGTTGTGAGCTGACCACTGTGACTTTCCAGTTTTTCGCTACATAACTCTGTTCCTTACTCAACGCCACAACTGCTGGAGAAGAAAGCATGGCAATTAGTTGATCAGGCCTGCTTGAAATGACATTGGCGTGACCCGACTTTGCCTTGCAGGAATGATTAGCCCATCCGACCCTGCCCATTGCAGCCCCCCCCCCCTCCCCAGCCCAGCATCGCCTTCCTACCTCCGCTCACCCCCTCCCAACCCCAGCCCGGCCCTCCCACCCCCCCTCCCACCCCTTCCCACCCCCTCCCAGCCCCCTCACTGCCCTCCCACCCCCGCCACCCCCTCCCAACCTCAGCCCCGCACTCCACCCCCCCTCCCACCCCCTCCCAGCCCCCTCACTGCCCTCCCACCCCCGCCACCCCCTCCCAACCTCAGCCCCGCACTCCACCCCCCCTCCCACCCCCTCCCAGCCCCCTCACTGCCCTCCCACCCCTGCTACCCCCCTCCCAATCCCAGCCCCCCCCTCCACCCACCTCCCCCTTGTAGCGTTCAGGAAGAGCGCGCCTTAAATCTTTTCAGTGTGTGAACGCCATGCAACGCTAACCGCAGTTACAGGTGTCAGACTGCTGCAGCGCAACCAGGCTAAGACATAGAACGGCCTCCGGGGATCGAACCCGAATGGTGGGCAGCAGTACAGCCCACCACTTAACCTGCCTGTATCACACTTCAGCAGTGACACTAGCGCCGATCCGCTTAGTGCAGAATCGGAACGCTACATTCCTCCCCCTCCTAAGGGATGGCCGTTCCGCCCATAGGCCATCATGGCATGGACTCGCAGTACATGACCGCTAATTTGAAACTCCTGCCCATCCGGACGCAGGTCGCTCACTGGAGGTTATGGTCACCATGGACCCTTCAGCCCAGACTCACAGAGCCAGTGGACGCTGGGAACAAGACTAGCCAGGCTCACATGAGCAACTGGACCCAAAGCACACCAAGGCACATAGCATGCAGCAAAGCAACCAGCACGACCACATGGAGCCCATGTCCCATATTTAATTCATAGCAAGCCATGCTGAGCCTTATACAAGTTCACGCAGTCAGGGGCATTTGCTAGATTGCTGGCTGGCTCCCAGGTGTTGTCAGAGTCATCATAACCCTTCCACTTGACGAGGTACTCCTTTGCTTTACCTGCACGCACATGCCGGTGGTTCACAATGCGCTCTACTTCATACTGTGGGGAATCATCTAACCAGCCCAGCTCAGTGGGGGGTAGACGACCAAAGTTGCCCTCATAGGGTCTCAACAGTGACACATGGAAGACGGGATGAATCCTGGACATGGCTTGTGGCAGGGTCAGCTTTACAGCGTCTCTACCCACATGAGCCTCAATCCTGAAAGGCCCCACATACCGTGGCAGCAGCTTTCTGGCTTTGCCCACCATGTTACGCAGGTTCATGGTACTAAGCAGCACACGGTCACCCACTTGGAACATACTGTCCGCGGATTTCCTATGTGGATTAGCATCATTTGACTGCCGACTCTGTGCCAGTTTCATACATCTCCTGGCCTCTTGAACACCTTTCTCCCAGCCATCAGCGAAGAACTGGGCCATGGGAGGTGGCAACCGAGGTAACTCATGGGTCACCGGTGTCACTGGGGACTGTCCATAGTTAATCAGGAAAGGTGTAGACTTAATACTTTCTTGCCATGAGTTATTAATTGCAAACTCAGCGAACGAGAGGTGTTTAGGCCAATCTCGTTGAGTGGGAGAGATATAATGCCGAAGCATCTCTTCCAGCACTTTGTTGTACCGCTCAACCTGCCCGTTTGACTGGGGGTGATAGCTGGAGGTGAGAGAGTGTTTCATGCCTACTAGCTTGCACACGGCTTGCCAGAATTTACTCACGAATAGGGAGCCCCGATCACTCACAACTTCAG
>JASKMD010000146.1:0-25000 GCA_030144725.1 Haematococcus lacustris
CCTGGCCTGCAGGCTGACCTGTGGCCTCTGCTGTATGGCCTGTTAGGCGCGTTATGGCTTGTTAGGTCATATTGCCCTTTGGAGGTGCCCTTTGGAAGTGCCCTTTGGAAGTGCGAGAGTGAGTGACATCGCCTCCTGGGTATAAGTAGGTATCAGCAGGTGTGAGCTGATATGAGCCTAGTGGCGCAATGCCTCCGAGGAAGCGGCCCAGTAGCGCGGAGCAAGAGCCGCGTCCGACTGAAAGCCCGCGAAAACAAGGTTCGTTGTAGTCGTGGTGTGGTCCGCTGCAACTGTGCTGTGCGGTGAGCTCTGCGCTGCTCACATCGCTACTGTTCATGCCAGCGCAGGTCCTTGCACCCCTCCAGGCAAACAACGCGAGGAGCGAAGGGCTAACGGGCGACCCAGCGACGACAGGTGCGCACCCGCCCCCGCCTTGTATGTGTGCAGGTGCCTAGAGCAGTGGCAGCAGCCCCCCCCCCCCCTTGTGCCAGGGCAGCCACAGCGCGGCAAGAGGCGTGGGGTAGGTCCCGGGGTCCTGACCTGCCCACCCCCCTTCCCCCTTGGCCAGGGTGGGGGTGCACTTCATCAAGGTGGACAGCAGGGTGTTGCATGGGGTGTGCAAGCAGCTGGGGCTCACGAGGGAGACAGAGGATGAGTTCACCGCAGAGCCAGCCTGTACCCAGCATTGGAGCAGGTGGTTCAGCACAGGGAGGCTGGCTAACCAGGGGGGTGAGTTCGAGAGGACGGTAGAGACAGATGGCGTCGGTGTGTGTGCACTACACCCGCCCCCTCCCAACCCCTCCTGCGCCACCATCAGCAGGCCAGTGGCAGCCCCAGGTGCAGCAGCTGTAGCGGCCCATAAGTTGGGACTGCCCCACATTGGCAAGGGCCTAGCTGAAACACGACAATTTGTGTTCAATCCAGCTACCCAGATTGGGGTAGGTATTGACCCTGGCGTCACCAGTCAGTCAACGCAGCCTCAGGGGTGTGGGATCCGGCGACAGGCCAGCTGCTGGCAGACCAGCTGCGCCGTTGGAAGCTGACCAAGGGCCAGGTCAAGCATGGCAGTGGTTTGAACAATGCCCGCCGTGACACAGAGCGGTGGCTCGCACCCATCAAGCCCCACCTCCAGCACTTGGCAGCAGCAAGCTCAGCCAGCACCTCCCTGGAGGCAAACCTGAAGCACATCACCGCCACCCTGGCCACCTGGGATGCGGTGTTGGAGGTGTACCTGGACCCCAAGTGGGCACAGCAACGGCTGAGGCTGTACGGAGCTAAGGACCGGACACTGAAACAGTTCTTCAAGAAGGTGAGGGTGGGTGGAAGGGAGGGGGGGAAAGGGACTTGGAGCATGTGGGTGCGGGTTGAGCATGAAGTGAAAGAGTAGTGGACGGTGCCATGCCTAACCTGGTGCCACCATGTCAGCCACCATGTGTGTGCCTTGTGTGCATGGCTGCAGTTGGAGGAGGACATGGCTGAGGTGTCCATGAAGCGCCATGGGCATGCCAAGCAGCTGGTGGTGTTCTTTGGCGCAGCTAGCATCGGCACTGGGGGTGGGTGGAGTGCTGATACAGTGTTGCGGGCCTGCTGCAAGGTGGTGTGCAGGCCCAGGGGCACAGACCAGCGGCGGGGCAGGGTGGTGCTTGTGGATGAACACCGCACCACCCGGGTCAGCTCAGCAGTAAATGGCCAGCAGCCGTGTCAGGAGGAGCTGGACCATGAGCAGCCCACCAGGCGTGCAGGCTGGAAGCCCCCAGCAGGGCGATGGACCTGTGCCTGCTGCGCCCATCCTGGAGCCAGCAGCGTGACCAGCCAGTGCGGGGCATGATGTGGTGCCCTGTGGTGGCCCCCCGCAAGCCCCCACAGGCCCCACGCAGCAGCCAGGAAGCTGCACCGGCAGCAGCTTCAGAGCCAGGGCCCAGCACTCCCCCGCCAGCCAAGCGCAGCAAGCGCATCAAGGCTGAGCAGGCAGCTGAACCCACCAAGGGCAAAGGCAAGGCTGCCAAAGCCAAGCCAGCACCACAGCCAGGCAGGTGGCTGGACAGGGACTGCAACGCAGTGCTGAACATGCAGCGCATTGGGGAGAGCAGGTGGCGTCCGCTGGAGCTGTGCTACTGGCCAGAGCAGGGAGCTCTGCCAGCCAAGGGCAAGGAGTACCCTGGCCTGCGCTACAAGCGGCTGCGAGACAAGCCACCAAAGGCCCAGCAGCAGCAGCAGCAGCAGCAGCAGCAGCAGCAGCAGCAGCAGCCTGCTGAGGCACAGTAGTGTGTGTGCCCCCCCATTTGAGCTGTCATCAGCTTTCAATTAGTGCATGTTGTGTCATGCCAAATCTACACTATAGCCCTCCGGGGTCAGGCATTAATGTAGGTGGTAGGCGACCATGACCATGTGTATGCCATGTATAGGCCATGAGCATGCCATGCGATGGGAATACTACACAGAAAAAACACTGTTTTGTAGTGGTCCATTAGTGGTCAATTAGTGGTCCATTAGTGGTCAATTAGTGTGTTCGACTACAATGAAGGCTCAAGGCTGAGGGCCAAGGTGCTGTGTGGCCTGTTACCTGCACGTCATCAGGGTCGCTGTCAGGTGCGTCTGTCAAGTCCACGCAGGCCTGCACACCAGAAGCAGTGCATAGCAAACGTGAGCAAGATCGTTACCACCAGTAGGGCAGGGGTGGCAAGGGTGTAGAGCTGTAACATGTGGCATGGTGCCACACCTGTGCCGTACACGTCCTACATCCTGCTGAAAAGAACTGCCTGCCCGACGCACCAAGAGTGCACCAGCGCGATTCCGTCTTCGGTTCTTTCCTGCACGGCAAGGCGAAGCAAGCGCCAGCAGCCTGGCATAAGGCCCTCAGCACCTGTCGGCGAGCGCTTCAACTCGTGGTTGATGTTTTGCCTCACTACGCTCTGGTGCGCCACTCCTAGGCAGCGCGTTAGGCGAGGGAACCTGAACAGAAGAGGTTCAAGGACATCGTCACTACAAGTAGCGACAACCAACGCTATGCCTATACAAACCTCTGCAGCCGCTGCCACGCCAGACGTCCCCGCGTCTCCTGGCGCCAGCTCGGGCATGAATTAAAGAGCTCCTCAATGAGACAAGCGTCTACTTAACAACACTAGCCCTTCAAGGGTCTGTCGCAGAGAGCTTGCCAAGAAAAAGCGAACAACACCGCAGGGATTAAGGGGGTATGTGGCAAGTACGCTTCTACCCTTGCAGGCACCCTTGTGCACAAGGTTGTGATGCCCAAGGTGACCATGGGGAATGGAAACATTTGTGGCACACCCTCATGTGGTGAAAAAGAGTAGTTACAGTAGTGCTAGCAGTAGAAGTAGCGTCAATGTAGAACTAGTGTCTCTTGCCCAGTTGTCCAAATCAGGCAACAGTCTTCCGCGTCGTGACCGGTGCATTTCACGACCGTCTACCACGTCGGTTAGGGCCACAGCGTCACCAGTCACTACCTGTTGTTAGGGCCACAGCGTCACCAGTAGAGCACGACCGGTTGATTTTCCGCAACCCTCCCGCATGGGCCTTATAAAACCGTCCGAAACCTCTGCCCTAACATTTAACAGGTCCTGTCGTGCTCTAGTCACCAGTCACTACCTGTTGTGGAGAAGTGTATGGGCTTCCCTTCTGAACCCTACAGCCCTCATGCTACACCAAAATACCAGTCGGAGCACCTGTGAGTGCAGAGCGTTAAGGGCGCAGAACCTGAGCCTGCAACCCCAGCACCTCGCACATCAAGCCTCGCACCCCGCACCTCGCATTTTGGCCCATGTCTAACATGCCCATTACTCGGCTGGTGCTCTGCAGGACAGTAGCACAAAAGCCAGGAGGTGCAGCCAAGGGAAACAGCTAGGCACCGCAGCAAGGAGCAGCAAGGAGCAGTTGGAAGCGGCATCAATGAGCGGCAACAATGAGGCGGCACCCTTCCCAACCCCTCCACCACCCCCCTCGCCCCACATCCACCCCAGTTTCTCCCGCACACACCCCACCCTGCAGATAGTGAGTAGCTCGCTTTTAAAGTTGTGTAGCTAAGTGTGCCTAGCCTGACCACATGCATGAACTTCTTTGTTGCAGGGCTTCATGGTCACAACCATCCCCTTTCCCACAACCACCACACTCACCTTCACTCTCGCCCTCTTCCGCCACAATGCAACACCCTCTACCTATCTTGCAGCCTGGAGCAAGCCCTCACACCCTTTCCCCAAGCACCACCACCACCACCACCTCCCAAGCCCCTCCCCTCCCTTCCCAGACCCTCCCGTCCCCCTCCCCCCTCCCCTCCCCTCCCCTCCCCTCCCCTCCCCTCCCCTCCCCTCCCCTCCCCTCCCCTCCCCTCCCCCCCTCCCCTCCCCTCCCCTCCCCTCCCCTCCCCTCCCCTCCCCTCCCCTCCCCTCCCCTCCCCTCCCCTCCCTCCCTCCCCTCCCCTCCCCTCCCCTCCCCTCCCCTCCCCTCCCCTCCCCTCCCCTCCCCTCCCCTCCCCTCCCCTCCCCTCCCCTCCCCTCCCCTCCCCTCCCCTCCCCTCCCCTCCCCTCCCCTCTCCTTGAGCGCTTGTAGTCACAGCCAACCCAGCTCACTCCAGCTATACCATGCCCACACACCACAATGTCAATGCTGTTGCTGCTGGTGCCTTTGCGATTGCCAATGTTGTTGTTGCTGCTGCCACTGGGGGGGCTGTATGGCAGCCAGGTATAGGGCACTGCATTCCTTGGGCATGGTGTGCAACTCTCCAACCCAGTGCAAACACGCATGCTCAGCTTTCTCAGGTTTGCTTCCAGGGTACGTAGCTCAGTGTCAGGCCTGATGGTGCTGCATGAGTTGGGGCAGCTGCCACTCCAGCTTTACTGGCTTAGGGCTGCATGCAAGTTCTGGAACACTGCCAAACTATCCCACAGCGACCTGCTAATGAGGGTCATCAAGGCAGATGTGGAGTTAGGCAGGAGGTGTCGGGCCAGCTGGAGTGCTCAGTTCCAGCTTGGCTGATGGGGGGTGAGTTCACCTTGAGCCCGGACATGGTCCTAGGCACCAAGGCTATGGAAGTCAAGTGGCTCGAGAGGTGGGGGAGGCGTTGGGCTGGGTTTGAGGGCGACCCTAGACTGCCTGAGACGGTGCATCGGGAGAGATGCTCGTATGCTGCATGGTTCAAGCATGGGGACGGCATTGGCATCAAGCACACCTTCTTGTAGCGTGCTAAGAGCACCGCCGATGACCATTAAACTACCTTGTAACAGCAGACTGACACGGCCAGGGTTTAGGACATTCCCCCGAGGAGTCGAACCTCTGAAGCAGGCAGGCACGAAGGCACCACCTGCCCCTTTCGCCCACCATGTCACACTGCAGTACAGAAGTACACTAGGGTCGCGCAACGCTCCAAGAGCCGTTCGCTACATTTCTAAACAGGCAGCTCTCTACAGAGGTCCGCACGAGCTTGACTAGGTTCAGGTTAGGCAACAGCGGTTTGGGGGTGGAGAAGGCTCGGTCTGAGGGGGTTACTTTCATTGATCGCACATGCACAAGGTGCACAGAGGGGGAAGTGGATGACGCCATGCATTTCATCTTTGAGTGCACTGCCACGAGATCCATCGGGGAGCAGCCGGAGTTTGCCATGACTATCCGGGACAGCTATGAGAACTTGCATGACTTCATGTTGAGCCCATGTGCACCCTTGTTTGCAGGGCTGTGACAAGACGTCGTCTGCAGACGAAAAGACGACGTCTGTCGTCTACGACGTCTTTTCGTCTCAACCACCCGTCTTTCGTCTGTCAATCCGTCTTTCGTCCGTCTGTCAATGTGTGACTAGTGCCCGCCCCTGTGACCGCTTGCGGCCCGTGGCTGTGAGCGTTGTGCAAGCAATGCGATGGATTCGCCAGGCTCATCAAATGCGCGTAGGCGTGGAATGCGCCCATCGTCCGCATTGAACTCTGCATCGAGCTCTTCCACAGTCAGTTCGGCCCAATAATCGACGGCAAGCGGCAGTGCCTACAGCCTACAATTAGCGGCGACTTGCGTGCAGGCTTTTGGGATGACAACATGCAGCTCACGTCACCCAATCACCCAGTTCCAGGTTTACCTTCAGTCTGACACAGCAAACATGGCAGATGTGTTCTTCGACGCGACGCGTGTTTGGTGGCTGCCAAGCAGCCAACCACCCCCTCCCAGTTTGCAGACCCCGCCCTCTTCTCCGTGCAGCCCCACCTCGCAGGCACCCCAGTGGCATTTGCCCTGTCTTGGCTGAAGCGGCAGCAAGAGCTGCAGCAGGAGAAACACTGCTATCCCTCTTTTCAAAGCGCGTTGGCGGTATGGTGACAGCCAGGTGCTGTACCTGGCAGCCATCTTGGACCCACGCTACAAGATGTTACACTTCCAGTTAAGCCCTGCCCAGTTTAGCCAAGCAGAGCAGGTCCTGTCCCGGCTGGTCACTGTTGATGGCAGCCAAGTAGATCAGCCAGTGGCTATGGCGTTGGAGCAGCTGCGGCGAGGCTGGGGTGCACCCCCGTCAGAGCTGCTTTCCCGCACGTAGCTCATGCCTGTCCATTTTGCTCCACACCTCACCGCCCACCCCTTGAATTGGTGGGCTGAGAGGGGGGGCTTTGCCCCCCCTACTGCAGGCAGCAGCGCAGCGGGTTTTGTGCATCCGTGTTTGGTGGCAGCAGCAGTGTTTGTGCATACGTGTTTGGTGGCAGCAGCAGCGTTCATCTACTTCAACAAGAGGGTCCTGGAGCGCAGGCCTAAGCCACAGCCAGAGGCTGAGTGGCAGAGTCGCAATTTGCGCAGTGGATGCAACACATGCCCGCGGAAGCATAATGCCCGTGGAAGCACCCAGGTAAGCACACGTTGTATAACTATCCTTGAAGCATCCTTGAAGCATTTGTTTGTTGATGGCAGCTCTGCATGAAGACTTGCACGCATAACCATGAATTGTTGTTGTCACCAATCTCAGGTGAGGACGGTAACGGACACGTGCTATTGTTTAGAGACCGCCATGGAGCTCGTGGGCTGCAGGATTTGCTCGAGCTCTGGCTTGTCAATATTAGGCCAGATCTGACATCATGCATGAAATGTGAACTGGAGGATAGCCTTCGTAGCATCATGAAAGCAGTTGCAAGTTTACAAAGATATAAATAGGAGGAATAGAAGGCGCTTAGCAAGTGACAAATGTTGGTCGCATGCAGCCGAAAAAGGAGCAGACGGTTCGGTTGTCGTCTGCAGACGAAAAGACATCCGTCTTTCGTCTGTTCGTCTACGGTCTCGTCTTTTCGTCTTGTCGTCTTCACAGCCCTGCTTGTTTGTGCACCTTGCTGTGAAGTGAGGGGGAGGGCGGCCAAGCAGCCTAACGGCTGACGGCTTAAGCGGTGTAAGCCACCAATGCTGCTGCCAGTGGTGGTGCTGCCAGAGGGACATGACATGGCAGGTTTGCACGTGTCTTGATGGCTTGGATGACATGCACGTCAGCAACAGCAGTGAGAGTGCAGAACTGTAGTGGACAAGCATGCAACTAGGAGTGGCAACCGGATGTAACGTACGGGACGCAACGTCAGATGACCTTTTGACACAAGCTCGAAGGCCGGTCCAGGCGAGGCAATGACTTCCGACTAGGGTGTTGGGTTGCAGCGGTTGCGAGAATGGCTAGAGCTTAGATCGGGGCTCCCTGGAATCGAACCAGTTGTACTCACGAACGCAATGTCGCTAGTCTTTAACCTGCCAGGTCTCACACTACACGTGTAAACCCGTGTCCCGCGACGGCTCGCATCCACGAGACAGCCCAGACGACGCGAAGCGACAATCACCTCCAGAGGTGTGCACTTTACACCGGACCTGACCCAAAGCACCTAGCAGCTACCGCCCCTCATTGTCCTTAGTGTCGACGCCGGATGTGAGAAAGACTCCACCGTGATGCTGGGTCTAAGCGCCTCGTAGGCAAGCTCACGCTAAAACCACTTCGGGAAGGTCGCGCGTCAGGTGCGCCTGCATTACCACTGGTGACGGTTCATCAACCAGCTCGACCGTGTCAGCGGATGTCGAGATCAGGTTTTTGTCATTTGCTACTTAGACCTGACGCTGCGCAACATGTGCTTGGACTCGGAGCGCGCAGTTCAAACCAGCTTGAACCCTGCCGGCCCTAATAACAAACCCAGGCTGCTTGCACCGCCCAACTTCAAAATGTTTGCGTTTTAGACTTCCGATCCTGACCGCCCTACACTGCCGATTTGCTTCGCATACGCTTCCTAGCATGCACCCAAGTGTTTCTGCTGTTATCGTTCTTGGACAAAGAGCTGAACAAAAGAATGTATGCATGCAATTGTAATCCGAAAACGAGCACACAAACTAATGGTACAGCAAAGGATACAACCTCAACCAGCCCTGCTACACACCACTCTATCATTCATCTCTACCTCTGCATTGACCCACCAGGCTGGGTGGGTTGAGTTAGGGCCCCACTTCCCCACTGGGTCCCCTCCTGCTGCTGCTGCTGCTGCTGTGGTGGTGGTTATGCCACCCACACCTTGCGCACTGTGTTGACCCGGGGCAGCAGCTGCTGCCAGCCAGCAGGCGCCAGGAGGTGCAGCAGCGGCAGCGCCCCCCCGCCAGCCTCAGCTACAGAGGGCCTGGCAGAAGTCAAAAGGGGGCGCAGCTTGAATGAAGTCTGGGGCGCATAAGGAGTGTTGGGGGAAGGCACCTGGCTGTGGGTCAGGGGGGGCAGGTCCCAAGGGGTGGGAGGGGTGGATGGGTGCTGGGTGAGGGCCGATTGGGGGTGGCTGCTGGGGATTACGGGGGAGAGGGGCAGAGGCAGCGGAGCAGCGGCCGCCAGGGTGGTGGGCACCAGCGTTGACAAGTGGGTGGTGGAGGGGCTGGTGGGGGCCTGCTCCTGCCTAGTGCCAGTTGTTGGTGAAGTCAGGGGGGCCTGGCCGGAGTCAGCTGTAGGCGGGTGGGGGTTGAAGCCCCATATAGTGACCTGTGGCTCAGGGGCTGCAGCTGCAGGCGGCGAGGCGGGGAAGGCACGAGGGGGGGCGGCGGCCAGCGCCTGGGCCTCTGTACGCTTTGATGACCACTGGCACGCAGCGGGGTGTGGGCTGGGCGGCAGCACGCTGGCCGGGGACGAACCCAGGGGGGCAGCAAAGGGGTCCAATGGGTCCAGGCTGCTGCTGCTACTGCTGCTGCTGCAGCGGCGCACCCGGCCGCCCCCCTCGCTGGCTGTGGCCCTGCTGCTGTCCCCCCTGGGCAGGCCATAGGTAGCCCAGTGCTGCATGGCGTCGGGTGTGGCAGGTGGCTGAAGGGCGGTGGGGGGGGAGGGGGCCACTGGGCAGTCCAGGGCGCAGGGGCTGAGCCAGCGGCCCAGCAGCGCGGCAGCAGAGCGCCAGGGTGGCAGGGGACGGCCCTGCAGGCAGGCAGGCAGGGGGGGGGCACAGGGGTCAGACCAGGTGTCCATGAGCACTGCGTGACAGGGCGGACACTGGGCAGGGTCCTGCACTTCCTGCCTGGGCTGGGCCAATGGCTACAAGCTGTGCTGTGAGCATTGTGTCAGGCAGGCTGCCTGAGGCAGCAGAGCAGACCTTCAGCTGCCCACCCCTTGGAAACAGCAGCAGCAGCAGCAGCAGCAGCAGCAACAGCGGCAGCAACAGCGGCAGCAGCAGCGGCAGCAGCAGCAGCAGCAGCAGCAGCGGCAGCAGCAGCAGCAGCAGCAGCAGCAGCGGCAGCGGCAGCGGCGGCAGCAGCAGCGGCAGCGGCAGCAGCAGCAGCAGTCGTTGGCCCCCCCCCCAAAAGCCCCTCACCTGCTCCCAGTACTCCACCTCCAGCGCTGCAGCCACCTGCCTCAGCGCCCGTGCCAGCGCCACGCGGCCCGCCACCACCAGGCCAGGTGGCAGGTGCTGCGCCAGGAGGTCCCTCAAGGCTGGCCGGGCCCCCGGCACTGCCAGCAGGGCCGCCAGCTGCGGCTCCACCACCAGCTCCGACTGCTGGGCCAGGCACAGCGCGACGCTGGCGGCACCGCGGCTGCAGGGGGAGGGGCCCGGGGAGTCCGCAGCTGGGCGCACCACCACGTAGGTGTGAGCCAGGCGGGAGAGGGGCGAGGGGCACCTGGGCTGGGCGGTGCGGGGCGCCTGGGGGTCGTGCACGCGCCGCACCAGCACAGTCAGGGTGGGGGGCAGGGCGTCTGCCAGGGCCTGGGCGAACAGGTCGGGCTGCTGCCCCAGAGCAGGGGCCCTGGTAAGGATCTGCTGGGCAGCTGCGAAGACGAGATGGCCGGTTGCGGTGGGGGGAGCGGGGGGCAGGGGATCCATAGCGACGGAGCCCACTGATGTCCGCTCGCTGTCACCCTGCGGCGGGCACGGCATCGTGCGAAACGTGTGCCAAACTGCGACGTCGCCTTGGGGGGTGCGATGCCTGAGATGCTACGTACCAGCTGGGTATCTGCGTCCAGGCTGACGCTAAACATCTCGACGGCTTCGTCCGTGCTCGTGGCGTTTGGGCGTGGCACAACAAACACTGCGGTTCGCACATACAAATGCCAGCGTGGATGTAGTAGGACGTTCAGTGAGCTGTCCGGCGGGTGTGTGTCCGTGTCCGCCATTCACACACCGCTCGTCAAAAGCCGAAGAGGTGGGGAAGGCAAGGCGTTGACCTGCGTGGTCTGAAGTTGCGCGTATGGAAGACAAAACAGTACGTACGGCCATGTCGGTTCAAGTCAGGGGGCACGGGTGAGGCGCGTGGCGGAGCTTGTGCAGTCGTGGGCTTTGCAGTGGACACTACGCACACGGCACGGACACAACGCAATGAGGCATCACATGCATGGAGCGGGGCTGGCAGGAGCTGGGGCTGCATGGTGAGTTGGGAGCCTCGGTATGGTGGGGCTGGTCGGCTGCTAAGTTGCTGTGCGCCTCCACGGCGTAGCTGCGAACAGTCAAGGTTTGATGAAGGGTCGAGCTGTGACTCATGTGGCGGGAAACTTGGCTGGTGCAAGCTTGGCAGGTGATGCAGTGGAGATGTTGTAATTGCTTGGCCAGTCAGCTTGAGAGCACGCTTGTCCAGCACTAGCAGCCCTCATTTTGACCAACTAAGTTGTGCCAGCTCCATGGCGCATGGTGCTCATGCAATCCACAGGCCTCCATTGCCAGGTTGTTGTCCAAGGAAGCTTGTGCTGTGGAAATGGTGCCTGATCCACCCTAACAGACTATACCCCAGAGATGTTTTACATTCTGAAATTGGTTAAGAAATTGGACATTCATCCACGCAGCTTCGGCAAGAACTTGCGAGAGGTCATTCACGAGAAGCTGGTGCAAGAGGTAGAAGCACGACTTGTGCTGTTTCGGACAGGCCCGTGGGGCGATGCTTTGACAAGCCTGGGCCGTAGGTGGAAGGGACCTGCAACAGCAAGTATGGCTACGTCATCGCAGTAACCAAGGTCGACTCAATCGGTGAAGTGCGTGCAGCCCCTGCTCTTCTCTTGAACACTCTCAACTCGCTAAAGGCTGTAACACCTTCTACCCCCTTGCCTATAGGGCCTCATACGTCAGGATGGCACCGGCCTGGCCACCTTCTCTGTTCATTACTCCGCTGTTGTGAGCCGGCCTTTCAAGGGAGAAGTTGTCGACTGTGTAGTGGCGACCGTCAACAAGGTGTGCAGCGCCTTTGAAATGTGCTTTTGCCTGTTTAACATGGTGCAGTGTGTCCATGCACCGCAGATGGGGTTCTTTGCAGACGCTGGGCCAATGCAGATCTTCGTGTCCAACCATGTGAGTTGCATACACGCAGCACAGCACAGCTTCATGTAAAATGTTAAGCGCAGCCTGGGGTCCTGACATAGTGAGGGACAGGATGGTCTGCCTGCCTGCAGCTAATCTCAGATGAGCTGGAGTTCAACGCCACCGGGGACCCCTCCTACCAGGTCAGGAGCCAGGTGGCCATTTAGACAGCAATGCCTGGATCATGAACATCTGAGCTGCTGGTGACTGGCAGCGTGACAGCAGGCTGCATGAAGCAGGTCAGGCAGCTGTGACTACGGTTGTGGGCACACCCCCTTCCCCTCCCTAGCATTGCTGCCCTGGCCTGCCCTGGCCTGGCCACAGTCCCCGGACGGCTCCACACGCATCCAGGAGCACACAGAGGTCCGGGTGCGCATCGTGGGCATCAAGATTGATCAGAGTGACATTGTAAGTGTCAAGGTGACTTGGCACAGAGTGGGGTGGGGTCAAGAGGGGTGAGGTGGGATGGAGTCGGGTGCCAGGCCAGGTCAACTTCCCCCTCAATGGTCAGAGCAGGGAACGGTTGGGCTGCAGCAAGTAGGCAGTCTTGAAGGTAGAGCTGTGGTCCTTAGCCTCTGGCCTGTCGGTGGTCCCACTCTAATGCTACTGCCAGATGGCTGACGGCAGTGCGGTTGCCGTGCAGTTCTGCATTGGCACCATCAAGGAGGACTACCTGGGGGTGCTGTCCGGGCCACTATGACTGGGCTGTGCCGCTGCCTTGGCTATCAGCTGGGCTCCAGTGAATGGAGGCGTAGGACTCGTGAAGGGTAGGGCGTGCCAGATACTCATACCCGCCTGATGTTTTGGGTACTGCTGCTTTGGATATGCTTGGATGCTTTGGATACTGCCGATACTGATACCGGTACGTGAGATATCAAAACCTCTTCTGGCACTTATGCAAGAGCCTCACTCTCTATATATACATGAAGCCCCAGTTCTCAGCCAAGCACCAGTCGGTCGCGACATTGCCAGTGCAAGGTCTGCTTGCTGCTCAATCAGGCTGTCCAAGGGAGGGACGGGTGAGTATGGTCACCCATGTTGACGGAGTTAAAGGAACCCAGCAGCCTGCAAGAGCAGGGATAGTTGAGATTGGGTTTTAACAGGAGCAGAGGCTGCTCAAGTGATTGCAGCCTACCCTGGCGCCCTGCCCTCGCAATACACCACACTGAGCATGAAGGCGGGGGCCGGGCCTGTGCCCGTAGCAGCCTAACAATACACCGCCCCGTCCTGCAGTGTGTGGCTCAATAGGTGATTAACAACCTCTATTCAAATGAACCTTGCCTCGGACCCGGGATGGGCCGGCCCGTGTCACTCTTTTCGTCTCGCTGTCGACGGGGCCTACGCCGGTCACCTGGACGCGCGCGATTTGGTGTGTAGGCAAGCGGCTGCGATCGTGAGATAAGTAACTCGAAGCGGACACAGGTCACAACTTACCATTGCGTGACCCAGCTCTTGCTGTAGGCACGGCCATGGCTCGTGTCGCATCGCGGGTCGCTTAGCGGTTGAGCCACGTGGCGGGGTTGTGCTACGTGTACCTCACAACGGACGGTATGAGTGGGGCGCGTAAAGAGCGGAGGAGGTGTCATGACTGGGAGCTAGGGCTGCATGGTTGGTTGGGGAGCTTCAGTTGATCAGTTTGGAAAAGCTGTTAAAGAGCGGAACCACTTCAGGATCACTTCAGGAACAGCATCTGCCAGGGCACTTCAGGCGCATGGTCCGCCGTGACGTTCTTCGCGGTCTGAACGCTGTGGTGCAGCAAAGCTTGCAAGCTTATGAGTGCCGGGTGCTTATTCTTGGCCAGTCCAGTCCCAGCGATGTCCGCCAGGCATTCAAGAGGCTGGGTGGTCATCGTTGGTTCAGCGGGGGAGTGTTGCTGCCGCGTGCATCCCCACCTCAGCTCCCATTAGACCCGCGGCGCTTTTCCACTTCCAACAGCCAGGTGAGCATGGCTGTCCATCCTTTGGGGAAGGTGCGCCACGTTGCTCGTCCTAGTCCTCCCAGCTCCTGGCCCATCTCGCTGACGCCCTGCCCCTTCCTGGTGGCAGGCTCATGGCCTGGTGGGACAGCTGTTGCGCCGTCTGTTCAGCTCCCAGAACAAACCCCGAGGTGAGCTGGACTGGCACTGTGAGCCACACAAAAGGAGCAGCAGGACGCAGCAGGCAGTTGCCAGCCCCCAGCAGGTGGACACTCACACAGCTGCTATCACCCGCATGAGTGCTGCTCAGGTTTCTGGTTAGGCAGTTTGACAGATGGGGAAGATGCTGGCTGCCTAGTTTCCACAACTGGCCAGGGCGGCTGCTGGATAAGCTCACAGCTGGGCAGTTGGGCAGTTGGGCAGTCGAGGTAGGCCATGGTGCAGCACTAGGTGTGGGGTGTGGTGGTCAGGGCGTCGCCGGCTGCAGGGGTCGTGAGCAGGGCCAAGGCGGGTACTGCTGCTGGCTGCAGGGTTTGAGCGCTTCGTGCCCCGCAGCAGCCTGAAGGCCGGCGCCAAGGTGGAACCCCGCAAGCCGGCGGACGCTGGGCCTGGTGGCAACAAAGGTGCACTGCCTGCAAGCCATCATCATCATCATCATGATCAGCAGCAGCAGCAGCAGCAGATGAGGCGAGCAGAGGAAGCTGCTGCACGTGAAGTGCGGAGTGTCCAGCTCTGCCTGATGACGATGATGATGATGATGATGATGATGAGGAGGAGGAGAAGGAGGGAGTGGAGCAGGGAGGGGGCTGATGCGTGTGAAGGGAGTGTCCAGCTCTGCCTAGCTCTGCTCAGCTGTGCTGCCTTAGCCTGATGCATGGGTGGGGTGCCAGCGCAGGGCGGACGTCATGGTCAGCTGCCAACCCCCTCCTGGCCTGCCGCCGCTGGATCCTGCAGCTAACCTGCCCTGTGCTTACCTGTGCCTTGCCCCCCCTGCTGCTGCTGCTGCTGCTGCTGCTGGCCACAGAGGGGGGAGACCCTCAGGAGCCCACCGTGGTGTCGGTGCCCTTCACCTGGCTGCTGCTGGGCGCAGCCCTCTTGTACTACTGGGCCAGCAGCGGCGGCCTGGGGGGGGCGGCGGCAGGGCCCAGGCACGAGATCAGCTTCCAGGAGTTCCGCGCCAAGCTGCTGGCCAAGGCAGGCACGGGGTGGGAGCGGGGTCAGGGGGGAGGTGAGGGTCAGGGGGTGAGGTGGCGGTGGGGTGGAGAGGAGGTCAAGGCATGGGTGCTGAAGCTGAAGGCTGGGGGCGTTGCTGTAGGGCATTGCAGCAGCGGCTAAGGCAGCAGGGGCCAGGTGTGGGGTGTGTAGGGCACAGCTGCAGCTCCTGCTCTGACCCTGCCTACTGGCAGCACCAGGGCCGCTTCTCACCAGCTCCCAGGGCACCCCCCCCTCACGCCCCTCCCACCCCCCCACCCCTCCCTCCATCCCACCAGGGCCTGACCTGACCCGGCCTGGAGCAGCACTGTCAACAAGGTCCCCCCCACCCCTGGCTGCCACCCCCCCTCCCTCTCAGCAGAGACCTTGGCAGCAGCCCGCTCCCCCCCTCTGCCCCCCACCTCCCTTTGCTCACCTCTTGGCAGCCGCCCTCTCTGTTCCCCGCTCTGACCTGTCAGCCCGCTGCTGCTGCTGCTGCTGCTGCTGCTGCTGCTGCTGCTGCTGCTGCTGCTGCTGCTGCTGCTGCTGCTGCTGCTGCTGCTGCTGCTGCTGCTGCTGCTGCTGCTGCTGCTGCTGCTGCTGCTGCTGCTGCTGCTGCTGCTGCTGCTGCTGCTGCTGCTGCTGCTGCTGCTGCTGCTGCTGCTGCTGCTGCTGCTGCTGCTGCTGCTGCTGCTGCTGCTGCTGCTGCTGCTGCTGCTGCTGCTGCTGCTGCTGCTGCTGCTGCTGCTGCTGCTGCTGCTGCTGCTGCTGCTGCTGCTGCTGCTGCTGCTGCTGCTGCTGCTGCTGCTGCTGCTGCTGCTGCTGCTGCTGCTGCTGCTGCTGCTGCTGCTGCTGCTGCTGCTGCTGCTGCTGCTGCTGCTGCTGCTGCTGCTGCTGCTGCTGCTGCTGCTGCTGCTGCTGCTGCTGCTGCTGCTGCTGCTGCTGCTGCTGCTGCTGCTGCTGCTGCTGCTGCTGCTGCTGCTGCTGCTGCTGCTGCTGCTGCTGCTGCTGCTGCTGCTGCTGCTGCTGCTGCTGCTGCTGGTGTCCTGTCAGGGCATGGTGACGCGGCTGGAGGTAGTGAACCACAGCCTGGTGCGCGTGTTTGTGCGGGCGGACAGCGGGCTGGAGGGAGTGGGGCCGGCGCAGGGCGTGTTCAAGTACTACTTCCAGGTAGGGCGGCGGGGCCAGGTGCTGGGGAGGTCACAGGGTAGGGGGCCGGGGCCACGGAGGCAAGCAGGTCAGAGCCGGGCCAGGGCAGGCTGGTGGGTTGGACAGGCAGGCGAGGGGGGGCAGGGCGGCGTGGGGGTGCAGGGGGGGCAGGGGGCGGGCAGGGTGTCTGGCAGGAGGGGGGTGGCAGGGGGTGCCTAAGCAGTAGTGTGTGTGTGCAGGTGGGCAGCCTGGAGGCGTTTGAGCGCAAGCTGGAGGATGCGCAGCGCGAGCTGGGCTTGCCCTATGACGCCTTCGTGTCCGTCAAGTCAGTGTCCAGCCAGCAGCCAGCTGCAGGGTGCAGAGTGCCCCGCCCACCCCTCCCCTGGTGCTATGCTCCCCCCCTCCCTGTGTGCTGGACCCCCCCCCCCTGGTCCCTCCCCCCTGGTGCTATGCCCCCCCTGTGGCCCCCTAGCTGCTGGCTGGCCTGCAGTTCCACTCCCAGCTGTTGAGCCTGCTGCTGCACCTGGTGCTGCCGCCACCCACCTCTGCTGCACCTGGTGCTGCCGCCACCCACCTCTGCTGCACCTGGTGCTGCCGCCACCCACCTCTGCTGCACCTGGTGCTGCCGCCACCCACCTCTGCTGCAAGCTGAGCCCTGCCCTGCCCTGCCCTGCCCCTGCTGGCGCCAGGTATGTGAATGAGGTGAATCTGGGCAACGCGCTGCTGGAGCTGCTGCCAACACTGCTGCTGGTGGGGGCCACGTACTGGTGAGGGGCAGGCAAGAGGCAGGGGAGGGGGGGGAGGGGGGCAGGGGGGGGGAGGGGGGCAGGGGGGGGAAGATGGGCGGTTGCTGTAAGGCTCCTGATGATGACCAGCCAGTGCAGGGCTGCCAGACGTGATAGGTGCCGGGGGAGGGGGGGAGGGGGGGAGGGGAGGTGCCGTGTGTGTTGGTGTAAGGCGCGGGTTGATGCGTGTGGGGCGCTGCAGCTGGCCTGCGCTAAGGGCCTGGCAGCGACTCCTGTCACTCACACAGGTCACAGCTGCAGCCAATGGCTAGGTGAAAAATGGTGAAGGGGTTGGTAGGGGTCCCCCCCCCTGATGGTCAAGGCAGTGTCAAGGATGTGGGGCTGGGGGTCAGCCATGGCCACGGTCACCGCCCCCTGCCTGCTCCTATCCCCCACCCCACCCCCCCACCCCCCACCCCCCCTCTCCCCCCTCCTGCTGTTGCTGTCTGTTCAGGATGATCAGCCGGCAGATGCGCAGTATGGGGGGCGGCTTCCCAGGCGGCCTGGGCGGGCGCAAGGGGGGCAAGGCGGGTGGTGGGGGCTTCTTTGGCATGGTGCGCGCCAACACCGGCACGCTGGACAAGGCCACCAAGGAGAAGCTGACCTTCAAGGATGTAGCCGGCTGCGATGAGGCTAAGGTGCGGCAGGCCAGGCCAAGGCAGGGCAGGCAGGGGGCGGGGGTGCCAGGGCGGGGGGGGGGGGGGGCAGGCAGCGGGGGGGAGCAGGCAGGGGCAGGGCAGGCAGCGTCCAGGCTGGAGGAAGTGGTAGTGTGCAGCGGTACGGCTCTCTGACCGCTGTGTTTGACAGCAGCAGCCAGGCAGCAGCCAGCCCCTCTCCTGCTCCTGACCTGGGCTGTCACCCTCTATAGGCTGCTGCTGCCCACCTCTCCTGCCCCCACCTGCCCCCTCCCCCTCCCGCCCCTCCCCCCCTCCCCCCCTCAGGCCGAGATCATGGAGTTTGTGGAGTTCCTGAAGAAGCCCGACAAGTTCAAGGACCTGGGTGCCAAGATCCCTAAGGGCGCGCTGCTGGTCGGCCCCCCCGGGACGGGCAAGACGCTGCTGGCCAAGGCCACGGCGGGCGAGGTGCGCGGCACAGCCCGGCGGCAGCTGGGGGCAGCTGGGGGCAGCTGGGGGCAGCTGGGGGCACAGGGGGCAGGGGGTGGGCAGCAGGCTGGGGGGGGGTGGGGGGGGGGCAGAGGCTGGGGCGTGTGGGTGATCGGGTCCTGGACGCAGTCAGGGCTGCGGGGGGTCCCAGGCCCTCCTAAGACCTGGCCTGTGTCCTGCCTGGCTGTGAGGGGGGGGGAGGGGAGGACTGGCAAGGGGGGGGGCAGAGGCAAGGGGGGGGGAGGGGAGGACTGGCAAGGGGTGGGGGGGGGCAGAGGCCGGCGGCAAAGGGAGGGGTCCTTGTTGGTTAGGGGGGTGCTGTGCGTGTTGGTGTAAGGTGGCTGCTGGGCTGGTGGCTGCGTGCAGGCGGGGGTGCCCTTCCTCTCCATCAGCGGCAGCGACTTCATGGAGATGTTTGTAGGGGTGGGCCCTGCCCGTGTCAGGTGAGGGGGCGGGATGGGGGGGGAGGCGGCAGGGGGGGGAGCGGGTAGGGGGGGCGAGGGGTTTCATGCAGTGAGGCTGATGGCTGTCATGCGGTGAGGCTGTCACTAGCTATCCAGTGCCCCCTGGGCTCCTCCCCTGCCCCCCTCCCCTCCCCTCATCATGCAGTGAGGCTGTCTGTAAGGGTCAGGTCCAGGGCCACGGGCTTGGCCTGCATCCCCCTCTCTCCTCATCACACATCAGCCGCTGCTGCCTGCCATAGCCCTTGCTCTGCCCTGCCCCACAGTGGATTACTGCCCTGACCCCCCCTGACCATCCTGCCCTGCACCCCCCCTCCCCCCTGACCATCCTGCCCTGCACCCCCCCTCCCCCCTGACCCCCCTCACCCCATGGGCCCCCTGCCCCCCTGTCCCCCTGCCCTCAGGGACTTGTTTGCCCAGGCACGCAGCCAGAACCCGTCCATCATCTTCATCGACGAGATTGACGCCATCGGGCGGGCTCGCGGGCGCGGGGGGCAGATGGGCGGCAATGACGAGCGTGAGAACACGCTGAACCAGCTGCTGGTTGAGATGGACGGCTTCAGCACCACGCAAGGCGTGGTGGTGGGTGCTGCGAGCAGCAGGACAGCAGCAGGAGGGGGGGGAAGGGGGTGGAGGGGCAGAGGCAGCAGGGGGGGGGGTAACGTACGCTGCCTTGCCTTACGTCCACCTGCCCTGCTCTTCCCTGCCCTCATTAGGTGCTGGCTGCAGGGGGTGGGGGTGAGTGGGGTGGGGATGGGAGTGAGGGGGGTGGGGGTGAGGGGGGTGGGGGTGAGGGGCACATACGCTGCCCTGCCTTGCGTCCACCTGGTCTGGCCTGCCCCCTGGCCTGCCCCCTGGCCCCATCAGGTGCTGGCGGGCACCAACCGGCCTGACATCCTGGACAAGGCGCTGCTGCGGCCCGGACGCTTTGACCGCACCATCACAGTGGACACCCCGGACATCAAGGGGCGCATCCAGATCTTCAGGTCACACCCCCCATCCTTAACCCCCCCCCATGCGCCACCCCCCCCCCCCTCCCCCCCCCCCCCTCCTTCACCCCCATCCTCCATCCCCTCTTCTCACCCCCCCTCTCCTCCACCCCCCCTCCTGCACCTCTCTTCCTGCTGCCCCCTCCTTGTTGTCTCATCCTAGGCGGAGCCCTACCTGCCCCCCCCCCTCCCCCTCCCCCTTGCCCCTGACGCCTGACCCCCCCTGACCTCCTCCTGCCCCCTGACCCCCTTCCAGGGTGCACCTGGGGAAGCTGAAGCTGTCCGAGGACGTGGAGTTCTACGCGGAGCGCCTTGCCGCCCTGACGCCCGGCATGAGCGGCGCAGACATTGCCAACGTGTGCAATGAGGGCGCGCTGGTGGCGGCGCGCAGCGACAAGGCGTCCATAGACATGGTCGACTTTGAGCAGGCCATTGACCGGGTGATAGGCGGGTTGGAAAAGAAGAACAAGGTGCGCGCCAGGCTATGCCAGGGCAGGGCAGGGCCAAGGCTAGGGGCGATGACAATGGGCGAGGTTGGCAGGCAGGTCAGGCAGGGGCAAGGGGTGGGGCAGGGGCAAGAGAGGCCAAGGCGTTGAGCTGCAGCTGGGCAGGCCAGGCCAGGGGGCAGGGGAATGAGAGGCCAGGGGGGTGATGTGCGCCAGGGCAGGAGCTGCTGAGGCAGGGGGGGGGGGGGCTGAGGCAGGGGGGGGGGCACTGTGTGTGGCCCGCTGGCGTCAGCCCCCCCCCCTTGCCTCCCTGCCCCCCTGCCCCCCTAGCCCCGCGCCCCCCTGCTGCCTGCCGCCAGGTGATCAACGCGGAGGAGCGGCGCACCGTGGCCTTCCATGAGAGCGGGCACGCCGTGGTGTCCTGGTTCCTGGAGCATGCCGAGCCCCTGCTCAAGGTCAGGGGGGGAGGGGGGGGGGAGGGGGGGGGGGGGGAGGACGAGGGGGGGGGAAGGGGGAGGACGAGGGGGGGGGAAGGGGGAGGACGAGGGGGGGGGGAAGGGGGAGGACGAGGGGGGGGGAAGGGGGAGGACGAAGGGGGGGGGGGGAGGGGGAGGACGAGGGGGGGGAGGGAGCGACGAAGAGTCACTGCTTTGGGAGGGGGGTGCAGGCCGTAGGTGGAGGGGGAGGGCTGAGGAGCAGGGGGGTGCAGAGAACAGAGCCTGGTGAGGAGGGGGGTGCCGGGTAAGGTGCCAGGAGGCGGGGGGCCTGTGGGAAGGTGAGGTGCCCCCCCTCCCCCTTCCCCTCATACCTCTCCCCCTATCCCTCACCCCCTGCCTGTCCCTGCCCACCCCTCCCCCTCATTGCCGCCCCCCCCCCCTTTGCCCCTCCCCCCCCCAGGTGTCCATTGTGCCGCGTGGCACCAGCGTGTTGGGCTTTGCCCAGTACCTGCCCAGCGAGGGGCTGCTGCTGACCAAGGAGCAGCTGCTGGACCGCATCTGCGCCATCCTGGGCGGCCGCGCCGCTGAGCAGGTGCTGCTGGGCAAGATCAGCACGGGCGCAGTGAACGACCTGGAGCGCATCACGCAGATGGCGTACTCACAAGTCGCTGTCTACGGTGCGCTAGGCTGCCTGCCTTGGAGGGGGGTAACAGGGGGGGCGGGAGAGGGGGCGGGAGAGGGGAGTGATGTGTGTGTTGGGGGGGCAGGGGGGAAGGAGGGGCAGCATCAGGGGAGGCAGAGTGGCAGCGGCAAAGGATGTGTCGGCACGTCCGGGGCAGGAGGGGGGGGCAGGGGAGGAGAGGGATGTGTGGGGTGGGGGGAGGGGGGTCCACTGCAGCCACTGCAGCCGCAGCCGCTGCCGCCCCTGGCCGCTAGGGCGGCGGGTGGACCCAGGACTGCAGCGCGTGAGCCTCTCAGGTGTTTCAGAAGGCCTGTAGGGTCGAACCCAGTCTGCCCGCCCTACCCCCTGCCATGCACCCCCTGCCATGCTGCCTTGCTGGCCCCTGATGCTGCCTGCTGTGCTGCCCTGCTGCCCCGTCTCACCCCCCTGCCCCCTGCTGTGCCGCCATGCTGCCAGGCATGAACGACAAGGTGGGCCTGCTGTCCTACCGCATGGACCGCGACGCCTTCGACAAGCCGTACAGCAACGAGACCGCGCACATGATCGACACCGAGGTTCGCGACTTCGTGGACAGCGCGTACAAGCGCACCCTGGCCCTGGTGGAGCAGCACAAGGACCTGATCACCGCCATGAGCATGGACCTGCTGAAGAAGGAGGTGAGGGGGCTGGGGGCAGCAGGGGGACGAGGTGGTGGTGGCTGGGGCTGGGGAGCCGAATGGTATACTCACTGAGGAAGGGGATGTCTCTGATGCCAATGCAGATGCAGCGAGGGCCAGGGGGTAGGGGCCGCCACTCCTGCCCAGCCCAGCTCAACCCTAACCCTAACTCTACCCCTAACCCTATCGTACCCTACAAACAGCAAGGGTCGTGGGGCAGGTCTATGCACTGGTCACACCAGGGGGGGGGGAGCCAGCAGCAAGGGGCAACACCCGATGCTACTCTCCTCCCTTGATGCACGTTGCTGATGTCTGCTTTCTTTCGTGTTGCACCATCCACTGTGTAGCCAGGCGCCTCGTTCCCGACAACACGTGACAGCGCAGGGGTAGACGAAGGTGTCTGGCGGGAGGGGAGGTAGAGGGGGGGGGGGTGGAAAGGAAGAGTGTGCGGGAGGCGAGGGTTGTTGGCAAGCGCATTGTGTGAGGGGGGGGCCAGCCAGGCATTGGTTCCAATCTTTTGGGATGGTGGAGGCAACGTCGCAGCGAGGGCGTCGAGTGCAGGCTGAATTGTGGGCACTACGCAGGTGCTCAATCTGGATGACATCGAGCGTCTGCTTGGGGTGCGCCCGTTCCAAAGCATGGAGCTGCGAAACATTGATCGGTTCCGATATGGCGCTGGCGGCAAGGCGAAAGTTGTGGACGCGGAGGTGGTTAGCCAAGACGGGGGCGCAGCGCCAGGGGTTAAGACGCCGGGCGAGGGTGGCGATGACGACGAGCCCGGCGTGACGAGTTCTAAAGAGGCAAAGCAAGGCTCGACTGGCGCTGGCTTAAGACCCAAGAAGCTAGGCCCTGACGCGGTTATTGCATCCTAAAAGTGTAGATTAAACACAACCTCGATTGCGGTGTAGTTATCCATGCGCTGCGCTGCTGAGCCGAAACCCTTGCATGCGTTGTCCAAGCTTTAGATGCCTTAGGCTGCTTTGTGGTGTCATCAAGGTGTAACATTCATACATGTCCGACCTCGCCGCAACTTTCTCTGTCACGTCCTGTCACGTTACGACCCCCAGTGACCTCGCCGCAACCTGTCTGTCACACACTGTCACGTGACCTGAGCTTCGATAGGCTATACCCGAGCATAGAAAAGAACATTGCTACGTAGAATGGCGGAGGCAAGGGCGGGCGCCGGCCTCCTGGACGCCCCGCTCGGCCCCGCCTCACACTTTGGAGGGCGATGCGCGGGCTAGCCCAGTGCCAGCTGCTCTTGCCAGGCCTTGACCTGGTGTAAGGGTCTAGTACAGGTTGTCCAGGCGAGCTGCTGCGCTGCACCTCTGGCCGCACACAGCCCCACCCTGCTGCACAGTGTGCCAGTGAGACTGTCTACCTGTGCTGTTCTGTGTTGGCTGTTGCCATCAACAGGTTATTACCATCAACAAGCTGACTACTTGTAGAGTGAGGGCGAGCAGCTGCTTGGTGCGGCAGCCTGAGCCGCCAGCAGCAGTGGGAGCCCTGCCTCAGCTGCTGGAAGAGTGATCACGCCACTGACCCCACCACCGCGGCCTGGGGCTGCTGCTGCTGGCTGCTTGGGGGCTCACCCAACCATGCAGCCACCTGCTGCTGCCCCTGGCCCTGATGTGCATGGCTCCCGCCCTCCCCACCCTCCCCGCCCTCCCCGCCCTCCCCGTCCCCGCCCCCCTCCTCCTCCTCTTCCACCGCCGCCTGCTCGTGCTCGGGCAGCAGCATGTACTGCTGGGGCTGCCCCGTGCAGCAGGACCACAAGAAGTCCACGAACACGGCTTCAAAGTCCGGGATCTTGTCTACGCCGGGGAAGTAGTTGAGGTCGCAGATGTAGTACAGCGCCTCCCCCTCCCCCTCCCCCCCCCCAGGGGCCTGGCCTTCGAGCCCCTCCCCGGAGCAGATCGGCACCATGAGGTCAAAGTTGAACAGCTGCAGGCCCAGGCGCTGGCGCAGCACGGCAGCCAGGCCATGCATTGCCCAGTGCGGGGGGCTGGGGTGGGAGGCGCCGTTGCTGGTGCGTGCACTGCGCTCCGCCAGGGGGAGGCTGGGCAGCGGCTCCGCACTGCCGTGCTGCCCACAGGCTGCGCTGGGCAGGGCGCTGGCGGTGGGCAGGCTGGGGGTGGGGGTCAGGGCGGTGAGGTCGGCAGCGGAGGCGTGGCTGCGGCGCGCCAGGTGGGGCAGGCAGCTGCTGCTGCTGCGCGCGCTGGCGGGCAGGCCGTACCCCGTCTTGCATGAAACCCTGGGGAGGGGCAGCAGGCCCTGGCGGCGTGCAGCCTGGCCTAGGTGCAGCTCGCCTAGGGAGGGGCGCCGGCTGACCACGGTGCGGCTGCCCACCACATACACCTGGGCAGGCAGAGCAGGGTCAGGGCACAGGTCAGGGGCCAGGGGGCGCATGCAGCGGGCATGGAGGGTGTCCAGGCGCTGCCATGGCCAGGTGCTGCCGCAGCCCCAGGCTTGCGCTACCCCCCCGCTACCGCTACACCCATGCTGCCACCGCCTGGGCGTGTGCCTAGGCCCAGGAGTGGAGCCAGACCTCCCCACCCCTCCCCCCTCCCCCCTCCCCTGGCCTGTCAGCTGACCACACACTGCCCCCCACCCGCATGGTCCTGCCTGGCCCTGCGCCCCACCTTGAACAGCACCCCCTCGTGCTCCACGTACTGCTGTATCACTAGCGGCGGCCGCAGGTCCTCTGACAGCCGGCCCGCCAGCAGCTGCCCCAGGGCGCCCAGGTCATGCAGCAGCGCCAGCCCATGGCTGCCCTCACGCCCGTCTGTCCACAGCGGCTTGACCAGCAGCGGCGCCCGCAGGCCGGCCCCCGCCAGCAGCGCCTGCGCCTGGGCCAGGCTGGCGCCCTCTGGGATCTCAACTTGAGGCGGCGCCCGCACTCGCACGCTGCAGGGCACCGCCTCACCGGGGCCCTGCAAGCCACCGGGGCCGCTGCGCAGGCTGCTGTCGCTGGGGGGGAGGGGGGAGCAGGGGGAGGGGAGGGGGCGTGGCCGCTGCAGCCAGGGGCAATGGGCAGAGCGGACCAAAGTGGGTTAGATAGCCCTCACGCTTGTTCTGCTGCTGGGCTGGGCTGCAGTCTGATAACGTCCTGGTAGCAGCCAGCTACTTGCTCACCTCCACCACGATGCCATCGCCATACAAGGGCGACAACATTGTTGCTCGATTCTGCAATGTTCGGATGCCGTCTACCCGGTCTATGATTGCCACCTCTGGATGGCGCCTGCTATAGCTCATCAGGTTAGCCTCCCACTCTGCAAAGAAGAAGGTCTGCTGCTAGCTCGAGGATAAGGTAGTGCCATGTTTAAGCTGGGCACCCAGTTTAAGCTGGCCACCCAGCTGGAACCCTGGTGCGGCGCGCGTGTACACATGCGCACAACGGTCACGCCTTGGCGTACCTGGGTTTGGTCTGAGCTTGTGAATA